>JAPZEB010000010.1:11525667-11543308 GCA_029783705.1 Chaetodon striatus
GAGTAACCCAGACTTTTCCATACATTTTTTAATCTTTTATAATTGTAGAGCTTCCTCTTTGTTTATCAGACCTCAAACCAGAGAAGAATAAGCTGACCACCCCACAGTCCCTCCACCTCCCTCACTGCTGGTGGCCAGTGGCAGTGTCTGGCCTAATCCGTGTAACAGCAGCAACAGAAAGTTTGCTGATCTGGTGTGGACTCGGGCATGTCTGGTCCCCCAAAGCTGGGGTTTGTGCTGGCTAGATTTGAGCTGCTGCAGCCGCTGAATGGGGGTCTATCTCTGGAGCTGCTGCCTGTGGTGGGGAGTGAGGCGGAGGACTCACCGCAGCCCTTTTTACACTGCCTCTTCAAGGCGGGAATTTCTCGCTGCTCCTGTGCCTCACCGTTTTGTTAAAAGGTATGATCACAGAATGGGGGGGACAGCAGGCTGAGCAAGGTATTCAAAACTGCATGCCCCAGCTTTAAGGAGGAAACATGTTTTATATGTGTCTGATTGATACACAGGAGTGTCGGGGTCATGTTTGTGTACATGACTGGAAAGAGGAATGCTTTATATTAAAAGTATGTACTGTATGTTTCAGTTCAGACACCGATTGTATCCACCACGTACAATATTTTATGCACGAAGGTATTAACAAGACTGACTAATAAACTATGACAAAATCAGATCCGCTCCGCTCGTCAGAAAAAGGGGAAACATAATTCTGTAGTACTCCACCATTTCCACATTTCATTCTCAAAACAGCAAAGTGTAGGACATCTGTCGTACAGTTTTAAATAACCTGCATCTTTACACGTTGCTAGACATATTTTGACGTCCTCTACGAGTGTCTGAGTTTATTTTGAAAGTAGAAAAAAAGGAAGGAAGGAAGAAAATTCAATGGAGCGGCGATAAAAATAAAGTTTGTCCATACTGTCTGCGCAGAGGCGGATGATGAGTCAGGATTGTGTCTGGAGGTGTCTGGTTTTGTGGGTATTTCCCAAAGATGTAGTATTGGATAAATTCATGACAAAAGACTTAAACTTTACCTTCAGATTTTAATCAGATCGAAGAAAGTTAGAAACTATAACTGACCTGTTTGCACCTTATTTAACTAGTCGTGATGAATGTAAAGTGTGATGGTGTTTTTGCAACTGTTATAAATACATGTGTGAATGTCCGTCTAAAAATGAATAAATCAAGAAGCAGAAAAAGATGGCTGTGCAGAAAGCTGTTTCATTGTTTTTACCTTGACTTCTGACGCCCACACAGCGAGAAGTTTGGCTCAGCTGCAAAACCACAAACTGCTCTCAGTCTCCATTCATCATTCGGGCAGCTGATGGAGAGTGCACAGAAGGTTGTGTGTAAATGCAAAGACTTTCTGGATAATTGGGACAGACAAAAATAAAGATCTTGATACATGCATACTTTCAAACACACTGGTCATTTCAGTGTATCCTCAAACATTCACAACTTGTTTCTTTAAAGATAATCCTAAAAAACCCCTCTTGTTGAACAAATTAACATACTCTGCATTCTTGGTCTGCATATCCAGACTGGTGTATTTTTTCACAGTGTCATTATCAAAGCTTATTGTTCTTGGCAGGGACAATTCCCTCTTAAAGGCTTAAAGTGCCAAATGGGCCCGCACCATGTGTGTTCATGTACTGAGTGACATCTCTGGCTGCCGTCCTGCAGGCACAGAGGAATTCAGCTGAAAGTCTACACCTGCGAAGGGAAAACCTCGGAGATGTCCAGGACCCTCCTGTTTTATGAAATCTGTCTGCTTGTTGGCTCAGTTCTGCTTTATTAACCTAAATGCTCCCCCTTAAAATTTGTCATCTGTGTTCAGAGCGACTGTGACGCACAGTCCCCCCCGACCTCCCCTCAGATGCGAGACATAAATCACAGCAGAACCAAATTAGAATCTAAAAAAAGGAACAGAGTGGGGTATTTTGGTGAGCCTCCAGTAACTCAGCTGCTTGTTCGAGGTGGAACAGTTGAGATGGCATCGTGTAAAACCCAGCTGAGCCTCAGATAATGGTAATGACAAAACCTGATATGTAATAAAAAGTGCTCCGGATGATTCTTGATTAAAATGATACTAAAACCACGGGCGGATTACGAGACAATGAGGCCCTGGGCACAAACATGCACTTCCTCTACACAGCAGCAAGACACACGGACATTTTAGTTGTTAAGCCTTTTTATGTTTTATGTCTCTCTGTAGACATTATGCATCTCTCTGTGGTTTTGTGTCTCTTTGTGGTTGTTTTTAATCTCTGTGGTTGTTTAGTATCTCTTTGTGGTCATTCTGAGTCTCTTTGTAGATGCCTTGCATCTCTTTGTGGTTGTTCTGTGTCTCTTTGTAGTTGTCTTGTCCCTTTATGTAGTCGCTTTGTGGTCATTTTGAGTCTCTTTGTGGTTGTTTTGTGTCTCTTTGTGGTTGTTCTGTGTTTTGTGTCTCTTTGTGGTCATATTGAATCTCTTTGTGGTTGTTTTGTGTCTCTTTGTAGTTGTCTTGCCCCTTTTTGTGGTTGTTTAGTGTCTCTTTGTGGTCATTTTGAGTCTCTTTGTAAATGCCTTGCATCTCTTTGTGGTCATTTTGTGTCTCTTTGTGGTTGTTTTGTGTCTCTTTGTAGTTGTCTTGCCCCTTTATGTAGTTGCCTTGTGTCTCTGAGTGGTCATTTTGAGTCTCTTTGTAGATGCCTGTCATCTCTTTGAGGTCATTTTGTGCCTCTTTATGGGTGTTTTGTGTCTCTTTGTAGTTGTTTAGTATCTCTTTGTGGTCATTTTGAGTCTCTTTGTGGTTGTTTTGTGTCTCTTTGTGGTCATTCTGAGTCTCTTTGTAGATGCCTTGCATCTCTTTGTGGTCATTTTGTGTCTCTTTGTGGTTGTTTTGTGTGTCTTTGTAGATGCTTTGCATCTCTTTGTGGTTGTTTTGCCAAATTTTTGTAGTCTTTTTGCCTCTCTTAATAGTTGTTTAGTGTGTCTTTGTGCTCTGTAGTCATTTTGAGGCTATTTGTAGATGCTTGTGTCTCTTTGTGGTTGTTTTGCCCCTATTTCTAGTTGTTGTAAATCTCTTTGTATCTATCTGCAGCTGTTTTGCATCTCTTTGTTGTAGTTTTATGTCTCTTTAAAGTCATTTTGCGTCTCTTTGTAGATGCTTTGCATCTTTAGTGGTCATTTTGTGTTTCTTTGTGGTTGTTTTGCCACTTTTTTTAGTCTTTGTGAGTCTATTTGTAGTTGTTTAGTCTCTCTTTGTAGTCATTGTGAGTCTCATTGTGTCTCTCTGCAGCTACTTTGCATCTCTTTGTTGTCATTGTGTGCTCATTTGAGTGGCATTTTGCAGTTGAAGAGCAGAGTAAGACTTTGGCACCATTTATATGGCTATATCAAACAATACATTGTGGTCATGCACAACTTTATATATGAAAATAAAACATAAAGAGAGAGAATAAAAAGCAATTTAGCATTACATCACCATGGGTTGTGTTCTGTCCTTTAAGGGTATGACCTCATGTCCATGTAATGTGCTTTTAACAGACAATTTACTGAACAAGAACAAACCAGTGGGATGTAGTTACACCTGCCCACACTAGAGGGAAGTATCAGGAAGACACAGGCAGTTTCTGGAACTTTCTGGAACCATCACCAGAAATACTTAGACATGATTACGTCCATGTGTGTTTTAGTTTAGTTTTAGTTATTATGTGTTATGAATCAAGTAACAGCTTTATTAAGGAGAGATTAAATAAAATAAAATTGGATTTCACAGCAGCTAAAGCTACATGTGCAAATACCCTGAAAGATTTACTGCATTACTCCGGCATTAAACTTCCTCTACCACCTGAAATAATAAGATTTTAGCTCTTTGAGAATTTGTCTGAGGAAAGAAACGGTGGGTGGCTCTTTCAGTCTTGCAATTCTGTGTAAGAGCCACACTTAAAATAAATCTGCACAAATATCTCAATGCAGCTTTGAGGGCCAGGTGACTTTGGGGTTCAGGGTAAAAAACAAGGTGAAATATAATGTGAATGACATTGTTTTCAGTTCAGTACTTATATTTTTGCCTTTGCCACAATAATCAAAGTTGAACTCTCTCTTAGCAGTTTAAAGGTAAGTAGCCAAGAGATTCAACAGGAAGTGATGACTCTTCTCTTCACTGGAAAATAAGACAAAAACATCTCATCAACTGAATGTTAGGCTAAAGGTTTAAACTGAAACTGTACAGTGGGTGATAAAATGGTTTGTTTTTGTCACTTGTAGGCGCCGAGTTTCATCTGAGTATTTAAAACAGTCACTTGTTGTCAGGAGTGGTCATGGGCTGGTGACACACTATTTTCCCTGTAGGAGCCTAAAAGACCAATTTACTTATTCTTGGGTTCTGCAGTTATTCAACATGTTAAACATCACTGAAAGTAACAAGGCTCAAAAGCCACATCCTTCCCCATGCTTAAATAATTGTTCTCATGGATTTCAATGCAAAAACAACTAATAATAGTGTGCTGCAGATTTATTTGCTAATTTATTAAAAAATACCTTCTACAATCATTCAAATGAAACAATCTGAGAAGGTAAAAGTACTTTCCGGCCATAACTTGTGAGGAGGTGTTACAAGTGTCACCATTGAATTTAGTGTTGTCATAAATATTGATTTGTTGATACATATCTATTCTGAACTTTCTCTTTCTCTTATTGTTAATGTTTACTGCAGTCATTCTGCTGTTATCTGCTACTAACCAGGAAATGAAAAGTTGTCTTTGTCATGTTATAACCTTGTCTTCTTTGTCTTTTAATAAAATAAAATTAAACTATATGCCCTAAATGTCATTTTCCCTCCATGGTACCAAAAGTAGTATTGAATCTTGATATCTTTTTAAGGTACTGTATCAAAGTTTGAAATTCCGGTGTCATGACAAAACTTGAATTTGACTATGATTACAATACTGCAATAAAGACACTGGTGCAGAGTCACGATGTACATTTACTCAAGTAAGTAACATTTTGATGCACTTGAACTTTACTCAAGTATTTCCATTTTATGCTATACTTTATACTTCCAGTTCAACACTATCCAGACGGAAGTATTGTACTTGGTACTCCACATTTAGTCCATTTGATATCTATAATTAGTCATTACTTTTCAGACTAAGATTTTACAAACAAAACACATGATGAACTTATAAAATATGATGCAGTGCTTCACTATCAAACTCACCAGTAGTATCTAAGATTGGCTGCACATTGACAACATACAACATTAAGTACTAATATCTGATAATATAATGTATTATTAATAACATAACAGTTTAAAAGAAGAGTTTTTGCACAGCAAGTACTTTAACTTGTGATACTGTTACTTAAGGAACATTTTTAATGCAGGATTTTACTTGAAATTGAGTTTATAAATGCGTTGGAACTTTACTACTTATATCTAACACTTAACACTGGACATTGTCACCTGTAGTGCGTCCATGACTCTCATGCATAGTTAGATTACACTGCTATTTATATTCATATTTCTTTAACTGGTCATTCATTCCATTATGCACTTTAAATACCAGATGCCTCTTAGATCAGGGCTCTGCTGGAACTGTCCTTACATTATTTATCTGTATATGTATATATGCACACATGTATGTATATATGCATATATGTGTGATTTTTTTTAAATCTTTATGTTTTTACACTTGTGTGTGTGATATGTATAGATTTTTTATCTTTATATTTGTAAGCGTATGATGGCACCCTGGGGTTGTGAGAAAGCACCATTTTGTTCCCATGTACATGTGGAAATGACGATAAAGTTGAACTTGACGTGACTTGAGGATCTAAATAGTGATACCAATAGATTTATATTTATATTTACTTTATATTTGTGTACATTTTATATTGCTCTATATTTGTGTGTCGCTCTTTTATTCTGTACAGCACTTTGGTCGACAGCAGTTGTTTTTAAATGTGCTATATAAATAAACTTGATTTGATTTGATTTGATTTATTTATATAGCATTTCTCAGAACAGATGTTATGATGATGATAGATACGTATGATTATGGGTTATAGACCTAAATAAGTCACCAATTAGACTGATATACTTATAAAGCATTCACTTTTCTCACCCCCACCCCCTGTCAAATAAAACACCTGCGGCCAAGTCAAGTGTGTGTGTGTGTTTATAGCCATAGCTTTATTTATTGACTCGTTTATGGCCGCAGGCGTGTATTTACCTCCATGTCTATCTCTTCCCTCAGCTGAAACTTTCCTCTCCTCCAGCAGTCTGTGTGTTATTTGGTTGCTAGGGGTGGAGCAAACAAACCTCTGTGTCTTCAGCCCTCCTCTTACATTATTTTCATCCATGCTTACGTCTGGGACAGCAGTTCCGCATTCCTGAGCCCTCACAGACAAGATCAGTACTTAAACGGGCTGATGCAACGGCTTCACTTAGTCCCAAAACCTACATCCGACTCCTCACTCCCGCACCGTCCCACTATTACTGCGGATTTTTGGACGCACAACAGGTAAGACTGTGCGTGATCCGTCGAGCTAAGCTGCTATTGTTTTATCCTCTCTTTGCTTTTGTGTGCTAATAGTTAGCTTAATGTTGGTGCGAGCTTCATGTATTTGCATTTTTTTTTTGCACTTTTTCTCACCACGTTGTAGAGACTCAACACGCTGGGGTTTGTTTGTTAGTATTTGTATCAGTTTATATTCATATATTGAGATGTATTTTTTATTTAATCACTGTGTCAAAGTCAGAGGTTTTGATAGTTTTAAAGTTTTCCGAGCTCCCACCGCAGAAGTCAGTTTGTTGCCACAACCGTTAAAAACGATGTTGTTACAACTGTTGTAGCAACTGTCGCCTCTCAGCTCGTTATTTACAGAGCCGTTAGCTAAATTACTCAGCAGCATGTGTCGGGCTGGAGGTATTTTCATCTCGGGAGTCTTAATTTCAGTGTTGCTAAACAGGAGAAGTGTCGGTTAGCCTTGTGAAGACATTATGTAACGCTACACACGCCGCGCACTGGGGGGTTTCTACGTAACTGCAAGCTAAGCTAGTCCGGTGCACCAAACCGCACTGAGTCTTTACGGGTTTTTAACTTTAACGTTTAATAAATATATAAATACATCATTATTCCTCCTGTAAGTGACGTAATTTATCCAGACGGTTGTAACGTAAAATTCGGCTACTTCATCCAGTCAATTTACCTTTTTATAACACTTGAGAGTTAGTACATAACAAGCTAATAATACCAGTTCAGATAGCAGTGTGTCTCTGTTTGCATAGATGGAGAATTAAAAACAAGGGCTGCAACTAATGATTATTTCTATTATCAATTAATTGATCTATACCCATCACAGTTTTCCAAAGCCCTAGGTGGTATCCTCAGATAGTGTGTTTTGTCACAATAACCACAAATATATTAAATTTCAAAGGCATAAAATAGGAAAAATGAAAAAAACAACTCACATTTGATAAACAGGAACCAGAGAATCACAGGTGCAGATTCAGGGGGGGACACAGGGGACTCATGCCCCTCAATATTTGCTTTTTCCACCCTAAGAAAAACATGAAAGTATCAGTATTGGGTACAAAATTAAAAACATTTGCACCATAAATAAAAGCAGAAACAGCACAAATTGGTGCATAAAACTTTTCCAGCATGTTTGATGCTTAAACTGTTCATACGCCCCTCCCCCCCATGAGTTGAAATGAAACCTAAACCTTTGCAGATAGTGCTTGGTGCTTTTGCTCATAACAATATTTGATTATTAAAGCTGTTCCTTCAGTGCTCATGCAAATACTGCACTACAAATAGTAACGCATATCTCATTTCCTCTCTACAGCGTCCAAACACAGTTGCATCATTGACAGAAGACGACTGACAAGTTTTCTCTGAGTAAGTATTGTGCTTTTAAGACAACTTCAGATTGTACTAATCAGGGATGCTCTCTGGAGTATTTCCTTCTGCTGCATGAAAAATGAACAACTTTTTTTTGGCTTAGCTGCTTTACCTTGAAACATAAGTGATGTAAATGAAGTGTGAAGTTTATTTGGCAGCATGAGAGTACAGCAAAGAATGTGCGCTCAGATTTGTAATCTTTGCTTTGGCCCATCACGGTGCACATGCTCTGTAACAGCTCTGGATAAAGGAAACTCTGTGTGTGTCTGTGTGTGCGTGCAGGCCTCACATGTGAATTTGCATACGAGAACCAGACTCCAATATTACACTTCTTCCTGATCACCACAGCGGTTCTTTGTTCTCCCTGTGCTGCTGCGATGAGCCGGCTTATATCATACTTTTGTGGGCCTTTGAAAAGATTTACACTTTGCTGTGTAACAGAAACTCTATCTAGGCCAGAGGTAGCTTTAGTTATCTGCCCTGGTTGGCCTGAAGGTTAAAGGCCAATCATGGAATGGGAAATATGATGGGCAGGGGTGGATAATGTGCATGTGAGTGGGCTTGTGACTTGCAAGTTCATAGGTTCACTGTTTTCCTATATAGCGAGTGCATGCTCCTCAGCTGGTGCAGTGCAACTACGTGCCATGCAGGGGAAACTATTTGTGTGTTCTTTATATATGCGTTTTCCTTTGTGTCTTTATCTGTGTTTGCGTGTGTCTAAGTGAACGAGCGTGTGTTGCGGAGGGTTTAAATGCCCCAGCGCCTGCCCGGGCACATCCGTAGGATGGTTTCTGCATAAATGGAACGCTGCAGTGGATTAATGGGGAAGGGCTGGCGAGCCGACAAGCAGCGCAGGGCCGACAGGGCTGAGAGGCTGGACGTGGGCGCACAGGGTTTATTTTAAGTAGAAATGCCTTCCAGTGCGTCTCTGGAGAGCTGGAATTGCCAAGCTGCACCCCAGTACACTGAATAGACAGCAGACGCATTGCAGGCGAGCGAGCCAACTATGCAACAGCTAGGCTCAATGATACTAATACTAATGCTGGGGGAGCAGCTATTCACTGCTGTGTGTATCACATTATCAGTATCACATTGTAGTCTCCATAAGCCTTTCCACATGGTTTGTAAAAACAGTGTGTCAGGACAGACTGGATGTGCACTGTGGAGGCAAACACCCAAACGTCCAAAGGTGTAACCGAGAGACGAGACATTGAAGCCAGTGCTTTTTTTCTTATAAAAAGAGCTCAGTAAAAGCTCCTTCACGTAGTTATGATTTCCAGATTTCCTGAATTTCTTTTGGACTTGAAGACAGTTTTCTCTGTTTGCACAAAAAACAGTCTTGTCACTAAATGTCGACCTAAATATTGACAACAGCCTTAACAGCCTTGAGATGAACAAAAGGATTTGAACACAGCACGGTGCAGACAGTGAGGCTTGTTTAGTCAGAGCAAGCGTATGCTTGACGTGGGGCAGATGAGGAAATATCAGAGGACAAAGTATGAAACGGCATTAAAGTGACAACCACACGTTACATAACGGTGATTGCTTCAACAGGCAGCATTAAATCTGATTTTCTGGACTTGGTTGGCCAATATCTTATAGTCAGGGACTGCACATAACTTGCCTTGGATTTGTCACAGACGTAAAGTCCATACGTTTGAAATGGCTTTTGTCTGCATTTTGTATTTTGATTCATTTAATCCGTGTCTGAGCCAAGCCAAAGCTCAGAGCCATGCAAAGTCTAATCCTGACTTACAACATGGAGAAAAATAGTAACAATATAATAATTCAACCAGGACCACCCAGATGCAGAATATAGATGTGTGACTGTTTGAATGGCTGAAGCAGGCCAAGCAGGAATCCAGCCAATGATCACACAGTAATGTTTGAATGAAGGCAGCCACAGTCCTCATGCCTAGTGCATATCTGCAGGTGCTTTGTGTTTCAATTTGCCCTTAAAAATGTTTTATTCTTCGGCTGAAGTCTACGATAAAATTGAGTTAAAGGAGCAGTGTGTAGGATGTAGTGACATCTAGTGTTGAGTACTGCAGATTGAAACCAGCTGAAACTTCTCCCATGTGACAAGCATGAACTCCCGGTTAGGATTCCTTCAGTGCTCATTGTTCAGAGTTTTTTACTGAGAGCCAAATTATCTGCAGAGGTCTCTTTCTTAACAAAATCATGACCTGGTGATTTAAAACTGGTAAAAACACGAAATAAAGCAGCTTCATGTCACAGATCATTGTTTCTTAAACACTTTTTGGCTCGTCACAGGCTTCTCGGCTTACTAAAATGAGCTCACTTTTCTTCTCCGATAACTTAAAGATCCAGACGTTTAGGAGGTTTTTACCACGAGCCGAATTATCCACGGAGGTCTCCTCCTGTCCAAAACAAACGGACCCAGTGATTTGAACGTGTAAAAACACAGAAGAAAGCAGTTTCATGCTAAAAATCTGCTTTTATCCATCACCATTCGCTTCGTCACGGAGTTGCTAACTGTGGTGGTCATTGCGAAAACTGAAAAATGGCCTCATCTAGAGCCAGTGTTTGGTGTGTCCGTTCAGGGCTACTGTAGAAACATGGTGGTGCAACATGGCAGACTGAGGACCTGCTCCCTATGTAGATATAAACAGCTCATTTGAAGGTAATAAAAATACAACAATTCGTATTTTCAGGTGATTATACACTAAATAATACATACTTATTATATTAAAAGCCATCATTTAATTCCATCTCTGCCAATATATCCCCCTAAATCCTCGACACTGGACCTTTAAACTACCTGCTCTCCTGTGTAATTTCATTGATAACCTCTGCATGCACTGGACTCCAGATTGCTCACTGCTGAGGCATCCAAACTGTAATTGTGAGGGGGAAATTAAGCTCGCTCATTACCGCTGCAGCTGAGGGTCTCATCATCATTGACAATATTGCAAGGTTAAATGTTCATAATTGCGTCAAATTGCTTTGGGAAGGTTTAGTCATCTTCGCAAGAGCGATTCTGAAAGGTTCCCTCTATCTGCGGCAGCTGTTTAGCTTATAAGAACGGCCAAAAGAGAAATGAAAGCTGAAATGAAAAGAGATCCTATTTTCTGTTGCGATAATCACTTCCACTCCCACACACTATCACCCCTGAGTTTAATGGCCAGAGATGACCGCAGCATGATCAGAACAACAGACATTATTAGGGAGTCTCTTCCCTTCTCGTGCCTGTGTCTTGTCCCTCCAATGAAAATATAATGAGGGGTTGGAGGAATGTTTATACTGTATATTTGGACTGTCCCGTCCTCGAGAAAAAGCCGGTGCCAAATTCCCTGGTTTCCTCAGAGGATTGCGAAAGGCTGTAACTCAACACACACAGCCTGACTGAGTGCAGACGGTAATGATGATCGCTGAGACCTTGGCCAGCGATTGAGAGAGCATGCCTTGGCCCGAGCCTTTGCGCTCATTGTTCATTTTTCAGTGCTCGTGTGGAGTTAGAGCCGAAGAAGCTGTTTGCAGGAGTTTTGCAAGATGCTGGTGTGTGGGCCTTATTAGTCCAAAATTAGACTTTTAATAAAGTACGCTGACAAAAAGTGGTAAAAAAAAAAGCATCTTGGAAAGTGTGCACGTCTTTCCTGTAATACCACGATCCGGTGATTTAAAGTTGAGAAGTCTGGCAGCACAAAGATGAAACTTTGTGTCTCCGGCAGAGAGAAATTAGCAAGCAAATAGTTTTGACTCCGGCTGTCAATCACCAACATGATTGCGCTGTTAAAGGTTAGCTGTTAACGGGCTCCTTTTTAAAAAAGCAGCAGTATATACAGGTAATGAGAAGCCTTTGAAAAAACCCTGTAACCCCCCACCCTTCTCCTTCACCGTCTCTATAGGGGATGAGGATAATAGGGCCTCCAGTCGTGCTGCTGGCTATTGGTAAGGGGCTGAATTCCTCCGCACTGCTAATTGCTCTCAGGAATGACTCAGGAAATGGACACATTTGGTCAAGCTGAAGACAGATAGAGTGTGTGAGCAAAGAAACCAGAGGACTGTAGTTATATATATGTGTGTAGGACACACTGAATGCCTGCACATTACATATAGGAACCCTCACATGCACACGCAGCCTTCACACACACCTCCAGCTATCTACGGCTCACATGCAGTCAGATTAGTTTTGGACAGAAGCCAGAGTCCGCGTCAAGCACGGTCCTATATATTTCATAACTAATACATGACATTTCCGCTCCCCGCCCTTGGCTGCAGCTCGTCTCCTCTCAGTTTGCCCTGAGAGGCAGCGGTGCCGGGCTGTGTAGGTGTCTTTGTTTGAGACTAGTGTGGGCATAAAAGCTGTGGCACTGGCTGTTCTGCTCAACTGCAAAAGCACAGTGACGGCGTTGCATCATAAAACGCTGACCACTAATCCTCGGCTGCAGGCTGCTGCTGACAGAAAAAAAAAGAAGAAAAAAATACCCCTCTTTTGAAAAATGTAAAAATCACTTTTACTCATGCTTTTGGGTATAATTACGCAGCGCGAGGCATGCATCAGCAAACTTTCCCTGTGCTGTACAGATTAGACTTCTGTAGGGTTTCATGTCTCGAGGCTTGACGGGCTGTTGAATTTGCGAGGGGGATTTCGAGACACTTGTGTGGCAGGTTGAAAGAGACGGAGCAGCTTAAACATAAACTTGTACTCAACTTAAAAGTCACGTTGAACTCAAAAGTGAGGCTTGCAAGAGTCTGCTGTGTGTTGAAGTTTTACAAGCGTACTATAAATTGTCTGGAATGGCGTGTAACTCACTTTTATGTGTCATAATTGAAGGCGTCTCGCTTCAGACATCATTTCACCTTTGTTTTAGTGGCCCGCTGGCAAAACTACCTCTGTGGGTTCTTTTGATTTGTGCGATCTGATGTCATGCAGACAAATATGAGGTCTGTGTATGTTTATATACAGAAGTATTTCTGAGTGTGTGTGTCTGTCTCCGCTGCATGCTTCAACACGCCCTATGGAATGGGGGCTTTCCTTGCAATACGTCTGACTGATCAGGCTTGCATTACAGTGTGCTGCGTTTAAGCCCGTCTGATAGACATAAAATATGATTACTCCTGAACCGACTTATTTTTTTAGTGTCAATTTCCTCTGAAAAAATGTGTTTGTCCAGGACGGCCTAATCTGAGTCTGTAAACCGGCCCCGGGTGTCTGGCCAAGTTGGATATTGGACTCCATTTTGGCTCTGAAAGTGATTTGCTCAGTCATTCCTAATGGGCGCTTCAGTTCCTGTGGCTGTTCTCTCAGCCCGTGAGTTAGTTTGCATCGCATCTTTTGAATTCCAGCAGTTGTTGGTCAGCAATGAGCAATGAAAGAGAAAAGAAACATGGCGTACTCTTTAGTCACAAGTCATCAGGTCTGATGTGAAACTTGGACCTTAATCCAATAGTCTAAAGACTTTATAGTAAACGCAGTGGCTTAGTCACTTCAGCCCAGCAATTTCTACTATTGTCTGGCTATTATTTGAGAGCTCCCTCTCTCATTCACCCTGGATTAGCTGCCATATGGTTTGCCTTGTTCTTAGACAGCCTCCCTGCAGAAAGAGAAGGCCTTGGCACCTTCCAGTCCTCCACCTCTCCTGGGACTTTGAGAGAGAGGGAATTTTGTCTGAGAGAGATTTTTACCAGGGCTGTCTTGTTCTTTTCCTCTCCAGCAAAAACAACAGGCTGCTGCCAAGTGCAGTGTAAATGGGAGTATACATACAGTGGGAGCGAGGGAGGGAGAGAAAGAGGGACCGGAGGGGGGGCAGTCGAGATTTAAATAATAAAATGCCTCATTGGACACTGGCTCCACACAGCAACTTGTCCTTGGAGCGCATAAATCATGCAGACTGGAGGTGGTAAGGAACAGGTCAAAAGTAATGTGGAGATGTGACAGACTTTTGACAGTTAATGTACTGTAATACTAGCGGGGTGGCCGCGGGTCCTTAGAAAGTCTGTTAATGTCTCAAATCCACATTTACGAATAAAAAGCCTTGAAAAGTATTAAATTGACTTAAATCAGATTGAGTGGGTCTTAATGTTTTTTAGTCATGTCACCGCAAGAATATCTGGTGTTGGCGCTGTGGGAAACATCATTTTAACAGGAGGAAACCACTGTTGGACGGGAGAACAGACTGTGACACAACACCTGTATGCATGCAGTGCTCCTATTTTCACCCCTTCTATACATTAAGATATCGCAATGAGTCTGCATCGTTAAACTAACGCCTTCGTTTCCAGTTTATTTCTTCTGTGTCAGCACATAGAGTTTGAACTGACATCAAATGTGTTTATTGGAAAGAGTATATTTTCACTTTTGGTGTGCAGTCAGAGTGTTTGAAGTAAAGTTGGACGGGGTACTTATCCATTGACAGTATATGACATACAGTAGATGCCAGATGGTTTGCCCCCAGTTTGGAGAAGCAGGCTGAAGCCAGACATAAAGGCTAAGCAACCTGCTCTGGAGGGAGCAGCAACAAAACTAATTTTTGCCACCTAAAAAAAGTCCCACCTAAAAAAAACTGATATCAGTTTAAGTGTACGCTATATTTAGAATATTTTCACTACTGTATCTTGACATTAGACAGCGATTTCTGGTGGGAAAATGAAGCTGTTTGTGTTATTGTGTGACTTTGGCATTTAAAAGGGTTATTTCGGATTCACCAAAGTCACACAATGACACAAACTAACTGACAGAGGCAGCGGTAAACCAGCAACTCCTGTGCTCAACGAGCTAGAATTGCTGTTTTCTGCAAAGGAGTCTGGTGGCTTTGACGCTAATGACTTTTGTACCGGAACGGGTTGTCTGTGTCAAGGTAAAGCAGTGAAAATACTCTTTAATATAGCATACATTTTAACTGATACTGTTTTTTTTTGGGTTGCTAAAACACATGTTGTTGCTGACCCCCATTCACAGCAGTACACTGCCTGGTTTCCTTGTCGGACTCTAGTCTGCTTCTCCAAAACTGGGGGCATGCTGACTGACATCCACTGTATGTAACACATTGACTATAGATAAGGATCCCATACATTCCCACTTAGAAAAGTGTGAACTATCCCTTTGAATTCCATTTAAAGTTGTATTAAAAATGTCCTAAAATATCTTAAATATAACTTGTTTTTACCTGCAGACGCCCTTTACTTGATTAATATATGAATTTTATGTTACATGCGGCAATCTGCCCCCAAAATATCCATAACCTACTGATTGCTCAACCCAGACCTTTAGATGAGAGTAGGAAAAATAACTTTGAAGCGTTATGTGGCAGATCTCCTATCTCAGTCTTAACTGCTCAGCAGAGAAGCGTCATATTGCGCCTCAGAGTTCCCTCTTGCTAAAAGTGGGCTGATTTGGTTTCCACCATGCTCGACAGTAAACTCCAGTCGGACTGTAAAAACACTTTAAGACCAGCCCATAAGCAGGGTGGAGTACATTAGAATAGAGTTACATAACCTTGTTTTTTTTGCTATCACCTCCTCTATGACTTTTGTATAGAGCAAGTCTTTCAGCTCTGCAAAAAAAAAGTAGCAAAGAAAGAAAAACTTGGTTTAACTTACAATGCAGTCGGCCTGTCAGCTAGTCACCCACCAGCAAAGTCAGCTGTTTCCGCAGTGCCTCACAATACTGGTCTTTGTTGGTTCCATATGAGAGGGGCTTTGTTCGGTCCGTGCCCAACCTGTAGAGGTTCAGCTGCGGCCCAGTACTCAGGAGGCAAATGGGAATTAAGCTGTTAATATAGAGTTCACTCTGATATCATCAAAGTAGCTGTGGGTTTAATCCTTGTGGACATTTTGTCAGAGTGCCAGAGTTATTGAAGTATCAGTGATTCAGTTTTATCAGTCATGCAGGGGTTTTGTCAAAAATCAAAATTTGATCCACAGGCTGATTCTGTTTCCACTGAAACATGTCATCACCAGAAAATGTGTAACGGCACCTACCTACTGGCCATTTTTTATTTGACTGCATTCATCTGCATTTCTACAGAAACACTGAACATGAAGAGAAACTATTTCTTGTCAGACTTTTCTAAAATCCACTGGTCTCGCTCTGCTTCTCCTCGGAGATTGCAGGGATGGGCAGGGTACAGGAGGCTCATGTTTCACTGTTCCCATCTGTAACATTTGTTTTTTATTTGGCCATCAGAAGTTTTCCAAGTCTCGGTCTTACAGTAATTAGAGAGACGTCTTAATTCTTCAGCCACTTCCTTTAGGCCTGCACAAGTTCTCCTTTTTCTCCCCTCTGTCCCTCATTCCTCGCTGATTACATTAAAAAGTGCTGCGGTCAACCCCTCCAAACGACCCAAAATTGTTGAAAGAGGGTGGCAGTGGAATGCATGAGCGTTACCCGCTCTGTTTTGACATGACTGCTTTTGATATCCTTTGAATCCCCTGTACGAAAACCGAACTTACAGTCAAGACGAAAAACCACTGTAAATTATCAGAAGCGTACATGTATGAGATGGCCCTCGGTTTGTGTGATCATGCCGGAGGGGTTTCATGGCTTCCCATCGCATGTGAAACTACAAAGATGAGTATGTAGCTGCTGACAGTGTGAAGTTTGTTTTTTCACCGGCTGCTGACTAAGAAGATAACACAGCTGTCAAAGCTGTCAACGTCTGAACGCATTCTTGGAAACAGCAACCCGTATTTAGATAAATGTTTGATGACAAGGACAGAAGACGGTAAATTAATCTTTTTGTGGATGGACTGCCAGCGCTATAAGATCACAATGAGGATAAAAGATACTGTCAGATGGCTGCAGTACAACAATGGAAGAAGGGTATTAATGTATGGCTTATGTTACAACTGGAGAATGAAAAGAAAATCTGTACAAAGATCCCACAAAATGCAGAGAAGAAGAATGATCTATACTATGAACCATATGCAATAAGAAATAGAAAATTGAAAAGCCATGTGTAGACTTTTCTCTCCACTGGATGTACTAAAGGCGTTGCTTTAAATCCTCAATGTCAGTGAGTTCATTTTAAGTTCGATTCTCCCGTTCTAATCATCCCCTTCCTCTTTTCTCTCTCCCCACAGCGGCGGTGGTGGCCGGGTCGGACATGATGCCGGGACAGATACCTGACCCTTCGCTGGCGGCGGGCTCCCTGCCCTGCCTTGGCCCGCTGGCGGGCATCTCGGCCACCACACTCACTGACCAGCTCAAGCTGGCGGACTTCCGCCAGCTGGGTACCATGCTGTCCCCGCTACATTTCCTGGGGAGGCTGGGGAAGAGGCCGCTGGCCATCAAGACAGAGGTGAGGAGGAAGAGAAAAGAGGAAATGGTGCAGGAGGGTGTGAGAAAGATTTACATCGAGTCAGTGGGTAGAAACAAGAAGGAGGGTGTCAGATTCAGGATGTTTACAAGCCTTCTATGAAGGGCTGGGCGATTCGGAGAAAATCAGATATCACAATTTTTTTTTTTACTATCTACCTTAATATTGATATTGTAACGATATTGTATCATAGGGTTGACTTTTGGTGCTTTGATTAAGTATTTACAGAATGAGATGTTTGATTAATAATCATCAGTAATGTGGATCTAATGATTAAGTGGGTAAATTCATAAAATGACATCACTGCAATGCAGCCTTTAAAACCAGGAAAAGACAACAATTACTATATAACAATGTCCAAAATCTAGCCAATATCTGGTCTCATCAGGATATTGGTACAGTACTGTTACATTGCCCAACCCTACCTCTATCAAGGCAGGTTTTTATAATATTCTCAAAAAATGATATCAG
>JAPZEB010000010.1:11551611-11582238 GCA_029783705.1 Chaetodon striatus
ATATACATATATATATATATATATATATATATATATATATGTATGTATGTATTTATGTAAAATAAAAATAAATAAATGAAAACCACCCTTATAAAAATAAAAGAATTTGAAGAAAGATGGGAAAAATGGTTGAGATATAAAACAGATGATGTTCTTAATGATGGTTGATGAGATGACAGCTTAAGTAACGTGACTGACAATACAGATGTGTTTTCTCATTCTTTGCCATAAATGTGTGTGTAACTATGTGCTAATGTTTGGGCACACACATTCATGTGAGCATGTACGATTAGCTATGTGGGTATTATGTGTGTTGAAATACAATATACTTAGTTGTTATATAATGTAACCTCTAACTTAAATCTAAATGTATGGGTCTATTTAACTATATCCTATGAAATAATATTTCAGATTTTTTGGTTTGTTTGTTTGTTTGTTTGTTTTTTTAAATTTATCATCATATATTATTGTCATTTGTTCCTGATATGGCTATTGTCTTTGCTTGCTTAAGTTTTAGGTAGGTATTTGTGTTTTTTCTTTTTTTTCTGTTACTGATCTTTAGACGTTAAATAGCCCTAAAAAAAGCAAATAAAAAATAAATAAATAAAATTAGGAGAATAATAGAAGAGAAGAGTAAATATTTAAAGATAAAACAAAGCAATAATAATAATAAATACCACTTATATAATCTATTAGTTTTTGTACCTTGATACATAATTTAGTAAACCAGAAGCGCCCCCTGCTGACTAATCGTATAATGCTAGAAAAGATAAAGACAAACAGGAGGAAGGTCTGGCTGTGTTCAGGTGCTGCTAAAGAAAAGAACTTGAGTTATAACAAGTAAACTGTGAACAAGTGATGTCAGAGTGGCTCAGCATAAACGCTGGGGAGAAGTGGTGTGTTGACTCCATCCATCATGTCCAGTTAAAGTCAGACGTAGTTGAGAGGACATATTTAGTCCAACAGGTCCAACAGTAGTTCAGGAGCAGTGGGCAGTGCCAGGACACGTGGTAAAGGTCCTCCATTTCTGCCACACAAACCTCACAGTTTAATATTTTGGCAGAATAAAGAGCTACTTATAAGGAGGTGGAACTGACATCACAGACCCAGAGGCATTGTGCACCACTGACAGGTGTATCCTGATAACGCCGTCGTCCTTAGCTCAACCCAATTCTGTCCAGTGTGAATACTCGAACCTCTGACACCAACCAGCTGCACCCACCTGAGCGCTGCCAGCTGTGTCTGCGGCTGGGCCACGGGGTCCTCCGCCTCATTCTCTCCATCCAAAAATAATCTTCTGGTATGACAACGGAACAAGAGGAGGAAGAAAAAGAGAGCTGGCGTCCATATCAAAGGGCCGAGAGGAGGGAAAGAATAGGGCCAGATGCAAGCTAGTTGTTTGGCCACGTTTGTTAGCTTTGAATAAACGGCCTGGAAAAGAAAACAGCGCACTGATGAATATGCATGTGCAGCATTACTTATGCAGGCCCCGCAGAGTGGGATTATTAGGGTGAATTGTCTCAAGGTGTGATGTACAACAGAGCAATCTGTTTCTGTCTGGTGGCTGCAGTGGTAACCACAGAGGGGACAATGACCGCACGCTCCGTCTCACCTGCACCTCTTTACTGAGTCATGGGTAAACAGCTTGACACCTTATATCGTTAGTCATGAGGACACGGGACGACCGCTTTAGACTAACATCCTGTCTCAGTTATATCTTCTTCTTCTTCTATCTTTATCATCATGAGCTTTTCCCCTGTAGATCCTCCAGAGACTCTTCTTCAAGATGGTGGCTGACATCCATGTCTGATCCAGCGTCACTGACATCATCAAAGCTGATGCTGTCAGTATCACACCTTACACAGCTCTTCAGCTCAACCTCTACGGCAAGATGGCGGCATGCATAGAGGCAGCAGCTCAGTGCTCTCCCTTTCCCTCGGGCAGGAGACACAGGACGCTTAAAACAAGTACAAACAGGTTAAAAACAGCTTTTATCCAAAAGCAATAACCGCACTTAACGAAAGCACAGAGGCCTGACAGTGGAAAGCCCTGTGTGTGTTACTGGTGTCATATTGTTTCCTGGTTTACTTGTACTTTTTACGATATAGTTCGTTATTGTTTTCATAAGCTCTTCCTTTTTTACTTATCTTTGCACTGAGGAGGCTGCATTCACTTTCGTTTTTAATGTACAATGACAACAAAGCTCTTCTCTCCTCCCCTCTCTGGACCTTCTCCCACAGACAGTACATTGTCTTCAAAGCCATTTGATACATCCTTCAAAATTCATGTGGGAGGAATAACAACAGGTTGCCAGCATGACAAACAATTGTCACCATTACCATTCATACACATAAACTGGAAATCAGTGCTTCCAGTTTTCCTTTCAGAGCTTCTGTCAAGACACGTCTTATTTTGCTACAGATCTGTGTGAAATGATGAAACAAGTACTTACCCTGATGTAAGCATGGCCTGTCCTTGTTCCTGCATCTCAATAAAATAAAAGTATGAGGCAAATAAATTAGTTGTCTTAAAGGAATACTTCCTCCCCAAGTGACCATTAGTACATCAGTTACTCACTGCACGTTAACTTGAATTAATGTAGAAAACTCTTTCTCCACAGTGAAGACTCCAAAAACAGTCTTGATGAATTGAAGTCACGGGGGGCCACATTTAACAATATGAAAACTATATCAAAGCATCTGTTTACAAACTCTTACACAACTTGAATTGTATACTACATGTCCCATTTTTCCAGACATATGCTCAGTAATTCCCAAACAGCCCTTTCTGACGAGGAATTGAACTGAAAGTGACACTTAGCTATGCTCTCTTCAAAACCAGACTCCATTTACAGTAACAGTAAGTTTACTTGGCTGAGCACGAGAGCCGCTGGTCTACAGCTGCCTCAGTCAGTTAGTTTGTTTGTGGTATTGTTTGACTTTGGAGTTTTAAACCAGTGGTTCCCAACTGGTCCGGCCACAGGGTCCAGATTTCTCCTTAGTCAGTTAAAGGTCCACAAAGTTGAATATCTTCAGCGTCATACTTGTGTTTGGCCATGTCATCGAGCTAGTGCGCTGTCTCTGTTACGTATCTGTCTGTTAGTCACTCACTCTACAAAAGGAAACAGCACTTCAAAATAAAAACTCTGTGCTGGAAATTCACTGTACTTTGAAATAAAATGTGTTTTTTTACAAACCTGACATGTTCGCAAGTGACTTGCCGTCTTTTTAGGATGGACCACGACCCACCAGTTGGGAACCACTGTTTCAAAGGGTCAGTTTGGATTCACCCAAGTTGCACAAAAACAAACCAACAAACAACTGGAAGGAAGTGATAGACCAGCAGCTCCTGTGTTCAAGGAGGTAAAATGACAGAAGTCTGGCTCTCAAGAGAACAAAATGGTCATTGGGGGGTGACGTTTTCCTTTCACACCAACAATAAGTTGAACATTTCCTTGGAGAGAGTCTGCAAAATCTAGCTCTGTGACAGTGACACCTCAACTCCAACAAGGCCATTTTAATACTGTATATTATTCAGAAATTATACAATTATCAAGGCCTATAAAACTCACCTTATTTGGATGAGACTCTTGTGGAAAACATTCAGTGAATTTCAGTCATATTGTGCAATTATAATATACAGGACCTCTCTAATAACCATCAGTAATGTATAAAATATAAGACATTAACTGCATGTAACTAACTAATAGACATTTCATGATATTCTGTACATATCTGATATCTGATCAACACAAGTAACACAGATATGCTTTTGATTTGATCCAGTTGTTGTTGGGAAGCCATTCACTAACTACAATGATTAGTTTGTCCCCGCGTGTGTTCATGGGGGCTTCGTACAGAATTATCTAACAGATGTAAAACAACAACAGGATGTTAGTTCGACTGCGTTTGAACATGAACACAAGGGTCGTTCATTTGACAAAATGTGTTAAGATGTTCCACTAAATGAAGAGTACTCGTAAAACTTAACAGGATGTATTCAATAATTTGAAAGTAAAAGTGTTTGAGAATAAAAATACAACTGGACAGTGTTGCTTGTTAATATTATTAGTATCTCCTTAAACTCAAAACACACTTTTTCCAAATGGATTAAAAACAGTTCTTTATATAACGACACTGATATAATTAGCGACCTAAAAGAGAAAAAATAACAGAATAATTTAGGTAAATTATCTCTCTGATGTGGCTTAATGAAAACAAACAGCTAGCTGCCAATTTCTAATGGGCCATCTTTCATCTGAATGGACACAAAGACTTAAAACCCACATCTTATTGAGCAGTCCAATTGGAAATTCACAGATTTGGCCAAATTTTGAAGACGAAACAAAAACCTGCCAACAAACCCTTCAGATATCTATGCACCCACTGGCACACGCTGCCAATTAACATGATCTCAAAAGCGCTAATGGAATCTTGAGCGGTAATAAAAGTAAATAATTAAATTAAAGGAACCCTTGTATCATTGTTTGCTGTATTCAGGCCCATTAGGACCTCCAGTATTCTCATGGTAATCTAATGTTTTGGGTTTTTTGTGTCCTCATAATGAATTCTGTGTTTTTCCTCCAAACAGTGTTGTTCAGACATTTGTGTAGGTGCTGGCAGAGAAACAAAGACGTACATTAGGAGCCATTGTCCCCCGCGATTATTAAAGTAAACAGAAATACTGAAGGGGCATCATACACAGCTGCACACACTTGAGCCTGTGTTTGTGAAGTGGGAGAAAGGGCCAAGCAACCCTTAAGACTTTGTCAGACATGATCCCATTATTTGGGGCTTCTCAAGAGCAGAGCGGTGGGCTGGCTAATGAGGCTTTGAAGATCGGTCTTCGGTACAGGATTCAGCCGCAGCAGAGAATTCAGGAGCAAAGCAGATTTGGCACGAGATGAAATGCTTCCGCCAAGGTCGGCCATGGAGACGTTCACGGCCTCAGCCTTGTGCTTTTATTTTGCCATCGTCACAACTCTGAGTCTTTTTCAAAAAGGAAAAGTCTTGAGGTGAAATGTGCAACCGCTGCCTGTTGAGTCACAGATTCAAACTGATCGAAGGCCCCTCAGTGTGCTGTGCAGTGTACTTCTGGGGACGTCCAGGTCCTCGGATTTTGCTGCAGAGCGAACACTCTTCACTTTAACACCACTCTTTGGTACCAACAGCTGCAGACTTTCCACCATAAGGCTTCCAGATAACATTATCTTCTCTCTTCTGCTTAGAATTTACAGCTCACAGCAACTTCCTGTCATACAGTTTCTGGGTTTTGTTTGCTGTCAAGTGTTGTTGCACATTTCCAATTTGTTGTTAGTGCTGTTTGCTTCAAAACTTCAAAACTTTATGTGGAATGAAAAACCCTGAATCGTTGAATATTCATCATAAATGGCCAAATCTGACTAAACAGACACGATACTGAGTCCAGCACAGCCCAACTGTTTCTCTGGTGCAGTGTACACTTGTAATTGTTTGGTCTGTTGCAGTGGTCGCGGGTCCATTCTCAAAGGACCGCAAGTGACTCACAAACGTGTAAAGTTTGTAAAAAACACACTTTATTTTTAAGTACAGTGAATTTCTAGCACAAAGCTTTTATTTTGAGGTGCTGTTTCCTGCTGTGGAGTGAGGAGTGATGGACAGCTTCTTAACAGAGACAGTAAACTAGCTCGAGGACATGGCCAAACGCAAGTGTGATGACCTTCAACTAATGACTAAGGAGAAATCTGGACCCTGTGGCTGGACCAGCTGGGAGCTACTGGTTTATTCATCTTAAGGAAATAGCAAAAAAAAAAGCCCATCACAGGTTGTCAGAGCTCAACATTACATCTTCACGTCTTGTTTTGTGTGAACAACGATTCAAAACCCAGAGATTCCACTTACAGTCATAGAAGACAAACTAAAGAGGGAAAACTTGAGTTTGAGAGGCTATGACCTTAAAACTTAACCGTTAACTCATTATCAAAATGGCTGCCCATTGTTGGATAAGTCAATCTACACAAAATGAAGGACGAGACTAGCAAGCTCTAGTAAATCATTGCTGGACTAATGGTAATATATTAAGCATGTACAAAGTGAAGTAAATGTGCAAGACAAGTTTCAGTACATAAAACTTTTGAGATGTTTAATGTTTAAAACCATTTCTTTAAATAGATACAAGTATTTTATATATAGGATAGCACAAAGCAAATCTCATCCAACATAAAAACCTGCTGCCAAATTGTGCATTTTGAACATTACTCCCGACAAACTGCCCATAAAGTAACAATACACTGTATACAGAGTGCTGCAGGGATCGTGCTTTGCTTTTAGGCTGACACAGAAGTTAACGTCGCCCTGGTTCCCTCGACAAACAGCAGATGAGATTTTCCCATTGGATTTTGGATTATTGCAGAAAATAAGCTCTGTGGTGAACAAAAGTTTGTGATAGACCTTTTGTTGAACAAGATAATCTTTACAAATTTACACCACTTTTATGATTTTTGAAGCGAAAATGCCACCACCAGAGGTAAAACGCTAACATTAGGCTATAAAAGATCTACAATGCAGATGCATGACTTCAGCCGCTGTGTCTCAATGCAGGGGCTGCAGCCTTCGAAGGTCACACCGGTGCAACCAGGGCTGTCCCATTTCGAAGGCTCCTTAAAATGCTGCAGAGAAATGCAGCCTTCTTTCCCAGAATTTGGAGGATGCCACGGATGAATCCATCGTGGCCCAGCCTATCCCAAGATGCTCTGCACACCAGTGACGATTGGGTTGTTTTTATTATGGCGTCTGACACACCACCGGCGGCAGATGACACTTTTAAATGTAAATACAGGGTTTAAACTCACTCGAATAGCTAACAACACAAATGTTATTAAACACAAGAGGCCTTCAAACCTTAAAGTTTTGTTCAAATAACAGACTAATATATGTGACGTTGGTGATGCTAACCGACATTGCTAGTTAGTTGGTCATCAGAACAGATTGGGTGAGAACAACTGGTGGTGCAACCAGAAAATCCTCCACAGACCAAACTGTCCCATTTACGAGGCTGTTTGATTTGGCGGATGTGGTCTTCAGAGGCCACATCCTTCAAAGGCTGCAGCCCCTGAATTGAGACACAGCTGATGTCGTAACCTCAACGAGGCTGTAAAGCTGTGGTCAGCATAACTTTCTGTAGTCTCATTTAGCCACTTGCCAGCAACTGCTTTTCTTAAGACTCATGAGCTTCAAAATTCACAAATGGGGTATTGAGTGACGTATTTTATGTCAAAGAACAAAACATGAAAGTGTCCTAAACTTGCGTTAACCACAGACCTTATTTCAGGTATCTATCCAAAAACCCACTGACTGTGAGACAAGGGAAGTGCAAAACACCGAGTCATTTCTACATTTTGAACTCTCTCCTGCACCACTCTGTGTACAGATTAAAAAACAAATAGTGTTTGGTTTGTGTTTTGTACAGTTTCTGCTGATAAACAGTGAATTCATGTGTCGGTTTAACTAGAAAGCTGAAAGCAATTTGATCAACATTATAAGACTTTGATGGTCGAAGTATCTGTGAGGCAGATCTAAAACAAAATTAACATAATACAGGACATGGATGACGGTGCGAAGCAGGAATATAACTGAAGTCACCTCTAAACATGGCACAGCAACACATGTTCCCTACAACGACCCGATTTCCTGGTAGCTGATCCTTTTCTCCCCCGACTGCTGCTAGTAACAATGACCAGCAGCGAACCAAAGAATTCTTTCAGTCCTGTGTTTACGTTAAAAACATCTTGAACTAATCTGTGTGAGCGCAGCTTGGCCCCGCCGTGGAAAAAGTGGCTCAGGAGGAGCACTAACTAACGAGCAGTGGAGAAAGTCAGGCAGCCAACTGCTGCCTGGAAAAGCCATTTTGTTTCATGATTACACAAATGTGCCAAGGATGCAGTGAGTGTTTATCTTCTGCTTCATATGTCCATCTGAAGAGCACATGGGTACAATGACACACCTGTTAAGCCTGTGTGTGCCAGTGTTTGTCCTAAGACTTTAATGTAAGCAAACAACAACTGATAGAAGATGGCAAGCAATCTTTTTACTCTGCTGATCTAGCCAAAGCCCATTTTAAGCATATTTTTTTTTACAGATAATACCACGTATTCAAGCTCCATGTGAGTGTTGTGACCTTGATATCTCCGCCCCTGCAGTCCAGTCAGACTATTAAAAAGACAACAAAAGTTGTGTTGGCGATTTTGTGCGTGTTTTGTGACACGGAGTCCATTTTATGCATCTTTAAATAAGAGTAATGTGCTGGTGGAAACATCACATGTCCAGGAGCAGCACTCGTGGATCTTCCACCACCGCTTTGATCTTGCGTAAGAAAGTGACCGCTTCTCTGCCGTCAACGAGCCGGTGGTCGTATGTCAGGGCCACGTACATCATGGGCCGGATCTCAACCTGCCAAAGAAGAAAACAATTTAATTGTTTACAATTGTTAAGAGTACAGATTTGGAAAACCATTTTCCTTTCACTTTCACTTTCCTGTGTAAACCTTCGTCTTACCCAAGTTCTTTTATGTAGTACTTAATTATTTGGATATTAAAACAAACAATTATTTCACACCTTATGTACATTTATTTATTTATTTTTTACCAGTAACACTTTTGCAAACCCAGTAGATAAAGCTGATGCCGCCTGGCACCACTAAACTATAACCACATCCAGCCGTGAATCATGCCGATGTTAAAGGGCGCCTTTTTTTTGTTGGTTTCTGACGCTGAAAGTCACTGACCAAGTGCCAGATTTCAATGACTTTGGAGTGAGACCGGGCTGGTGCGCATGCTGTTTCCACAGCTCGACCAACCTAGCCTCCGTACTTTCCGTCACCATGGCACTACTGCGTGACCCTGACAACAGCTGACCAAAATTTTCTGACATGCCAGAAATACATTAAAACGTCAGCCAGTTGGGAGCAGTTGGTCAGGCCATGACCAGTCCTCGCTCCCACCTGTACGCTGCACAGCAAACAACACCTGGTGAAGCTAAAATTTGGTGCGACTCCAAATTAAGCTGTGCAGCTCAAAGATGAGGTCAGAAACACGCTCAAATCGTACAGTGTATGCACAGCTTAAAGTCACTCTTCGTTGTTTTAGCAGTCATGCAGTGATAGCTCATTTAATTGTTTCTTTTTAAACGCAGTAACAATTTTGACACCTGTATCTACAGACACATAACTCTCACCTGGCCATTGATTGCCACAGGTCTGTCGAAGATGCCATGCATGCCCAGGATGGCAGACTGTGGGGGGTTGATGATGGGTGTGCCAAACATGGAGCCAAACACGCCACCGTTGCTGATGGTGAAGGTGCCTCCATCCATGTCCTCAACAGCAAGCTCGTTGTTACGAGCCTGAGGCACACAACACAAATTCGTTTTTCATTTTTGTAATGAATTAAACAGATGTTGGCTTTAATCGAAACTTCATAAAATGACAAACAGCTACGGCACAAAGCTTTTTACCTTTTCTCCCAGTGCATTAATGGTTTTCTCGATGTCAGTGAAGTTCATGGTCTCAACATTACGGATCACCGGTACAACAAGACCCTAAACAAAGACAGGTGTATTCAGTGTGACCCAGCATTTAGCAGCAACAGTTTTAATACAAAAAATAAAGTTTTATAGAGGCAAAAGTCATACCTTTGGAGTTGCCACGGCGACGCTAATGTCCACATAATCCCTGTAGACGATCTCTTTGGTTGTATCATCAATAACTATAGATAAAAAAAATTGGGGAAAAAGTTTGGTTTAAAATAAAAAAAGACTCAAGACTAAAAGTTTAACTTAAAGCAATCGAAAAAGTCAAGTCAGTCAGCGTTTTTTTTACCAGCATTGACAGCAGGCTGGTTAGTCAGAGCGTAAGCTGCAGCCTTCACAAACGCTGACATGAAACCCAGCTTGATGTTGTGTTTCTTTACGAAGGCATCTTGATGGAGTTTCCTCATTTCCTTAATGTTGCTGAAGCAAAATTCAATAAGTATTAGAACATTTGTTTAGTGAGGAAACATTTGAGGAGACTAGAAAAAAAAGAAGTAAATGAGACACTGGTGATGATTACGCACTTGAAATACGAACCTGATCCTAACTGGTTAGGGTTCAGACCCATGTAAATACTATAAAGAAAGTTGGGCTAATCTTTGCTGCGGCTCACCTCATGTCCACCTCGTTGAAGGTGGTCAACATGGCGCAGGTGTTTTGAGCCTCTTTTAGCCTCTGGGCGATCCTTAACCTCATACGGTTCATCTTCACCTGGACAGGTGGAAAACAAACTTCATTATTTCTGATATTAATTCTAACAAAAGACACAAAACAGCAATGAAACAAGTGTGTCATCGGCACGTGTGTGATACCCTGTTTTCTCCTCTGCTTCCTGCCGCAGGAGGAGCTGGCGCTGGAGCTGCAGGTGTGGGTTTGATGGCAGAAACTTGTTGAAGAGGGAGAGACAGGATGTGACATTACACAGTGTTGGTGGTGTACTCAGATATATATATTTACTGCACAATAATAACATATAAATGCTTTCTGAAGAATGTAGATTCATACGCCAGAGAAGGAAACACACCAGGTTTGGCTTGAGCGGCCTGTGATGGCACAGGGGGCACTGGAGGCATGGCAGCAGGGGTTGGAGTTGGAGGTGGTGGTGGTGGTGGAGGTGGAGGGGCTGCAGCTGCTGCCTCTGCAGCTGGGGAGGGAGCAGCTTTGGCAGCAACGGCTGAGGACACAGAAGTAAAGACGGACAAATCGTCACCTTGGAATTATAAGGTTCTATCTGACTTCACTTAAACTAATGTTTCCTGGAGTAATGTGTTTCAAAATCAACCATATTCTTACCTAAAACTGACCTCGACACTTAACAAAATATTTGTCACTGACCTTTACTTAGCTTGCAATACTTTTGCGAAATAGACAAATAAGAAATAAATGTCATACAAATATCATAAAAGGCCTTAAATTAAACTCATACATGTAAACACTCTTTAAACACTCATTTTATGTTTTAAAACAAATTATAAGTGAACTATATGTTTGTATTCCTTGAAAATCATTGTTTCTTTTCATGTTTTGCAAGATAAAACCTTTTAATTACAAGCCGAAAGTGAGTTCTTAGGATTATAAGGCTCTATCTACAATCTGTATGTTTGAACTGTCCCTAAAAACTCCATTTACAAAACTGACAGGACTCTGACATTTCACATTTAGAATAACTTCAGGGTGTCTGTCATTTTCATGTATGAAAGAGACTTATTCTACATATCATTTTTGCTATTTGAAATGCAAAAACTTTGAAGCTCAATATCTCAAAACCACTCAGAGCACAGAGAGTATATTAATAAGGGAAAATAATGCTGTTTGTTCAGAGACAAAACTTTTAAAAATGTAATGTTTTGGTACTTAAACTCAGGTATCACGCTGCCACCAACGTATTAAATACTTCCCTACAATTTTGTTTACTTCAGTAATAAAATGATAACTGACAGTACTCTGAGCTCACCTCCTTTCCGGAGTTTGAAGAGAGGCGTTCCTCCTTCTACCCTCCCTCCATCAGGCACCAGCAGTTCCTCAATTACACCAGCTGCTGGAGCAGGAACCTGTACTGAGGTCTGCAAATACAAAATACAGACACTTTTTAAAAGTCATTTTCTCATACTCTGTTTAAAATCTCCTAAACACAATCAGACCATGTCCCAGCAGGAATATGATCTGAAGTTGGGGAGAAATTAACATCAGTAACCAAGATGACATGATGTTAGCATGTAGCTACATGTAGCGGTGTAGGCTACTTAAAGTAATTACTTGCAATAATGCGCAGATGACCAGTGTTGGGGTTACTCGCTTTTTTTTCAGCATTACCTTAATTACTACCTGTAGAAAGTAATTCGTTACACTACTTGCTACATTACATTTGCATTACTCTGCAGTATCGCCTGAGACGCACAGTCATGTAATTGCAAGTCAACATTAATAAGGAATTCTGTCACCTCATTATTGGCCACATTTTAATATTACATATATAAATCAGAGATGATTTCAGGGCTGATGGTCATACCTTGTCAGTCTCAATTTCACACACCACTTCATCTTCTGTCACTGAGTCGCCCACAGCTAAAACAAACAATGAAAGAGCATACAGTATTTAATGTGCAGAAATATGATTAAACATTTGGCTCATTGGTGATACAATATGGGACACTGACACTTGTGAAATACTGACAAAATAGTAACTAAGATATGTTGGCTTGTACTAACCTTTCTCCCACCTCACATCCCCCTCTGAAACAGATTCTGCAAATGCTGGAGTTTTGACTGTGACGACCTCATCCCCTGCACACAAACCAAAACAACAGTTGCTGTAAGTTAAACACTGCGTCGTGTTATCTTCAGTACATAGTGCTGAGAAATGTTGCAATGCATACTGTGAACAGCAGATGTCCTGAAGTATCTGATGTGGAAGACATTCACTGATGATGGAAATTCACATCTAAAGGTCGAGAAAAAAATAATTACTTTTTGTATTTTTAGACAAATGCATTTGTGCAAAACAAATTACCGTGCTTAACCGTGCAGACATGATACTGATCAATACGCAGAGGCCTTCCTCATCTTTTTTCCTTTACTTTACCGCACATACAACCCATTTAAGATAAAATTTGCTGCACAGGCTTACAGCTCAGTTACATTAATAAAATAGACTAACAATGCTTCAGTGGTTACTGAGGGGCGTTTACAGACAGAGAGCAAAGTAGGAGAGAGCACTTACGGCTGAGAATTCCTGTAAACTAGCCGTCTGCAGACAGGGAGGCCTTGAAAGAAGAAGACAGAAAGGAAATCAACAACAGCAGCTTTTCCCGAGGCCCTCACATGAGATATGAGTGGAGTTCTCTGAGAGCTGCAATTAACCACTTGTGGGCTCCTGAAGGCATCTCAGTCATTTTACAAGCATCACTTACTCTGCTTTGGATGATCCACTCACAGAGCTTGTTTATTCATGAGCGGTAACATTAAGACTGCAGTTTCGGATGCTGCATTGCTGATGAGGTTCTCGAATCAAGCTAAAGGTCTAGTCTGCTTAGTCAGTAGCACACTTACCTGACGCACTTTGTCGGACCAGCACATTATTGGCCTGAAAAGATGAAAAGTAAAACTTTAAAAATCTGGTTCATATTAATTTATTTATAAATGTTGTTTGTGAATTTTGACAGCCCTTTGAACTGGCAACTTTTGAATCACATTACTTTGATTTTGATCAGCTGTCCTCCACCATACTCTGATTAAAAACATCATGTCTGCCGCCAATGTTGAGCATCAACCCAGCACGTACTTTTCCCCTGAATCTAACACAAAGGTTTAACAGTCAACAAGCCTAATTAATCTGATACACAAACAACCTTATGTGAACTTTACATCTTCTAAATAAACCTGCCAGTAAATTCTGAACCTTCATAGCTTGCAGTTAAAACCGCTGGATTTTCCTATGCTGACCGTAACTGTGCTGCATTGCTGTATGTGATGAGTCATGTGTCGGGGTAATCTGAGGACAGAGCCTTTAGTAAAGAGGCCCGCCTACTTCTGGCTGCTTTTACATGATGTTTGTCTGGCGGAGTCGCTTGTTTCCCGAACCTAAACCTCCAGATGTGGGATGCCAGAGGAGGGTGGAGTTGTCAGAAATGGATCAAACCTTAAATAGTAGATCAAAGCGTGCACAGGCATGCCGCCACCATGTTTCTTCAGCGTACAGTGCTCTGACTCACCAGAACAACTGGTGTTTATTATGTACCATGAAGAACAGAGAGTACAACGTTACACTGGCTGATGAACAGTCAGCACATTCTGTTTAATTCTGACTTCAGGCCTCTTGGATTAATGTTTTCAATCTGTTCTGCTTGTGTGGTTTCCTCAGTCAAAACTCAGGATAGAGTCTTTCATAAGGTTTTCTAAAAGCATCTTTAGTGCAATTGCTGACAGACATTTGCAAGGTTAATGAATTCGCTCTGCAACAAATCCTACCTTCGATAAACCCTTCCCTTAAACATTCAGTCTGTCGCAGTGGCAGTTTTTGAAGCACACAGGCAATACATTCACTGACACTGATTCCAGTTATAACTCAACTAAGTGATAATGAAAGTAATCATTAGCTGCACCTCTAGTTATACACTCAGTGGCCAGTTTATTAGCTAATAAGTAGGCCACACCTAATTAAAACTAATGCAGTCTAATGCAAAATCCCTGCAATAAATCCAAAAAGGTTATAATGATCAGTTTTTGATTTGGAGAGGTGTTGCCTTCACTGTATGGTCAATGTGATGGATGACATTTGTGGTGCTGTTGAACTCAGGGTGTCTACAGATATAACCAAGTTAAACTGAAGACGTTTTAAATACCGCCTTATATGAAATTAAAGACCAAACCTGCGATGGAAATACACATTTAAACATGTAGTTCAAAGTGAACAGCAAGGAAAAATGACAACAACTGAGTGAGTTTAAGTTTAATGTGTCTAATGTAAAAATAAAACACAATCTCACTGCTGTCATAGAAGCTATTTTTTATTGTAATTCTTCAGTCTGTCAATGTAAACAGCCATTGGGTCTGTCAGGCCTGGAGAAACTTTTGCGGTAATGTGACCAAAAAATTTTTTTAAGACCCATTGAATTGTAATTTAAGACAATTTAAGACTTCTTAATGACCTGTAGACATCCTGAAACTGTACTGCCTTACAGTGAGAGGTGTTTGTGTTATTAAGCCAACCCTCATACATGCCATAAATGAGGTGGAGTAGAATAATACAAAGACCTATCAGTGAGAGGCAACAAAATTTAACAGCACCATAAAATGCAGCCTCTAAAATGACCATAGTTTTAGCTAGCTGTACTTAACTGCCAGCTGAGTCCATTTGTGTGAATAAGGGTGAACTAAAAATTAGTATAACACAACAACACTGTTTCAAGTTGAATCAAAACCTCTTGAAGACTTTTACCACAACCTGAACATTATAGTCTTCATGCAGATGCAGGTTGGCTTTACTGCAGAGCTGTTGCTTTAGCCTGCTTTATTTTAATTATTTAAGTATACCTAATAAACTGACGACAGACTGTATTTCTCCATAACCCTATGCAGGCCATAATCTATTAAAACACAGGCAAAATAGTCTCCCTAAAGTAGGGAGAAGTACAAATGAACCCTGACAAGACACACAGGTTATACTGCCCTGATCATGTTTCAACTTTATTGTAAAGACACCTGAAACTTGACATGCTGTCACTGAAGTAATAGTAGGTGTAACATGACATGGACTATTTCTGTCAGGTCAGCTGCACTCACTTCAGTCTGCCTCATAAACACACAGCAGCATAACATGCTAACATTAGCCTGCAGAGACTGTCTGGTGTAGTGTCAGAGCAGTTTTTGAAGGAAAAGCCATAAAGAGGTTGTAGTTTGTTAGCTTGTTGCCTAGAGAGTTTGTCATGACTTGCTAGCAAAGCTCACTTTAATTGTGGCTTTTATACTGAAATAAAGCTCAATTATCAGTGGCCAGATAGTTCAGAGGATGCTGTTCTTGGTCTCTTCTCTAACTTGAGCCCACTAGCTGCCTCTGAAGCTGTCAGTGTCTGTCCTTGGTAGGCGAGGCCCTGCTTCACTAAGCTAACGGCTGCTAGCTAACCGTTAGCTGTGCTCTGTTTTAATCCGTTCAAACTGTCTCAGAGTGAAAACACAGGCTCAGTCCAGTGTGTTTTTCCCCAACCTACCTGGCTCACCGCCGACAGGGAGCGACCAAGCGTCTGGTATGCACATCTGGACCGTGATAACATAGCGCTAGCTGACGGCCGTGTCCCTTATCTGACAGCAGTTGGAGGAGCGGTGCGGAAGCGCTGCTCTCACGCGCGAGGGCGGTCCGACTGGGAGAAACCACTGCGGCTGGAAGAGGAGGGGGGTTTGGAGCACACAGCGGCGGGAGCCGGGGGTGGATAGAAATCAAACTGAACACCATGAACTAAAACCTGACAAAAATCATTAGAATTATCAGTTATTAAAGTTCTTATTTTAAGATGTTCAAATAATAAATAGATAGATAAAAAATAGATAATGAATAAATGATAAAAAGCAGTAACAGGACTGTACCATTGCTAGCATTAGGTAGTTGATTCATACTTTTTACATTCTTTCAAATTAATTGTGTTGAAAAATGGTAAGAAATTTGCTCCACTTTCAATGCTTTCTTAATATAGTCCATTAAATGTGATTTTCCTGATTTAAATAAGAAATTTAATGCTATTATTTTTCAGGTAGGGATGGGATAGGTTGACATATTTGACCACACCTCCTGTATTTTGGAGGGGCTCTCAGCTGGACCACTACAAATACTTGAGTCACTCCCTCTGCAAGCTCCAGACCTGCAGCCTCCTCGGGTCCTCTTCCACATGCAACAGGTGGGTTGTTGTTTAATACTGCACATAGGTGTGCTCCTTGTTTTATAATCTGCACGTCTTAGCTTTTACTCTGTCATTTCAAACTAGAATGTCAGATGTTTATCTGTGTCTCTGTTTATCTTTATTTTTCACCTTTGAATCAAGCTCAATCTAAGCTAAACAATGCAATTGAAAAGTGAGGAGGACACAGCTTTAATTATTTGAAAAATGTCTCTGCTAGTGCTGCAACATTCTTAATTCCAAAATTATCTTTTATCCAGACATTATTTATTATTGTAGTTTCATATGTTAAATTTAAGACATATTTTAGTTCATTTGAAAGAAATAAATAGCCAGAAAAATGTCTCATTTTATTATGATGTATCTGCAAGGCAAGTCAAATCCACATTTGTGCAAAAACCAAAGTTTTCATTTGTAATTGTGACATCTCTAATAATCTGATTTTAATTTCTTACAACACCTGCTTTATATAATTAATGTTTTTGTTGATGCTGTCTTTTTCACCTCAGCAAACATGAATCCAAGTGTCTGGAGCAAAGGTATGTATTCTCCCAGCAGCATATGCCTTGACGGCTGCACTACAGAGCACCTCTCCTCCTTTCAGCCAGACCCTGTGCTGTCAAATTCAGATGTGTCAGGTGTTTCTGCGTCGTTACACAAAGACAGCGAGGACATTAAGATGCTCCCGGAGAATGCTTATTACAGCAGCGGTGATGCCGGTTCAAGTTTGATCTGCTCTGGCCAGCTGGAGCTCAGTCCATGCGGAGACGGCACCGCTGGACATTTACCCACCAGAAGGCACCCGTCTCCTGCTCCCAGTTCTTGTGGTCACCATGAGTGGAACTTGAACAGCGGGCATCAAGCGAAGCGTGCCAGAGTAGAGAACATCATCAAAGGCATGACCAGCTCTCCTGGTGTGCACTGTACAGATGTGATGACAAATGAGGATGTGGGGTCAGACGACATGCAGGAGAATGAAAGGATTCAGGATCAGGAGCAGGTGGAGAGGAGCCAGGCGACAAGAAAGCAGCTCGAGAGTCAGCATCAGCACCTCAGACAGCTCAGAACAAGGTTCAGCCATGTGGACGGAGCAGGCGACACTACGGACAGCACTAAGGACAGGAAATACCCCACCTGGAACCACTCTTCTGAAACATCTCCACAGGAGGCATTTACAGATTCACACAGTGAGTCTGAGAGCAGCTCAGGTAGAAAATATCAAGGATGGAAGAAGGTGAAGCTGATGAACTACTTCCAGTCCAAACCTGAGAGATTAAAGCTGATGGCAGACGTTTTAAAGTACGAACTGTCCAGAGCTGTCAGCAGGAGCGTCGACTCCATTTTCAAAAGCATGCCGCTTCTACAGACATCACTAAACGACGAGGGTGGCGTAGAGACAGATGTGCCTCTTCAGTCGTCTGTAGGTAAAGATGATAAACTAAGACTTTCCTGTTGTGGGAATACAGAGGTGCAAGTCCCAGATGTTCAGACCGAAGCTCTGTCTCTGGTTGTGCAAAAGCCTCGACTGGAAAGAGCTGACAAGTTCATCTTCCAGTCCAGATCCAGAGCTCCGCATCGTCCCAAACCTCCAGTCCCCTTCGCTCTGCGTGAAGATGAGCCGTCTGTGAAGACTCACAACACTGCGCGTCCACATGCCCTCAGGTGCTTGCACGATGGGTGCTCTGAAGCGGGTCAAGCAAAGTTTGGGACACGTTGGAATTCAGTCAAAGTGAGATCGAAGGTGAACTCCAGGTCCGTCAGAAGCCCTCAGACTCACACTGTGTCTGTAGATCCAATGCTGCTGGAAAGCCTCTGTCTCCCTCATGTCAAGATCGAGTCTGATTGCCTGGTGAAGAACAACCTGTACATGCTGAATGTATCCTCCTGATGTAATCGAATATTTGATCTTTTATTAGGTTTTCTTGTGGCTTTAAGAAGCAGTCAGCAGTGGCAGAACATAATGATTCCTTATTGCAGCTTTCCCACACCAGTAATGAGTCTTCCTTCGCCTAGTTGAGGTTCAAATAACAACCCAGTCTGTGTCACACACCTTATCACAATTATTTCCCTTCTCTTTTAAAGCAGGCTACAACTTCACACCTCACACAATCCAACAAGTGCTCCTCTCTTTGATCCTCCAAACTTTGAAGAAAATTGCAGCTTCTCTTCATTTGTCCGAGCTGTAATGATTTCCTGGAGAGAAAATGTCTCCAGCTTCATTAGCAAAGGAAAGTCCAGCTGTTTCTTTTGTGTAGGATGTGTGTGTTTTACCCTTAACGCTGGTGCATTCAGGAGGGTCTGACCACAAATCATCTGAAGAAAGCAAAGCTCATGTTCTTCTACACTCGCTACCCGAGCTCGCTGGTGCTGAAGATGTGCTTCCATGACGTGCAGGTGAGAAAACACTTGAAATATTGAGCACGCGTGCAATTCTTCCACATATTTGCGCCTTTTTAATCGGTTTTATTTACAAAAAATGACTTAATTTCATTGTTAAAAAACACAAATATTTCGCATTTGTCAAAATCTTGGTAAAGTTTCTGTATTTTGAATTTCAGCAGACTTATTCTTGCTGTTTCTGGGAGGAAATCTTAACATGCCGCATGATCCTGAACCAGTTTTATTCTTTCATAATTCATCTCTGTCACCACAGAATAAAGAACCAGTGAGACAAGATCATAGTTTCTGCTTTTTTATTAGTCAACAGCATTATAAACAAACAATCAGATCAGGATTAAAAACTTTTTACATCATTATTGCATTTCTGTAAAACACAAATTGTGTAAAAAAGGCAACACACACGTGGCAAAAAACACTGTTCATATTTTATTTGCTTCATATTTTTAACACTCCTCTCTCACATAAAGACAAATCAATCACCGTGCATTAACTTACTCACTTTGATGATGTCACTAACCTGTCTCTCCGCGTCGTCCTCAGTTCACGCGTTGCATCACCTCTCAGCTCATCAAGTGGTTCAGCAACTTCAGGGAGTTTTACTACATCCAGATGGAGAAGTTCGCCCGGCACGCTCTCGCAGAAGGAGTTGTCGACGTGAGGGGTCTGACTGTGGGGAGAGAATCAGAACTTTTCAGGGCTCTCAACATGCACTACAACAAAGCCAACGACTTCCAGGTAAACTGATGCAACACTGTGTGATTCTTATACAAAACACAGGCGACACATCTCACTGACATCACGCAGGTATTTGTTTTGGGAGCTTTCACTGTGGTCATTTCATCTTGTCTTACTTTGATCATGTGCAGTCCGACACATGATTTAATTCTGTTAGATGTGTGTGTTGTCTTTATTTTTCTCAGTAGACTCACATCTTAGAATAATTTTCTAATTTGTCCACTTTACTGTATTTGCATCTCCTTATTTGTAACTGTTAAATACATTTTAGTGGCTTTATAGGATTTATTTAGCTGTTTAATATTCTGTATGTAATATAATACACACATACAGCAAATATGAATTGCCTTAGTAGTGCTCGCTATTTATTGTAAGTGCAGAGGTAAAAAAAAAAAAATAAAGACTTTAAAGACATGCTCCATCATAGCCATGTGTAAACACACGTCTACTACAGGCTCTGTCAGATGTGATAACACATGGGACCATGGAAATCAATTTTTCTGTGAGGTGAGTAAATAAATAAATCACTTGATATGTCTTTATTGTCCACGAGGGATGGAAATTTGTTTGGAAATATTTGAGTCATATTTGAAGTGTATCCAACTCTTTAAATTTGTCTTTTGACATTTTATTATTTTCGCTAAACTTTTCCAACATGTAAATGTAATCACATTACAACAGTACTTTTTATAGCATAACTGCTATAGAGAAAATTGATCAAACACAGATACTCAAACAAGCTTATCACCAAAAAAAGGTCATGAGTCTGGCACATATTCTGCATTTAGGAGGGGGAAGGTGACTCAGGGAATCAGTGCTTGATAATTAGATAACATTTTTGTGTTCAAAGAAAGAAGAGGCTTCTAACTGTTTAAAATAATCGTCTGGTGGAGCTAAATGTGGATTATTTTTTACTTTCTTTCAGGTTCTAACAGTAGTGAACTCACTTTAATATTAAGATGAGGAAAAAAATCTCCTCACATTGCCTTTTGTAAACATCATAAAGCCAGTAACAAGTTATTCAGACGTCACTACCTCAGTGAACAGGAGGCAGGAAATAGTGATATTAATACGCATGGATACAGGATTGTAAAGGTCACTAAGATTACGATTTTATCCTTAATCTGGGAATTAATACGTGTTCATGTTGACATGTTAATATGCACACTGACACTGTGTACGCTATCACAGACTGCCACATGTGAACATAAAGTAACACTCAGCAGCTTTAATATTATTTCTACAGTCAGTGAGATCAGTGTGATGGAAGATGAGCTTTACTGAATATGACCTAGAATGAGGATCCAGTTAATATTTATGAATTTCATAACCTGTGAGTTAATGCTGTTATAATGAACACAGATGAGTAAAACCTGTAATAAGGCTTTCTAATTGTAATTTATGACTCAGTCTAATAACTAAAGAGTTATATGGCCAAGTTCAAGTCACAGTTTTTGTGCCAATTTTTTTTTCTTTAGATGTAAAAGGTCAAAAAGTTACACATTTTAGTTTTGGTTAAAAAAAGTCACTTTCATTTGTTGGTCATTTCAAGTAATTTTTGAAGCTGTTACATAGTGTTCAGTGTGTAGTGTTTACAGATTTTCACTCCATGATTATGGCTGCCAAAGGGGTCCTGTTGACCGTAACAATGTTATTATGATATCTGTAGAAAATAATAATATTATCACTCAAATTCCTCTTGAACTTTGCTTATTGTTTTGGCGAATGAATTACACTCAAAACACAAGTATAGGGAGCCAGAGAGAGAGCCTGTATGTATAACTGAAATCCAAAAGGAGGAGCAATTTCACCTGAAAGAGAGTGAAAAGACAGCCAGGTGGTGTTGAGGAAGGGAAACAAAGTCAGAATGGAAGTAATTTCAGAGGTGCTGGATTATTTACATGATATTATGATATGTGTATTATTAACATGATATACATATTTAATTTTTAAATATCATGGTTATCGTAAAAACTGGTATATCACCAAACCCGCACTATATATTTAAATAAAATGCTGACCTAATTTCAAAAGTTGAATTGTTCACCTTCATACAAATACATATAGTAACTGTATGATATGTTTTGTTTTTTTGTTTGTTTGTTTTTTTTAATGTGCACCTGAATCTGGATAAGCAGCCAAAAAGGGATGGAAAGATTAAGATTCACAAATCAACACTTTATCAGTTGCTGAGCTTAAAGAAAAACAAAACAGAAACAGTATAAATAATTGCCTACAGCAGGAAAATTAAGATATTTAGGACTGTAAATTAAATGAACGACATTTTTTAAAATTTTTATTCTTAAAAGAAAATTGGATTCAAGACTTTTTTGAGACCTGCACATCTGGAGAAGATTGAAAAATCAGGGCAAGTGAAAATGGAAATTACATTATTACACTCATCCTGGAGCATCAAGGATTCCAGCAGAAAACTACAGAAAAAACAAAAAACAATAATAAGATAATAAGCAAAACAGGCCAAAATGTAAAGTTAGCTAGACGTGGGCTGTGATAACTTCCAAGTCAAGAGTTTCTTTTCAGCGAACCATTTTTTTATTTCAGTGTTTCTGGTTTTACTCAGCATCATCACTGTCAATGTCATGTTGAAGGGTTTTTATATCCTTTTGTGTGCTGCTGTTTGATCATAGATTATACACACATGAGCACACCCAGCAGTGATGTAGGGCGTGGGAGCTGAAATCAAACATGCATATTAGAGGGAATGTAAACATGAACTGCCGTCTTTGTCTCAAACAGGTTTCCTTTGCACAGCTAAAACAGTGAAAGCTCACTGGACTTGGAGCTGACGTCTGTTGTTTTAATGCACGTCACACTGACACCTCCCATTATTTTAAGCCATGCTTGAACTGGAAACATATGCAGCGACATGCTCACATAAAGGGGTGATGACATCATTATACAGCCACTAAAGCTATCTCAGCTGTGACACTGTTAAACTGAGGGTACGGGCACCTGTTGTGGTGGGTGAGCATTTAGGGTTTGGCCTCCTCTTTTGATATTTATGTGACCAGCTTAAAAAGTCACATAAAATCTATAATTTTGGCATCAGATGCTCTTAACATAGAGAAACCATTAGAATTAAAACTAATTGAACCCTATTGTCCCCCGTCTGTGTCTACGAGACTCATGGAAACGACAGGTTTTAAAATTGGTCCAGTATTGAGCGAGAACGCTGCAGCAACAGGCTGCAATGTGACCACTCAGGGTGTGTTCACAGTGTCACTTTACGTCCACTGAAAGCGTTTGTTTTTGCCACTGACAGGCTCAGATTGTTATTGACAACATTATGGAAAGGATCCTACAGAGACAGACAATGTTTTTCTTTAACCTTTGCTTCTTCAGGTCTGTTTCTTATCGTGTCTGATCAAGTCTTGCTCAACAGGAAGTCTCGTTTTGAAATCTCTCGAGCTGAGTTGTTGCAGGAAGACGATAACAAACAGACTGGCTCAAGCGAAGTGTAAAGAAAAACGTTTTAGTTCTCCGAGGGGTTGTTCACAGTGTCAGACACTAACAGTAACAATCTGAGCCTCTCAGCAGCAAAAACAAACACTTTTAGTGGATGTAAAGTGAAAGTGTAAACATGGTCACATTGCAGCTTGATTCGCCGCTGCCGGCTGCCGGCTGCCATCCTCTTACTCAATACTGGACCAGTTTCAAAGACTGTTGTTCCAAAATAAGGTTGAAGAACAACCCTGTTCCCCTTTAACTGGTGTAAAAATAAAACATTTGCCTAACGTTTAAAGAAAAGCAAACTGTAGGGCCTTTTAAATTCTGACAGTTTCTGTGCAGACCTGAACACATCAAACATCCAAAATAAAAAGGGTCCATCCTCTGGGGAGCTCGAATGTGCTCGCAATATTTAATGGCAGACTCATTAGATTTTGATATTTGACCAAATGGTAATAAGGAAAAATGTCACAGAGTCACCATAGCACAGGTTTAAAAATAGCTATTAATTTAATAATTATGGAAACGTAAAGCATTCACTTCAGGAAAAAAAAAAAAATCACCCTATTTTCTGAAGTAGTGATATAATTTCTTGGAATAATGAAAAACATTTTATTGGAAAAAAGTTCAGCTAATTTTGCTGAATTAACAAGATAATAATCTTGTTAATTCCAGTTTTTCTGCATTAATGAGCTTATTGTTTTGTCTCTCAGCTTTCGAGAACTGAAAAATCCAGGCATGTGCCAAACAGCGAACAAACAAATCAGATTACCTGAGCTAAGAATGTGATATATGATGTATCAGCCGATATGAACTCCTTCCATCAATGCCAAACATGTGTTTTCAAATGTTGTCTGCGTTCTGTAGACCATCATTGTCACAAGCATTTCAAAAATTTATACTTATGTCATGGGTTGTCTAAATAAAATGAATACTGGCCAATATGTCATGATTGTATTTTTTAAACTATTAAATATCAATATTGTTACTGACCTCAAAAATCCAGTATCAGTTTGGCTGTTGTTTTAAAAACTGATAATTTCACGGGCAAATTCACATTTATTGGAAAATAAAATTAAGACCATTAAAAAGTTATGATTGGAGCTTTTTCTTCAACGGTTTATTTTTGGCATGTAGATGTGTAATATTATGTAACATGACCACTGCACCAGTGCTCGGAGCACTGTAGACAGTGGACTGAATTTTGATGGGGACTTTAAACGGGGGAGCAAAACAGCTCCTGTACTGTTTGAATTCAACAATACATTTGTATAAGTGTTTATATATTTGAAAACACAGACAAAACTTAAACACATCAAACGTAAAATAAAGCAGAGTCCTGTTCAGACTGTGTGGTTGTTGTACTTTGTTATTGATCATTTGAGCTGTTCCTGTTCTGAGTTTGTAGCCAGAACTTACCTTGATTTTCAGCACCTGATTGTGATAATGTCAAATATGAACAGGACGTGTGTAAAAACGCGTAATGTTTTTAATCTTCGCAGGTCCCTGACAGATTCCTGGAAGTAGCCGAGATTACACTGAGAGAGTTTTACATTTCCATTTCAGTGGGAAAGGATCGAGATCCATCGTGGAAGAAAGCAATCTACAAGGTTATCTGTAAACTGGACAGTGACGTGCCAGCTGAATTCAAAAGTCATCACGCTGGATGAGAACATCGTGTGCCACAGTGGTTACTGTCACAATGTGGACTTACTCGTGCCTTGATCAGCAAACTATTAGTTTTTTGATGAAGAGCATGCTACGGTGTGAAACAGGTGACTGAACATCAATATGGCAGACTGATGTCTGAGCTTATCAACTGTCTGTTATTGCTGCATCATAAGGTTGTTTTGTCATGTGTTTTGCTATATAAATCACACTATATAGCAATAACACATATTTCTATTGATTGAAATGTCTTCTAGTCCAACACTGAACATTTTGTTTTTTTGAGACATGTTTTTCATTAATAAGTACAAAGTAATGTCCACACCACACGAGGAAAACAAGTTTAATATTCAGCAGAGCTCATTATTACCAGTCTGTGTTTATGTACAGGATATTTAAAATGGACATTAAATTAATTTAAAAATTACTGAATTAGTAAATGATGTCTCTCTTGTAGCAGTGTTTCTGTTTCTCTTCTATACTCACCATTCAGATCTGTCCATCCACTTTCTGTCTGACACACTGCGGCTGGCTCTCCTCAGGCAAATCAAACAGGCCTCCATCAGTGGTTCGGTGTGTTCTGTTGTAAAGACGATCCTGGTTTGTCTTCAGTAGCTCCAGTAACAGCGTCGATAGTCCAGAGGAAAATTTCCCATAAGTGAAAATTTTGGACCCTTTGTTTCACAACTGGAAAGTTTGTAAATGTAAAATGTTTATCAAAAACACCTACTTAAATATGGACTCTGATAATCACTCAGAGATACAGAGTTAGGCTCCTTTAATTACTGATATGCAGCGTGCACATAGGTATTTGTGCTCTCAACAGTTCAGTCACTAGAAGAAACTGTTGGCATTGTACAATTCTGCAAACCAAGAATCCATCATATCTGCATTTTTCATACACATAATATTGTTTCTAAAGTGACGTCATATGTAAGCTGAATGTGTCACCTGGAGGTGGAGGAGATGGTGGATGGTGTGTCACCTTGGTGAGACACCTGCCAAGCTGTACACCACTGTTCGAGACCAACAAACAATAAAACCAGCTGTGATAGAGCGATCCATCGCCGTTTATTCCAGTGGCTTTTTAGGCAAGAAAAGTGATAGTTCTTAATCTAGACATCGTTGCCTTTCCTGCTGAGACTCTGCCCACCAAACATGTCAAAACACAATCTTTTCCTGACCATAACCAAGTAATTGTTGTGCCTAAACCTAACCAAACGTTAAACACAGTGTTTTTGAAAAGTAAAGTTTCAACGTATCCGCTGCATAAGAATGCAAATCCGATGCATCTATGGTTTGCAGAAATGTAAAATGCCAACATTTTTTCTGGCCATCAACAGGTAAATTCTAGTACATATCAAAACACTATGCATTTTTTTAAACCTTAAATAGCAGCTTCAAAATCATTTGGACGATTATAAAAGGGTGATTGTCACGTCTTTCACTCTATACCCTGAATGCTTTACTGCACTACACCACACACCAGATGTAAGCCATAGGAAGAGGCTAGCTTGGTATTCTCAGTATGAACATCATGGCAGAGGCAGAGCTCCAGAGATGGACCTTCAGCCAGGACTGCAGCAACTGAAATTCAACATGTGCAAACCCCAGCGCTGGGTCTACCCGTGTCATGGCAGCAACAGAAAGCTTGCTGATCCAGCAGGGAGTTGGGACGGTCTGAGATCAGACTCCCACCATCTGGGTTTTTGCTGGCTGAATTCAAGTTGCTACAGGCCGCAGCTGGATCTTACTGAACTGAAGGTCCATATTGGTGAGAGTGGTGTACCACTCTGTCACTGTAGGGGTGCCAAATCGCAAAAATACCACTGGAATCCTGGCATAATGTTGCTTTAAATGCTGCTGCTGTACTGAGAACTAAATGGACTGAGCCGTCACAGCAAATATATTATTTTGTATAAAACAAGGACTGTTCATGGACATATTTGCAGCCAGTGCTGAGCTTTTTTCAAGAGTTTAACGGAGTAGTGAGACAAAAACAAAACAAAACAAACACTTAATTTGGGTTTTCTTTTTCAGTTATTTTAATATTATGGTTGATTGTGGGCTTTGGTGATGTAAATAGTGATCACACACAATACTAGTCAGCTAAATGTGGTACAAATAACTTTTTTGCATCCATAGGTTGAATGTAAAAATGTGTTAGAACAGGAAGATTAAATAATGTATTCAAATGAGACAGAAAAATCTGAATACCATTCTTATCATTTAAAGCCACTGTGGGCCCAACTCGTTATTGAGATAACCGGGCTTTAATCACTTGAACCCCAGTGTCTCCAGTAGTCTTGACTTTACTTCCTAGTTAACAAATTTGGAATCTTAGGGCAATCCCATGTACCTCTCAAACTTACAGGGGATAAACATCCATCCACCACCACCACCACAGTGAGATGGTCCTTTCCAGTCCTGCAATTATGCACTGATAGCACTCTTTATTTTCTGATAGTCACAGTCATTCAAGTCATAAATTCAGCAAAGAAAATGCTGCAAAAATCACATATTTGTCAAAAAATACACTGGTCTGATTTCAAACTCTTAGGATTCTTAAAAATAGCAGCTTCTTTTTAAGTGCAATTACTTCACAGTATTGTATATTTCAAATTCTAAATTATTTTCATATAAAAAATGGCAAACACGCCACCATTAAGGAGACTGGGATGCAATCCATTGAAGTGAAAAACTGGGGATTGGGATGGGATAAATTAGCATACAAAGTTTTACACTGAAATTTGTGTAGGTGTAGGGAGTTGCTCCACATCACAGTAAGTTCATGTTATTATTTACCCTCTCACTTTCATTCTCCTCACGTAACCATGCAGTGATAAACCTGTTACCAGTCTTCCTTAAAGGGTAAGTTTCATATTTTTCAACCATGTTTTAATGGAGTCTGGTGGGTTTTTGGTTAAACAATCAATTCTAATCTTACTCTTTAAAAAAACACTTTTAGTGGATGTAAACTGACAGTGCACAATTGCCCCAAGTGGTTACGTTGCAGCCTGTTTCGCCACTGCTGGCTAGAGCCCTCAATACTGGACCGATTACAAAAAATAGTTGTTCCCATCACTCACTTAGACACAAAAACATGAAAAAACAGGGGCCACGTTAAAAAATACCGAACTTACCCTTTAAAAAAATTCACATTGGCTAAACAAATGAAGTCAGACAGATGTAAATTATCATTCTTTGGCCCATTGTTTAATTTCTAGCACATTCTCCTTCAGTATTTTTTGGGCAAACACATTTAAGCCTTTTGTTCATCAAGCTCTAATGCAAGAAAGACTCCCCAGGTTACCATAATTTGTGAAACTTTTATTGTTTTCAAGTATGCCTATGCCATGAAACAGTGCTACAGGTAAACAGTACAGGAAGCGGGAAGAGTAGAAAACAGCGAGAAACATGACTTGATACAGAATGCATGACCAGAAGAAGCACAGAGTTATAAACTACAAATTGATCGGTGGATAACCGTAGGGCTCCGTTTAAAAATAACAAGAAAAAAACTTATACTGTATCCTTGTCAGTGAAATAACAAAAAAATTTGATGACTATCGGCAATACCGTGTCCTCCATGAGACTCTTGTCTCACCACAAGTAAGCGTCAGTATTTTCACATTCTGGAAACCTGCAGAAAGAAAAGAAATCATTGATTCACCGGCCAAAAACACATGTTTGTGATCAAGTTAACTAAGATAATTCTTTCCCATTAAATTCATGTGCATTCAGACACTCTGATAACAACCCCTTTACACTGTATTTGTATCATTATAGAAGTTTTTACAGGTGTTTTAAAAATATGGGCTCGTAATCAAACTTAGCAAGGTTACTTTTGAATTATTCAAAGCATTTTATTCACTATTTCCTGCAATTAAGCTCAGAAAATGTAAGAAAAGCCTTTTTAAGAAGCAGCTTGGTGAAACTGTTGATCCATAAAGTACATCTCCAATGGAGGGCGTGTAATTACAAAAGGTCTCCAACACTGAGTCATGAACAGTATTTTAAATGTTTCATCATCATTTGTATTTTAAAACGCCGATTTGATCACTATCTTTTAAAGCCAGCAGTAACATTTACAGTAATCCTAGTGACATCATAGAGAAGAGTAACATACACACCTTTCCATGAAGGGAAAAAAGGGGGATACGATTATCTTCTTAGAAATACTTGGTACGGTTGAGAGCTCTTTGTGCCAGCTGTCCGCTCTCATCCGTTATTCTCTCCCAGTCCGTTTGACCCACCACAAAGCCGATAGCGCGCTTTCGATCTGCTTCCTTCTGCTCTTCAAGATCAGCCCATCGAACCTTGACAAAACAACCAGGGTACTTGTTATGACCAGGAAGAGGATGAAAGAGCATCACTTAAGATGATCAGCTTCATTATTTGAGCTCCCAAACTGAAAAACAACCCTGGAGTACCTGAATTTTGAGTATTCTCTATTTTCGTTTTGCCTCATTGACACACAAACACATTTAAGACGAGAGAAGCAGCAGTTCTGTAGCGCAGCGTGGCAATTTACCCTTTTCTTTCCTGGTTGCGACAAACGTGTGGCATAGTCGTCTGGTAGCTGAAGGTAGTCCTCAAGGTCTGCCATGTCTTCACGCTTCCTCTTCCCACCGCTGCCCAGACCATCCAACTTGTCTGTTTAAATGGAAGATCGCTATTCTGGTTAGTGCCCTGAGAACTTAAACCTCGTCAACCTAACATTACTTTGTCCATGAAAAGACAGCTAATCAATCAGCACTATCAGTTTTAGCAATGTTCTGCTTCTCATACAGTCTCATACAATGACATCTGACATGTGCAATCACATCAAACACTAAAGGAGGTTTTCTTCCTCCTTCGTTTGCCTGGTGTGGGATTTGTAGAAAGTATGACCACAATCCACTGATCTGGATTGATGTATCGATTCAATGATCAACAATCCAACATCACTGATGTGAGGTGACAACACTCATCCATGTCATCATCATTTAAGATTCACCTTGATTCTTGAAATTCACATGGCATGTTTGTGTCACTGTTAAATTACATGTATAATTATTAAGTTTGTCGCTCCATGATCACAAAATGCAAATATATATTAGCAGTCTGGAGCCATGCCGATGATTAACACACCTCGCCTGCTCATACTATCACTCAGGAGAAAGTCATCTAGATCAGCGGAGGAGTGTGTGTGTGAGGTATCATGTTTGTGAGTATTTCTTTATGTGTGCACATGTCTGTTAGAAGGAGAGAGAGCCACAGCAAAGAGTGAGAAAATCGAAACTCTTAAGCGAGTCTAATGTTGTGGCTTAAAAACGTGACCTGACCATTTATGCTTGATGTTCGCAATACAGGCATTTTATCTATCCGAAGTGGAACAAGCTGCGATACATCGAGTATATTCGATATATAGCCTACCCTTAAGCAGGATTTATACTTGTGCATCAGTTCTATGCAGACCTTACACCGTAGCCTACGCTGTTGTGGGCATTAATACTTGTGTGGTGGTGTGTCTGTGTCACTCTGTAGTCACACCTCCAAAACACTAGTTGGCGGCGGGGTTTTTGTGATGTGCTGTAAAGTTTAGTTGATTCCAAACATTAAACACACATTAAACATGGCTTAATAGAGACCTTTTAAAACATAAGTACACAAATCAGCTTCATTATAACTCGCAGCATTCAAAGACAAACACTTGTCTTTATCTGGACACGTTTTCCCCACAAATACAACATGCTAATGTTTTTAGCACAAGGCTATGGCATTTTACATTGTATAAATTAGCCTAGCAGCTAGCAGACTTTTCCTCCTCTCATATGAAGCCAGGGACAACAGCAACATTTAACAAAGGTAAGGTTACAAAATTCAGCTCCATTACAGCTCACAAGGTTCACTGACAAAACAAC
>JAPZEB010000010.1:11582338-11605620 GCA_029783705.1 Chaetodon striatus
TAAAGTAAATAAAAGCTTTGTTTCCACTGAGGGAAATGGTTTCAGCTTACAGAAACAGACAGGAGGTCTGCGTCGCTACGAGTAGTTACATTTGTGGGGAGGTGCACGTCAGGCTACGGCGTAGGCTCTACGTCGACACAGACCCTACATTGCACGTATGGCATCAATTCAACGCAGAAGTATAAATCCCTCTTAGTGCACAAATACACACAGATATAAAATTACAAGGCACCATTAACATCATGAACAAAACCAGTATCGTCAGCGTCACAGAGATTTGTTAAACAGTCATAAAATAAAGAATAACAGAAAGGAATACCTACCAAGTTTTGCCTCAGACGTGTCCATCTCCCATTTGCTTTTTGGGATGTAGCCCTATATTATATAAAGAAACACTGCAGTGGTTAAACATTTGGGTGATACAGGGAGAGGGAGAGAGACAGCAGGGGGAGGCTGAAAAGAGAGCAGACTGGTTTATCAAAAGACAACACAGACGACTGACGGATGAGGACTTAACTAGTTAAGACACATAATGTAACAATGGCATGCAAATATTCTGATCCTGCAAGTTGACAGAAACTGATGTGCTCAGCCTGAACTGCATTTGTGGCGACATGTCAAGGAAAAGTCAGACTGGAGATCAGTTGTGCTGCGTTTGAGAACATAAACTCTGTTCCAGAGTGCCAAACCTCTATCTGCTCTCAAAGAAAGCACTTCAATCTCCTGTTACATAGTTTGAATGTGTGAGCCAATGATAATGTGATCAATGATTTTAAATTACAAAGAACAATGTCTGAGTCTGTAGCATTGCTAAACAAACTTTTACATGAGTGTTGTTAATGACTCATAAAAATGTTCATGAGTAAAGCACACTGCATGCTTTTCCAAATCCCTCCCAGTCCTCAGCTGTCAAATGACACTGATGCTATCTGACTGGCTAGCTAACAGCAAACTGCTAACAGTCCACTATCAGCACTACCCAGTTCCTCAGTGAGGACACACTACTGTATTCTTCTGACACTCTTAAGACCAACTAGGTGGAGCTGAAAGGAAAATTTAGAGGTTAGATGTCAGCTACACCAATTTATGTCTTTTTTAAGAACTTAAAACATATTAAAAATAAGTGCAATTTAACCATGAAGGTTTGTCTTTCTTGGATGAAGTTATTTTGGATAGCTGCATGCTCCAATTTTGAAAAATCATGACCAGTATGTGCATGTCTCACTCAAGAGAAATGGTCCCTGTTTATTGCAGTTGAGATGATGTTAATTTAATGTAAAAGGTATACTATCTTATATGAGACAATAAACCCTGGAAAAACTTTTACCTCGAGTAATGTGACAGATAAACCAGCCTCTACAACAAGTGATGAAATGAAATTAGTCTGTGGCCTATCTCTATCAAAATGTTGTAATTTAACACCATGTTTGCTGGTTTCATGTCCAGTAACAACACATTTAGGGCAATTTATTTCCTTTTGTTCAAATCTTTTTAAATGACAAAGTTTGTGTCCCTAAAAAGTTTATGTTTTTCCCTCCTAACTCCTTTTTCTTTGTTGAGACTTTGGGTTGCCTAGAGATGGGAAATAAAAATTCCTGTCCATCCCCTCCAATCTTATCAATTCCTTTAATTTATGCCGGCATGTTTTTCTGACAGTTGCACACTGCAAAACAATGACATCAAACTGGGCTTAAATTCTAGGAATGCTGTACAAAAAAATCCATATAATCTACCCTGTCTTCTGACTCAGAGATAATAAAATAGCTGAGCTGATGCCAAAAACCTGTGTAGGTCTATTTCTTTTCTACATAAAAAAAGTATTAAAAAATCAATACGGGAATCAATAAAGAACTGGACTGAAAAGCAGAAGTGATAATGGCATTGGTATCAATAAAATCAATGATCTCAATCTCTATCACTATGGGTGAAGACTTTTGTCTTTCTAACATCTTTTTAATTCTCAAAAGAATCACTAGATATAAAAATCTATTCACAGACAATAGTATGAGGGTAATTTGTTAAATTCCACATTAGATATGTATTCAAAAATATTTCTATTTATTAGTTATTTTTGTATTTTTGACATTAGGTTGTTGTGCTGTATTAATTTAATTATTTGTTTTGGTTTTCTTTTATTTTCAGAATGTAATTCACATCAGTCAAAGCATATATTTCTTACCCCTTTCAATTTTTGTGCAAATTTAAAAAACTTAAACACAGGTGTTTTCAGTTTTTCTGATTAGCCCTCTGCTCAGGTTTAAGATGGGCGGAGCTTTGTTGTCACAGAGAGGACAATCAAGTGCAGTTTGGACACGCCCATTAGTCCTGACAGGAAGTCTGATCAGGTGCAGGAAGTGAAAATACCTGTGTGGGAGGACATTGTGTGTGTAGGGGCTTTAAAGAAGTAGATTTCTTTATTCTGTTTATGCAAGGTGCATACTTTATTTATTTATTTATTTTTTTACTTTAAAGTGTGTAGAATTAAGATGAATAAACCAGTACTGCTCTGTTCATTATCAGTATGACAGAAACAGAGCATGAATAATGATGTTGTGTTGCTGGAAGTTGATCTTCCAGCAGCATCTGCTCAGGTTATTCTAAATTAAAGTGCACTGGATTCCTGTTTTATGTACAAATGGAAGTGTGATTATTAAAGCTAAAGAAAGGAGGCAACCTGTTGCAACAGACAACAGACTCAAAGGTCTGTTTAGATTATTCATAAATATGCACACATAGAAGACAAACAGCCTCTCTACAGACTTTTAGTAAATAATAATCAGATTTAAAGAAGCTGCATGAGACATTCAGAGCATATCTGTGATCTATGATTGAGTCTGAGCCACACGGCTCTCAACATGGAGGTGTCTGAGCGCTGCGGCTAACAGCTAACGGTGGTAACAGTGTGTACAGTGCTAATAACAACAACAGTGGTGACAGAGCTTACAGTGTTGATGTAGGGGGGGAACTGGAGGGTGTTTCGCTTCTATGATGATGCCGTTTGGCTACAGTGGGTCAGGTCGGGTTTATCAGCGGTGACCTCTGTATGAGGTCACTGCAGAGCGGCCGCTATTAGCTAGCCAGTGGGATGTACACGGGGACTCGCATGCACTAACATGCATGCACGACCGGACTGTCTACCATAACAAAAAACAGAAGCTCGGATCTGTGATTTCACTCTCCGCTCAGGATGCTGTTACTCCACTTTATCCGAGCACAGTTGTTTGCTGCTATATTAATGCTCTGAATATCACATACAGAACCTTAAAATAAAAATAAACACATACAGACTATATATTTAGCTTGTACTGCCAAGCAGCAGCTGCTGCATGCTCTGTCCACACTCAGTGCAGTTCAGCACCTCACAGTGCGCTCCTGACCAACATGACATCACTGCTGGATGTGGTCACAACTGCAACAAACAATATCTGACCACATCCAGCTGTGATGCCGAGAGTGGCCAAATCAATACAATCAATAATATTGTGATAATTTCCATGGCAATACTGTATTGATACATGGGCTCCAAGTATCATTGTTTTTTTTTATTATAACAAGCAATTTGAGCATCATAGCTCCCCTTTAAATATTATATTTAGCTCAGTGTAAATTAGCCTTAAGTCAACATATAGTGGCTTGAAAAAAGTAGTGTACTTTCTTACAAGGAAGATTAATGGTGATTTTTTTTTCTGTAAAAGTTGACTCCATAGTGTTGGTTTGTTCTGGGGACACCAAACATTCACCACACTGAGGACCCGTGTTGTGCCCAAGGGCACAGACAGCCCCATTAGATGAAGTATTTAATGCTCCTGGATGCAGCTGTTCTGGAGATTTAAGCAAAGCTTTAAGTTGTTACCCTTAATTTCTTGTGACTGAAAAGAGACACATTCTATATAGGATTCAACTTTGCTCATCTAAAGCATCAATATAAATGTAATATTTCTGCAAACAAGAAACAATGACTTGTATTTACACATTTTGAATAATTGTGGAGAAGTCCACTGGCGGACCACAAAACAGGTTTGTGAGAAAAAGCCAAAAGCTTTGGTACAGATACAGAGACAATTATTGTGACATTTGAATCTGATTACAGTATGATGTCTGTAACATCAATTTGTTGTAAATGTTTCTTGATTGGACCAGTTTAGACTAGTTTAGATGTCAGGAAACATTTACAACAAAAGAAGAAATGAAAACTTTTTATACTATCTCAGCAAGCTGGTTGGAAAGTGGTATCATGTAGTTTGTTTCAAGAACAAATGTTGTTTGTTTTAAATAAAGAATTTGCGTCCACTGCTGTGATATTATTGAGAATTCAAACATAAGAGGTGCTGGAAAACCCCCATAAAGGCTTTAGAGGCATTATTATGACTACCATTATTATTTCAAAGTATCTGGAAAGGAGAACTAATGGCTTCAGCACTCAAACCAGGCAGACTTCAAATTCTGACCCATTGTGACTAAAGTGTAGGACCACAATTCAGCAGCTTTAAACCTGCAGTTCAGACAGTTCGGTTTAAGGTTAGGGTGGGCATGATTTCAGCTTTACAGTCAAAATTAAACAGAGCGTTGGGAGACGACATGCATGCTCTGTGTGAAACTGCAGGCTTCAATTCAATTGGCTGATTGTAAAAATAATTTAAAGAGCAGCCAACAATTAATGTGTCTCTATAACATCATAATTTTTAAACTGCCAGAGTGCATTTAGTGCTACACACGGGGGGAACCACAAATTAAAAAATACATATATATAAAAATTCACAGTGGAAAATTTTGTTTCAACAAACTACAGTCAAAGCTGTTTATAAGTATTACCAAATAACATGGTAAACATGAAAGATGGAAACAGCACAGTCAGTGCAGAGCCTCTGATTTTCAAACAAGAATGACCTGATAAAACAATCTCCTCTGTTACTAGGACATTTTCATGTGTCAGTGGATATTGTGCTGGTGCTGTGCCAAACTAAAAGATGCCACCTAATGGCCCTAATGGAACCCTGACGATTCCATCTCTTAGGGTTGGGTTTGTGTAAAAATTTTCAAACCGGTTTGATATTAACATCAGACTGGACTACCAAATTTTACCACTAGGTGTCACACTTGACTCAGCAGCCGCTCTTAAGTGGAACATGATGAGACTAAGAGAGCCCATGAATGAGAGTGTAGCCACTCCGATCCACTTGGTGGCAGTAATTAGCCTACCTCTGCCTTGTCTCGTCTCATGACCCCAAAAATATATGAACTTTTTAGTAAACAAACACAACGTGCTGCGTGCACATCTTTATTTGGCCTTCTTCATGTTGCCATGCTCTCCTCACAGCTTATCAGACACTAGTGGCTCTGTAAGTCTGTTTATAGAGAAACATATTATTATGTCAGTCATGTAGTCATCGTGCTTATTACTGATGAAATACAAGTTGGATTTAGCGCTGTGATGCTGTTGGCACAGGTAAATGATGTAGGCTTTTTTTTTTTTTAAATATGTCCCAATATGTCACAGACAAATGGCTGTTCAGCTGGTTTGCATAAAAGCAAATTGGTTTAAGGTCGTACAACAGACCGGACTGGCAAAACCAGAAATCAAGTTAACTCTCGAATCTTTCATCTCTTCTTCTTCTTCATCTCTACAAACTCCTGAATAAATTATCTGGCTCTTCAGCTACTAAATGCTTCACTATGTTCAGCAAGTCGCCAGCTGTGGCTATGAAGCCAAGGAGACCTATAGATTTGGTTTATTACTGTCAGTGACCCCTTTTCATATTGTTACATTGTTTTCCATCATGATTTTAAACATTGTTCTCACAACTTTCACAATCTGTAAGTAAGCACTGAGTGCTACAAATTTTAAGATTTCATCAGCATGCTGACATGTGAGGACAATCTTTCACTGAAACCTGGTGGATATTACAAAGTCCACCACTCTGACTTTATCAACACCACTACAGGTAATTTAAAGTTTTAAGTTTTTTAAAGTTTGCTAAAATTTCACCTGAATAATATACAACATGTTAAAGACTAGATAATTACATTTTCTGCTTTGGAAATGTATTAAAATCAGAGAATCACTGTAAACACTTTCCTTTATTTCAAAAGGAAAAAGTGTCATCTTTGTAAAATTCATTTGGCAGACAAATTAATGTCATTCATTCACTTCTTTTAAAATCTCAGGATTTTGAACTTTGTGGCGATTTCATGATAAAAATGAACGTGAAATTGGTGTCTTTCAGGTAGGACTGGCACAACAAGAAATTTTAAAACAGATAAGACATGTTTTCTTTTTTCTTCCAATGATGACTTTTTAGTTGACATTGAATTTCTGTCTTCTGAGTGAAAATCTGAACTTAGTATAACGGGCCAGTCTCATCCACCATTATGGAGGCTAACGTTCGGGCACACTTTTCCTGATGGTGGTACTTAAGCAACAAAATAAATGTTATAACTTCAACTTTGTTTTTAAAAACAACAACAACAACAACAAAAAAGAAACCCTTAATGTGAAGAAGGTTTTTTTTCCACATTTCACTAACATGGAAATATGAGAAAAAAGATTTAGAAAACCTAAACAGGAAACCTTCAAACTACTCCTTTAGTTAATGGACTGTTGCTCCTATCAATTTATTTTTAAAATAATTCAATACACTGTCTCTATCTCCCTTATTTTCTCTGTTCAGCTCTGCTCTTCCTCATAAACGTAATATTTACTCTATAATAAGTTAAATGACTGGATAAGCCTTATGTGGTAGATGGGAATACAAATAAGTGGAAATGATTCTGAAACTATGTGACTATATATTTAAGCTTTTCGTGTCCTACCAGATCACTCTCTTCTTCCTCCTCTCTCTTCTGCTCCTGGGGCTCGTCATCAGGATTGAAGTCTTCCATTTCAACCTATTAACAAAAGCACATGTTAGTTTTGCTCAGTTACCGAGAGAGGACTGTAAGTATCGCCTAGGTCCAGACCTTTGAATCTGCCCACTCCACCAAGTTCAAGTTGACTGATTTGTCTGGCATTGTGACATGAGGGAGTGAGTCTTGGTTAAAATAAAAAATGACCAATGAGTGCCACACAAGGACTAACAGCGTGGTCAAGCTGTTGTCAAGCAGTGGGCTGGGACCGATAAGCAGTAGTAACAACAAAAGTGAGACCTGTAGACAAGATAGACACTGTTATCGTCGCTGCTCTAAATCGACATGTCTTAATATCGGCCAACATCGTAGTTTGTTTTGCTTCACCCAGCAAAGCGAGTATGTTGTTGTGGCCACGCATGAGTGTGGACTTAAAATGATGTTAGATTCACATTAATATGTTGGTTTCTTGGTGACTGTTTAGTGAAAATCGAATCCCTCTCCACATGGAAATCTGTCAGAGTGGATGCAATGTCAGACTGAAGATGGAAACGGAGCTTAACATGTTGACAATTGTCAGAAATCAGGCAACTGTAATAACTACAAGAACCGTCACGTGTTCAAGACCTCACCTCCTCTATAGCAGCATCCTGAAGCAGTGACCGGACGTCCAAGCGCACCATATGACGAGGTGAGGGCTCCCAGTTGTTGGCCATCTGCGTACAGAATGCCACATTGTGAAATGTATTCTATGGGATCTTAAGTGACATTACTCTCATTATAAATGTATCCGAGACAGTTATTTTATATTACAGACCCTCGTTATATCCTTAGACGAGCGCCCATGGACGTTCCTCTTTGCACAAGTCTGAGTGTCTGCAGTGATTTCAGCGAGGTACACCTTGAAATAAGGAAAACAGAACCTCTTTAGCACAGGGCAGACTGGAACAGCACTTAATTTTGACTAATTCATGAACACAACTCACCTCAAAGCCTTTTGTTTCAGCTGCGCTCCAGAACTGATCAAAATGTTTAACTCTGTCATTAATTGTGTCCAAAATGATGAAGGGGAAAAAGCCGTCATCCAGAGTTTTCTTAAACGTTTTCAGCATGCTGTTCCGGTAGGTGTCCTCCATCTCCGGCTCATACTCGTACTCAAGAACCTGCAAGACATTGTTTATAAGTTTACTATAATAAGGGGTTCCCACGCATTTTCACTGACTAAATTTCAAAACTTTTCCACCACTTTTCAAGCACCAGGCAACTTTACCAAAGTTGCCTGGTGATTTTTAAACATATGGGAAACAGGTTCACTACAATAAAGGCTTTTTAATATTTCCTTGTTTTTCTAGGTTTTCAGATGCCTGGGTTGATTTCCTATTGATCCTGTTTCCTTTTCTTCACGAGCACACGACACAAGATTTTGATCTATGTTTGTATATACAGAACAACCAGTCATCTCTCTCTTCTTCTAGCATGTTAAAGCTACCTTACCTCTCCAGCATCAGAAAATAAATTTGATGTTATGTTAAATCATGTGAAAGGTTAATGGAACAATGTCACTACATACAACAAAATTCCAGGACTTCAATGATTTTTGCTAATTTTATGACTTTTCCAGGCCTGGAATATGTGACTGTGAAATTCCATTCCATGGTTTTTCACGACTGAGGGAATCCTGATGATAACTGTTATTGTTGCGTGTCACACTCACCTTGGTTTTGACCCTTTTCCCTGTGTCTGGGTCTTTCTCAGTTTTCTCAACCTCCGTCATGAAATAGTCGTCCAAAACAAGGACTCTTGGAGGTGCACCGCCACAATCAACTTCCTTATCCTTGACGCCAACATGATTGAAAAGCAAAGTTCCCATGAATCAATTTGCATTGTTACAAAAAAGGCATTTAAAACATCTTTTTGGGAGGACATGGCTCAAATTGTTCTTAAAGTTCAGTTACATGACATGTCACTATGATTTGCTGGTATGACTCCACTCACCCGTATGAGCTTTGCAACGTGGCTTTTCCCGCTTCCTGGAAGGCCTCTCATGATGATGACAATCTGTTAAAATATATTACTTAAATGAGTATTCAGTATTCAATAGCATACAACGCGATGTGATACCGTTACATCAGGAAACAATGCAGCAGTTATCAGTACCCTTTCAGGTCGAGATGATCTCCCGGGTGGTTTGAGGATATCGTCAATATTCTTGATTTCTGGTTTCTTCTCGATTCGTGGAGGCGGCTGAGGTGGAGGCGGGAGAGCAGGTGCAGGGGGAGGCCCTCGGTCGTCTGGGTAACTTCTTCTGTCTACTGTATGATATTCATCGCAGTTCAAGCATTTCTCCGAATGGCATTATTTTCCAATTATACATGTACTTTGAATAATTGAGACATAAACCTGTGATTTGAAGCCCAGTTCAGACCATAGAGACAGCGACCAGTTCACACAGCTGCAACTTTTCGCTGCATGTTCTAAACCAGTTTCGTCACGTGGTAATCTTTGGTCTGAACTGGGCTTAAGTGTGAAATGAAATTCTACCAAGCACAGCTGACATATGTGAGTACACGTCTGTTGTCAGATGTAGAAACTGAACCTACTGTAAGGTGAGGAGCTATGGCCGTAACGCTCAGGCACACTGCGGTCGAGTCCGGTGCGCTCGTATGGAGGTCTGTCATAGCCAGGCCTTCCATAGTGTTCATCTCGATCACGACTCCCACTTCGGTCCCTCTCCCGAAGTTCCCGCTCTCGGTCCCTGTATCCTGAGCGTGAAGAAGGTACCAGTGGAGATCTAAACAGAGAAGGAACATTGTTAAGTGACGCCGACAGATTTCCTTGTTTCAAACTGGCACACACAGATGACTAATCACAATGTATTGACACAATGTGATATAGTACCTTTCTTCAACCATGGACTGTGTGCTTGAATCAAAAAACAGACAAATAGAAAACAATATTACACATATACGGAGGCAGCGCACTTCCCCACAGTTTGGAAAAAAGGGTTTCAGGGCCACTGAAGAAACATGTTACCTGTCATCTCTCTCTCGTGGGGGATACCGTTCCCTCTCATATCTTTCTCTTTCATATTCAGGTGGCTTCTCTCTGTATAGTTCCCTCTCTCTGCTGTAGTCCCGGCGGTCCAAGTACGGGTCCGGTCGTCTTTCGTAATATGGGTCTCTGCTGTAAGGATCTCTGTGACCAAGTGGTTCTAGGAGAATGAAACAGTTCGTTAATGAACAATGGTTCTAAATTTGTAATAGCAAGCTCTGTTTGACTCGAGAAAGATTTATGGGACAGAGACTTACCTTTTTCATAGCCCCTGTCTGGCATTGGGTCAGGCCTCAATATAATTCTCTCACCATAAGAGATCCGCTCAACAGTGGCTCCGGGCTCTGAAACATTAAGTTGAGTTAATGTCACCAACAAAGTCCTGTATCTGTTGTGTATGTATTAAAATGGTCAAATGTGTTCATCTCTGCTGCTCATACCGTGCCCATGCCCATAATCCACAGTCTTTGGGATCAGTGGAGTCGTGGATATAGGGAGAGATGGCTGATAATCTGTAGCAGCAGGTTTAGGATCCCAAGACACAGGTTCGGTTACAGCTGTGTGTGCAGCAACAGTCATTCCCTGTGGATGGCAGATTTAATATAATGTTGATCTGACAGGTAAATACAAGATGACAGTCAAAGTCAAAAATCTCAAAATGTTTATCATTACAGGGGCGGGCGATATATGTATTGCAACTTGTTCTACATGGGATATGACAACATCGCAGATATGCAGTATAAATTGTCATGTCATTTTGTTTAACCCACTGGCACAAACATGATGCGTCACATACTCTCCCCTTGCCCATCCAGATCACATTCTCTTGGGCAATAGTGTGTGAGCAAGCGAGACAAGTGTTTCTGTAGCTGCAGGGCTCCATACTGCAGCCATTAAGTTACCTTTTGTGACCATGAAGCACCAGCAGGACTCGCAAATATTATCGATATACGAACAAGGGGGCTGTTAGTTTGTTTCCAGCTCAGAGTAAATAAACCTTCACATTAAATATCTGTAAAGGGTTAACAGCTTGAGTTAACTGTTAACTGAAGCATTGAAAAACATCAACACTTCCAGCCCAAGACGAGCTGGGTGCTTCAGAATAAAAGCACCAGTGGTTCTGCTTTGATTTATGTCATTATGACCACGCATAAACTTTGTTATAACAGTGCTTTATTTAACAGTGCTTTGTTTAGATTAATAATATTTGTACTTTATTCAACTTAATTAGAACAGTAATTTATCTTTATCACAGTAATTTTTACAAACTTTTTTACAACAGTACTTAAACGTAATCATAACAGCATTTTGTCTTTAGTTTAGCAGTAGTATTTTATATTTTAAATATCTAGATATTTACCATGTATCGTGATTTAGCCTAAACAATATCACAATATTGTGTGTAGGTCATATCGCCCAGGCCTCTTTATACAATTATAATTATGTAAATAACAATAACAAAAATAAAAAATATTTTTTTTAAAAGTATATTTCTGAAAATGTATGGAAAATAAAAAGTCCCAAAAGTCTGCCTAGTGTCCTCTAGTAACTGTGCTGCTCCTTTAATGCCACATGGCTGACAAGTTTTGAGCCAAGGTGCATAACCACTGATCTTGCCATTCTTACAGCAATGCACTTTTACTGATGGGGCTACAATAGCTAAGTGTTGGTAAAAATGAATTACCTTCAAAACATTCCTGACGTCTGGTGGGATCTCCAAACCAAGAAGACCAGCAGGAAGTTCAGACAGAATGTCAGGTGGTGCAGGCTGAGGTTCAGTGCCAGGTGTCTTCCCCTCCTGCAATTCCCTGTAGACACAAACGAATGGAAGTTCAAGGTAAGATGAAGTTCCCCAAAATCCATTAGACCATAAAGTAAAGTAGGTAATAAACAAGCAAAATGTTGTTGAGCTGCAACAAAAATAAAATAAACACTAAAATAAAAGTCTAGAAATTACCTTATAAGTTTCAGCTCTTGAGCAGCTTTCAAGATGATCTCATGCTGACGCTGGGACAAAGCAAGTACATTTCCACTTGCTCCTTGTGATGTTGGATCAACAGAGCTCTCTGGAGGATTTGTAACAGGTACAGCGGGAGGTAAAGGTGTCCGTATATCCAAAGGAGGCTCTTCTTTGCGCTCCTCATAGAGAGCTCTGCGATCCTCATAGTCAGCAGAATAACCTCTCTCTAGTGGGAGAGGAATCCTTGAAGGCCTATCCCATTCTGACGGTGGTGCTGGTGGTGGGTATGGTGGCTCTTCTTGTCGGTACGGTGGCTCATCTCTATACTCACGAATTCTGAGTTCTCCTCTTCCCCTTTCATGCTCTTCATAAGGATATGGGCGACCCCTTTCTCTTTCCTCTGGCCAATGGCCATCTCTGTAGGGCTCAGGTGGCAGCATGCGGGGGGGATAGTCCCTCTCAGGAGGAGGACGCTCACTGTCCCATTCAGACTCATAGTACTTGCCCTCATGCCGATAGTCATCAGGAGGATAGTCCCTTGGTGGCCGCCAGCGATACCCCTCTTCTCCATGACCATAATCCTCTACAAAACCCTCATTACGTCTTTCTTCATATTCCTCATGAGTTGGACCTGGCCGCCACATGCCTCTTGCCATCCCTCGACCCATAGGTCTCCTCCTCATTCCTCCCGAATCCATCATCTCATGTGGTGGCAGAGGGCGGCCCCTGCCATGTGGCGGTTGCCACTCTAGTTCTCTTTCTATGCCTTCATCGTACAATGGCTCCTCCATAGGATCCATCATTTCGTGAGGCGGTGGTACACGACGCCTGCCTCTTCCTGCATCAGGATGCATCGGAAGGCTATGAGGGTCATGTCCATGGTACCCTGCTGGATCCATTTCTGTATCATCCATGTCCATTCCATGACCTAATGACTCGTGATCCATTGGCCCATGTGCTGGGTGAGGGGGGCGTCCTCGTCCTGGGTGCATGAAACCAGGATGACCAGGTGGAGGGCGACCCCGGCCAGGTGGAAACGGGGGTCTCATGCCTCTCATTGGAGGTCTCCTTTCTCCCCAGTAGGGATCATCTTCCTCTGGGTACTCTGCTGATTCAGATTCTTCCCAGTGTCTGTCCATTGGCTCTCCTCTTCCCATAGGTGGTCCTCCTCTACCCATAGGTGGCCCACCTCTACCCATGGGGGGTCCTCCTCTTCCCATTGGGGGTCCGCCTCTTCCCATTGGGGGTCCGCCTCTTCCCATAGGAGGACCCCCTCTTCCCATAGGAGGACCCCCTCTACCCATAGGAGGACCCCCTCTGCCCATAGGTGGACCGCCTCTACCCATAGGTGGCCCGCCTCTAGCCATAGGTGGCCCGCCTCTACCCATAGGGGGTCCGCCTCTACCCATAGGGGGTCCACCTCTACCCATAGGAGGACCACCTCTGCCCATAGGTGGGCCTCCTCTTCCCATATGGGGCCCTCCTCTCATCATTGGGGGCCCTCCTCTTCCCATAGGAGGTCCTCCCATTGGTTCTTCATAATACTCTTCCTCTGTTGAGTAGTGATGTCCATCTGGTGTCCACATTTCCTCAGGGGGCACCTCCGATTCCTCACCACCACACTCCTCGTATGAAGGATCATGCCAGTGATAGTCTTCCTGCTCTTCCTGCATCTCCAAGTTCTCTTCAGGTGGCATGTATTCATAAGACATTTCTCCCATATCCTCCTCATGTGGCATGGTGTTCGGACCCCTATACTCTTCACAGCCCCTCTGTCCACGTCCTCGTCCAGGCATTTGGACAGGTACTGGGGGCTGGCCCCGTCCCCTTCCAGGAGGAAGCCTTGGAGGATCTGGTCTTGACTGCATATGGACAGAATCTTGTGGGTCCTGTTGGATTCCAGGGGGCTTTGAAAGCAATGTGGGTTTGTTGGTTGTTAATGGTCCCTCTGGTTTGAGGGAATTTTGTGGTGCAGTATTTTTAGATACTACAGTAGAAGGAGCAGGTATAGAAGGCTTGTCATTACCAGGTTTTGGTTTTTCAGTATTGTTAGAAGCATTATTGTCATCTGATTCCTCTGGTTTTGCCTGTAATGTCTGAGGAATAGGGTCATCTTGGACAAAAAAGCCTTCAGCTCCAAGCAAGTTGTCATCTGTCAAGTCGTCAGCATTGGCCTTACCACCTGATTCTGAATCACCTTTTTCTTTTTCAGACGGTGGTGGCCCAGCTGACTTTCCAGGAGTCTTAGAATCCATATTGGCTGGTTGTTTTGGGGCCGGTTGTGCCTTAGGTTGGGGGACTTGCTGTTGTTTTTGCTGGGGCACGGGTTAGATGGAAGGAAGTTTACCACAGTTCATTTGCACTTATTCCCCACATTGTTTTGACACAAAGGTAGTTGAAAATCAGTAAACTACCCTTTTAAGGACATAACCACAAAAAATAAAGTTCTGCAGTAAGTTTGTGAAGCCTGAGCTCATGAATGTTATTATTATGGTGGTCACAGACACAAAAACATGCACACCCACCCGCCTACAGTACTCCCCTTACAGTGATCCATTAAATCCCCCAAAAATCAAAATATCAGGTGGTGTAAACAGCAATTGGAGCCTAATTATTGTTGCAATTTAAGCAGTAAAAATGTTGATTTTTCTAAAAAGGAAACTAATTATTGGTAAATTTAAGAGACTCTTTTGTATATTTACTGTTGGTCTTTAATATATCAGACCATTCGATTAATTGAGTGACTACTCGATTACTAGAGTTATCAATAGCTGCAGCCCTGGATGAGGGTCAAGTGTGCAGGCAGGTGATGGTCAGGATCAGGGAATGTCTGGATATGTGGAGAGCAACAGGTCTGGAAGGGAATCTTAGGAGAAGAAATGTTGCTACAGCAGTGAAGATGTAGAGCTCATTAGAGCTCAACTGGCACCGCCAGGTTAAACAGTATGAAATCAATAAAAACAAAACACAATATAGGAAGGAAAGGAAAAACTTTAGATGTTGGTTTTCAAATTATTAAGGAGACCAGAGCTTGTTTTCTAAAAAGTGGGTCTATGTCTGTTCAAATATGCACAACTATAAATATAATTCCAATCACTGATAGAAAACACATACTGACACACACATGTTCACACCACTGTTTACTGTTATGTTGCTTTGATCAGCTGTGTGTGTGATTGCACCCAGTAAGAACAGAGGGGCAAGCCTGCTATTACTGACATTAATGAAGAGAAAGAGAAACACACACACACACACTTGCAGCGAAAACAAATTAATCGCACATCCACATCTCCCACACAGGCCATTAATTGTCGATGCCTGTCTGAATATGTATACGCGTTTACATGGGTGCCGGTGTGTGTGCTTGCACATGCTTGCATAGATGAGTGTTCAGTGTGTTGTGTGTCTGTGTCCTGCGGGGGAGCGCTCGAGGGGGTGCGAGCTGGGAGATGTCAAGAGCTGCAAGTAACGACGGAGGTGTCTGAATGTGTGCATGAACTGTGTGTGTGTGCGTGTGTGTATGTGTGTGTGTGTGTGGTTGACAGCTCCCCAGCCGTCTGATCACAGTGAAACCATAATGAGTCGTAGGCGATGTGTCACAGCATCGCACACACATTCACAATGTCACCCCACCACTCATCACACACGCACACATACACAACCGTCTCCTTCGTTACTTCCAAGTGTGCAGCTTGCACCCATCAAGTGTTCCCCCTTGACACACACACACACACACACACACATGCACGCACGGACAGCCCACTCTGTAAGACTTTTTTGCAGATCCCAAATGTTGCTTTTGGCCACATTAGTGAGACAGACAGATGGACAGACATGCAGGCAGACAGGACCTCACACTCCTTGTTATGTGGCTGCGTGTTGATTATTGGTGATGCAGAATATAAATTCATGTTTATTCTGCTCTACATCGATTGAGTGGCAAAACAGGGCAGTTATAATACAAAATGTCAGTTTCAAAATGATAATGTCTTCCACTAACAGCAACATGTTACTGTGGACAAAAGCCACATTTTGTATTATGGTAATCTTGGACTGTGCCTCATCAGTTATCTTCTGATATCAGGACACTGTGATGTACGGTGGCCCTGAGTGCTCAATGAACTGCACATTAAGAAGACATGTGCTTACAGACACAAGACAAGCACATGAAGGAACGTCGGGAACATTTAAAGAAAGTGCTGCAAAAAGCTCACAACCAAGCAGCAACCTCCGGGGCTGGAAAATGATGCCAACATGGAAGTGCCAAAAACTGCAGTTCCTTGAATAGCCACTTGAGGCTGACCCACTGTTGAAGTAGGAATGGCACAAAAAATGGTTTTGTCTCCGTAGCTAATTTCAACATTCATGGCAACTGTAGGGGGGTGAAGTTTTATACACCTCAACTGTCCATTCAGCCATCAGTCCATTTTCATGGGCTCATCTGGGGGCAGCAGGCCAAGCAAAGCGCCCCAGCAGCAACGCTTTCCAGTTCCTCCTGGAGGACCCCAAGGTGTTCCCAGGCCAGATGAGATATGTAATCCCTCCAGTGTGTTCTGAGTCTGCCCCGGGGCCTCCTACTGGTGGAAGGTGCCTGGAACACCTCTAACAGGAGGCGCCCAGGAGGCATCTTGATCAGATGCCCGAACCACCTCAACTGACCCCTTTTGTCGCGAAGGAGCAGTGGCTCTACTCCGAGCTCCCTTTGGATGTCCGACCTCCTCACCCTATCTTTAAGGGTGAACCTAGCCTCCCCATGGAGGAAGCTCATTTCCGCCACTTGTATCCGCAATCTCATTCTTTCGATCATTACCCACAGCTCATGACCATAGGTGAGGGCTGGGGCTCAACCGTTTATAACTCATAACTCAACAGTTTACATTTTATTAAGGCCTAAAGTTAGGCATAAAAAAGGGCATGGCTGCTTTAACCGACAGGCTGTCTGCAAGGTGTGTTACAGTCTTTGAGTCAGATTCCCTTGCTCCTTCACAGCACCACCCTTTAGTCCAAATATGGTCACCTCTGGCTCCAGAAGTCCAAGTTGGCAATGGCCAAAATGCCCAACTTGAGGCTCCACAATCCAAGAGGTGACGTCACAGTACAGTCTATGCACACAGCACTGTTTCCAGGGGACACTAAAAAGTGATGCACATGGCTAGGACACACAGCAGTTGTTGTCGCATTGTTGTCATTGTCAATGTTGGAAAATGACCTAGTGTTTTTGGCTTATTTTAACATTGTAATGGCAGATACCTGCTGCTAACCTAGCTTTAGCCTTTTCCTTGTTATTACATTATCTAATTCATAAAATCACAATGACAGATAACTGACGTCAGTAACTTCATAAACCACAAGCCATGGCAACGACAAGCATGTCCCGGTCCTGTTGTCTGATGAGCTTCTTGAAGCACTTTTTCTTAATGCTGCGCATGTGTTGTCAAGTCAATGTTTTTGGGTGTCGTCAAGTTTATGAAGATGTTCTCTAGATGCTGCTCATGTGTTGTGTCTATTTGCAGGCGTTTTCATAATCTGCAGTGCGTTGAGCTGTCAGTGCTGTCGTATTGATGTCCATTATCAAACTTGTTAAAGTTCTGTAGTTTTATTTATCTGTTAACAGGGTTCAGACCTACTGCGTTAATGTATGTCTTTTTCTTGTCTCTGTTCCTGATGTTGGTGCGGATCAACTGCTCATTCAGTGATAGTGACAACAGGGTCACATTCAATCTGAAGATGGCGTGCACCGTTTTGGCACTGCTTTTTCGGGTTGAACAACATGGTTTCTTAAAGCAGTGTGAAATGATGTCCAGCCTAATCATGGTTGTCTAATACAACTTTGTACCTTGTCTGAAGGGACGTATATAAACCCTGCTGTGTTAAGAGGGCAGTGCATTTGTGTAACACAACAGGGTATTCAACGCAGCACCGTTTTCATTTACAATGTTTTGCTACGTTTTGTTGGGGCTGAATGCGCCCCAGGCATGCTCAGTCCTAGCAGTGATTAACGCATTGTATAGGAAAAGGGAAATTACATTTTTTATTAAAGTTGGTCCACTAATTGTATGTGTGTGCGTCCATAGCATATGTGTTTGTGTGTTGTAACAGAGGAATCGTAGATGAAGGCTTTGTTCTTAGTGGGTATTCGTTAGATGCTTTGTATCAGACTAGCTCACCCTTTGTTACCTGAGCAGATAGATGGTTCCAGTTAGGGGAGGCTGGGTCACTGGTCTGTAGTGGTTGACGGCAGCTAGTCGTGAGGCTGCAGGCTCTATCTCTTGATTCCTTACAGCTACATCTTGTTTTTGTTAAACTTCTTGTTTTTTTCTGTTTCATTTTTTGTTGCAAAGAAACATCACCTTTTTGTACACTTCTTTAGTACTGCTTCTTTTCAACAATCCTTTTCAAGTTTCCATTTCCAGCCACTTTCTAATGCTCTTTACCAGGGTTCCCATGGATCCTTAAAAAGTCTTGAAAGGCACTGAATTCATAAATCTTAAAAAAAAAGCTCTGCATTGGTATTAAAATGTCTTAAATCAATCTCCTGAAGGTCTTAAAAATGCAAAGATAAGATGATGAGAAGTAGGATTTTATTAATCTTTTTTTCTGACATTGCATCATAAACTCTCAAATTAACTGGTAGGATTTCTATTTCTTTAATAATTAACTTATTGCCTCTCATTAATGTCACACAGATCAGGATAGTTGAACCAACAACACTCATATTGGGATGCTCAGAGCAGTCGATCCACTGTCCGCTAGCTAGCTGTTACTGTAGCCTGGACAACACTGGGGAGTGCAAATTCAATGAAAATTGTCTATTTAACCAAGATTTTGTGGCCTGGCTGAAACTGTTACGATGCAGTGCTATGAGGCTCGGAGTATTTTATGCAAAAAGTTTTTCAAACTTGCCACAATGCAAAGCAAATCAAAGCATTTCCAAGTTTTGTTCTACTCTTCTTCTGCCACGCCATGACGAAGTCATGTTTTATGTTACAACAAACATTTGGGCAAAAGTTTCCCTCCTCCCAACATAATTGATGTTGGTCCTTTATCTGTCCTCTGCATACTGAGTGGCATTAAAAAGTCTTAAAATGTCCTAAAGCTGTAGGAACCCTGTTTAAGTCCCTGGTGGCACCACCATATCTCCTGGTAGTCCTTTAGAATCACGTCTGAAATCTGTATGCTGTACTCTGCTCTTGTCACTACAGAACAACACACACCTTCTTCTCTCTCCTCAGCCAAAGTACCTCTTTAATTAAAGGTGTTACATGTAAACATCTTTTTGAATTTCACTTGTATCATTGTCTAATTAAATGTGACTTAGTGTCTGAAAACAACTAACACCACAGTTTAAGCTATTTGCAGCCTCCATTTCAAAGTCTTGACTTTTTTGCTCATGCAAGTCTTTTTGAAATTTAAGATAGTAAACAACACTTCCTGTTACAACAAGCTTGTTGCTACTCATCCTCCTCCTCCTTCCGATCTGTTTATGTTTGTTGTGTCTTTGGCTTCACTGAAGACGCTTCTCACTCCCTCCACCATCTGCCACTGCGAGCAACTAAAAGCACCTTTAATGTTTGTCTCAGCACAGTGTCTCACGTTAACTCTGCTGTTCCGTGTCACCACTCACCTGTCTGTCTGTGTATAGATCCACACGTCTCTGATCAATGGCCGGCCCAGTGCGGATGACCCCTCCCCGACCCTGCTGAACTTCACCTCCGCCCGCTACATCAGGCTGGTGTTTCAGCGAATCAGAACGCTGAACGCCGACCTCATGACTCTGACACTCCGTGACCCGAGAGATATTGATCCCATTGTGACAAGACGGGTGAGGCTCAACACACTTTTATGTTCACTTCTGTTCTTTTGGAAATTAGAAATATCTGCCAGGAAAAGAACACATAGGTATAAAGTCACTAAATTATGTTAGGTTATATTGTTTATATTTTATTGAGACAAGGCATCATTACAGTCTTTAACCTTAGGATAGACTCTGCAATGTTTCCAGGTTCTTATGTTTGTTGAAAGTGAAACTAAATCAGATTAAATTAAGGCACCAACGTTGCAACATTGCAGTTTTGACTGTTTGATATGTGAGACAAGAAGTGGAGCTCCATAAAGGTGGGGAAGTCGGCAATTGTGAAGATTCTGGGCAGCTGTAGCTCTGAAGGCTCCATGTGTCTAAGGCCTTGTTTAGACTGTCAGCTCAAATCCGTTTTTTTTTTTTTGGCATATCCAAGTTGATTTTAGACAGTCTGGACATTGTAAAAAAACAAAAACATGACATGGAAATAAGATCCAAACCACATTTGCAGATGGTATGAAATGCGCTTTTTACAGTCCAGAAGGTCTGGATGCTCAAATCGGATTTCAAAGTGTTTTGAGTATGACACACAATAAAGTCAAATCCAGTGATGGAAGTGCTGAGCAGCAACTATGCTGCTATTAGCAGAGTGCTATGGAAGACAGAGTGGGGGGTGCGACGGGGGAGTTTTACAGTTGCTTGAAAGGGCGATTGTTTGGAGGGCGAAATGATGGACCTCCATTTCTCATGCTTTTGCATTGGAAAGCTGCGTCACTAGTGTAGCTGTGTAGTTTCTGACGGCAACGTCATTACCACAGGAACCCATGCAAATTGGCTGGTGGTGTCTGGCCACACAAATCGGATAACAGTTTAGACAGTCTGTCTTTAAGATCTGATTTGAAAAACAAATCTGATTTGCTGCAGTCTGAACTAGGGCTGGGTGTTGGTACTCAATACCTTTTAAGGTACTGATCGAAATAACAGAGTACCAAGTAGTATCAAAATGTCTCCTGTCAAACGCAACCTGCATTTGATCCTTTTTGTGCCAATGATCCCAGACTGTCCAGACTCCCCACGGGATCAGCAAACTTTCTGTTGCTGCCATCTGTGGAGCCGTTCTCATCCCACTGAACAATTAGTCAACGTCTGCCTGATTAGTACTAGCTTACGCAGCAGCAGTGGATAACCTACAACACAGAGACAGAAACGGCTTAACTGTCAATAGCTCCGTTCATAACTGTGAGCATCACACAGCAAACAGTTAGGCCTGTCATTGTGTGAATGCAGCGGGAGAACTCTTGAACTATCCTCGGAGCTCACACTACCACCAATACAGTCTGTGCTGTGGTGAAGTCCAATGTGTTGAGTTTGACTGAGTTGGCAGTTCAGCATGCAAAGATGTCTCCAAAGCAATGGAAATTATGGCTATACTACACAGCACTCCATTCACATTACGGGTATTGAATAGAGGACTCTATTGGTACCGTATCACTTCAAGGGTAATGTTACTGTAGTTTTCTAAACGATACCCAGCCCCTGCCTGGTCATAGCCAAAGTGTCCTTGGAAACTGAACCCCAAATTGCTCCCGATGCTCAGCACCAGGCCGGCACCTTGCATGTTGGCTGGCTGCCATCTGTGTGTGTGAATTGGTGAATAAACGGCAAATTGTAGAGTGCTTTGGATAAAAGTGCTATATAAATGCAGCCATTTATCATTTACCAGTACTGCTGTTCAACACATCACCAGATGTGGAGTTCGGCACACCATCATGACATCATCTGTCAGGTCAGGATGTCCCTTTTCAAGTGTAATCACCACTGAGATAAAAGGGAACAGTCTGGTTTTAATTCTGTCTGTGTATATGCTTATTAACACTGTTGTATGTATTATCACATATTCTCACTTTCTGTTTCAGTACTATTATTCCATTAAGGACATCTCAGTCGGAGGGATGTGTATCTGTTACGGCCACGCCAAAGCTTGTCCACTCAACCAAGTTACAAAGGTAAATACTTAACTCTCTGTTTCTCCCAGTCCACTTAACAATACCACAGAGGTAATGGAGCTCCTACGTACTGTTGAACAGGAGCAAAGAGCACCCTTGGGCACCTGCTTTTTATCTACCGCCTTGTATCAAACTTTCTGTGTGTGTGTGTGTGTGTGTGAGAGAGTGTGTGGTGAGCTAGAGAGAGAAAGATCAGGTGTCTGGTATCAAACACTCCACTGTTTGAAGTGACACGAGAGACGACGCTTCTCTGTGTCACCTGTGTCCCCTGCAGACAGGCGCACACACACACACACACACACACACACACACACACACAGTCTTGTGTCCTTTACGTGTCCTGAGGCTGAACCACGAAGACTAGCTCAGATGTGACACTGGTGGCTGGTCCCTTGGTGATGATGTCATTGACAATAAGTGATGTCACTGCTGTTTCAAGCTCCAGTTTCTTCTTTTCTTTTCTTTCTCCTTCCCTTCTGTAAAGGACATATTAAAGAGGTATTTGAAATTGACTGAAGAAAGGAAACCAATGATGTATTTGTTCTAAAGAAAACATGTAAAATACTTTCCCAAATAATTAAAGTAAATTAAGGTCCAGTGTGTAAGAGTTAGGGCGATTCAGTGACATCTAGCAGTGATTGCAGATTGCAACCAGCTCAAAAATCTTTTGGTTAGAATTCCATCAGTGTTCATGGTTCAGGAGGTTATCACGAGGAGCCGAATTATCTACAGAGGTCTCTTTCTTTCTAAAACAAAAGGACGAGATGATTAAAACTGGTAAAAACACTCAGTAAAGCAGTTTCAAGTTACAAATCAGTGTTTCTCCTCTGATGTTTGGCACGTTGCAGACAGGCCACGAGCCCAGGACCTGCTTACGTGTGCTCACTTTTTTTCTTTGATAACTCAAGACGTAGACTTTTAGGAGGTTTTCACCAGTAGCCGAATTATCCACAGAGGTCTTTTCCTCACCAACACAAATGGACTAAATGATTAAAACCAGTAAAAACACTGAATAAAATCAGTTTTATGTTAAAATTCAGTGTTTCTTCTATGCTGTTTGGCTCATCAGAGACGAGTCATAAGCCCAGCACCTGCTAATGTGTGCTCACCTTCTTTCTCTAATAAGTTAAGATGCAGGCATTTAGGAGGTTTTGGGCAGGAGTTGAGTTATCCACAAAGGTCTCTTCCTCTCCAAAATTAAGCATACCAGGTGATTTGAATTGGTAAAAACTCGGAATAAAGCAGTTTCATGTCCAGCACTGCTCGCATTGAGGGGCTGCTAATTAGGTGGCCGACGCAAAAGCGTGAATGGTCCTATCTAGAGCCAGTGTTTGTTTGTGTGCTCTTGGCCACATAAGACATGGTGGTTCAACATGTTGATGACCTCTCTCTATGCAGATGTAAAGGCCACATTTTAAACAGTGATTCTTACTTACAGGTGATTATACACTAAAGAAAACGTACTTATTATATTATATTGTATAGAGTGCTGCAGGGATGACGTTTTTCTGAAGGCCACTGCAGAAGTTAGTGTCGCCCAGGTTCCCTCGTCAAAAGGGATGGGATTTTTCCATTGGATTTTGGACTATGGCAGAAAAATAATTTTGTGGCAAACAAACATTTA
>JAPZEB010000010.1:11634974-11646553 GCA_029783705.1 Chaetodon striatus
TATGTGTCAGCCCTGTGATAGTCTGGTGACCTGTCCAGGGTGCACCCTGCCTCTCACCCAGTGTCAGCTGGGATAGGCTCCAGCCCAGATCATGGCTGTGTCTCAAGCACTGACCAGTGTTACTGGCTCACCCTTTTTCCTCTTTAAGGGCAGTGGCCTTGTGGGTAACCTGTGACGGTGTGACATGTACTTCCTGGTGTACGTGGAGGGAAGCAGATCTGTCGGCAAAGCAAAGTTTTCAACAACATATTTTAACTTACCGTTTAAGTGTAATTTGAGATATTTTGTCACCAGCCAGCAGCCATGTTGTTTCCTGTAGATAAACAGCCATGCTTGCATGACATCGCTCACCAGCTGGAGCATTTTATTGGTCCAGTGCAGAACAGTGCATTCTGGTAGTTGTAGGGTTTTTTTTTTACCTTTTGAGCGAAATCAAATACCATATCCCTTTTCTTCTGTTTTCTCTGGTCATGTAGCAACAGCTTTAAAAGTATTTGTGTCTTTCTGCTGCACAGACAGCTCAGGCTTATGAAAAGACCATCTTTCTTTAGGTGACAATGGGTGACACCAATATATTCACTACACTTACATTAGGTTATGCTGACGTACTGTGCAGAACAATCCACAAGTTAATACACAGTTGTTATTTCCAGCAATAATATGGAGTGGCGGGCGTAGCCGTGCCAAGAGAATAAATAAAAAATGAAACAGCGACAAGCCCATTTATTTGTTTAATTCAATCTTCTGTTGAGAGATCTTTTCGCCGGACATCATAGTTGATTTTGTTTAAGGGAATGCTTTGTGGCAGGCTGATTAAACACAGACTTACCCCCCCACTCCACCCCCCAGCCCCCATATTGGCTGAAGTTGAAAGCCCAGTAAATGAAATGACTTCCACAGGATTGCACCACAAAGGAAGGGAGTGTGTCAGATGTGCATTCAGCCAGTGTTGTAGCCAACGCAAGGTCAAACGGGACACTGTGTAGACAGCTAACCAACTGACAGTCGGGGCAGGAGGATGCCGTTACACCCCAAGGCACCGTCTTGCTAAACGTTGACGTGCACACAGACAGATGCACACGCACATGATTGGTCATGTTAGGCACCGTTTGGCTGTACATTACATACGCTGACATCAGGATGAGGCTGTACTGTGGATATAGCTGTGTGTAATGACAGCGTGATATCAGTATTCACTATTATGTTGCTGACATCATAAATAAAAAATGTTCACTGACAAAAAAATTGATGATATGAACTATGGCTACAAACAACAGCACATTACAGCAAATAATGTAAAGCTTACTTCATATTACACACAGGTGAACAAAGGAACTAGCACCTTATTCTGCTTTGGAGAGAATGACTTACTGTCAAAGGGAAAAAAAATGTTTATGAAACCTTTATAGGGTTATATGCTTTAAAGCTAACTTAAGAGCTATTTTTTTAGGAGTTGTTTGTGTCTTACTTGGTGGCGGATCTTCCTATAGGCGACACAGGCCAAACAAGATCATCACAGTGAGAACATGTAAGAGCACTGAGGGGTATGGTGGAGTGGAGTGTGTTTGGAGAGCTTGAGAGTAAGAGAAAATCAAATTGCAAGTCCCATAAAAAAAATTAGGGCTGTCAAAATGATACATTAATTTCAATTAATTTATCACAAAAAAATGAACATCGATTCATCGCGTCCCATGGCGCCCTTTGACCTGGTGCGTCATTGGAGGCCACAGTGGCTTCGTCACATGATGGAGGCAGACAAGACGACGCTGCCTGGGCCTGTCAATGGGACATCTGTGTAGGAAGAAATTTTCGTACCATTGGAGCACTTCTAGCTTGAAACATCACCTCAACACAAAGCATTTAGCAGCCAACCCAGAGGTCAGAGCTAACACAGCCTCTGATGCTAGCGCTAGCAGCCAGCCTGATTTACATAGCCACACTCAACTAGGCGTTCAGACGCAAACTGAGTGACTCTACCCGTGACCAACGAACTCACTCCCTTGCAAAATGGATTGCACGGCAGTTTCTGTGGTAGAGGACAGGGGGACAATTGTGTCCACAATCCACCAGCTTTACGACGTCACATCTGCCAAAACTCATTTGATTGAAATTTTTTTAATACTTTCACAGGAAAAATTGATGTATGTGATTTATTGAGATCCATTAATCACAGAGCATGTAATCAATTTGAATAACTTTTTTAATTGCTTGACAGCCCGAATAAATATAATAATAATAATATTGATATATATAGGCGAGCTGCCTAGGGCACCAGACACGCTAGGCCTGGTGCTGGTCTTACTGCAAATTTAATTTTTGCCTTTCATATACTGGAGGTAGTGTTACAGCTCTGCATGGTTTCAATACTTAGATTGTGATTATATCTAGTTGTTAAAAGCTACAACAAACGACCAAACTGATGCTCATAAGCTTTATAAACTCAACGATACAGAACTGTCGAGGGTATCCATGCAGGTATTCATTAATAGGTGCATGCATCTAGACATCTGTGTAGGTGTTTGGTGACAATCTGCACAAAAACAGCAAAAGAAAAATATGACTGATCTACTGAAGATGACTGTGGTGGAAACACTGTCACGTTGTGTTTTGTTTCTTCTTTTTTGATATCCATAAAGAACCTTATAATCATGAAAAAAATGGTGATAAATTAAAGGGTATCTTTGGTGTTTTTTAACCTGGACACTATGCTCCCATGATTTTGTGTCTAAGTGACTGATGGGAACAACAATTTCTTCCTAGTGGACCATTATTGAGCGAGACTGCTGCAGCTGAAACAGGCTGCTATGTAACATTAATGGGCGATTGTGCACCATTAATTTATATACACTTAAAGTTGTTGTTTTTGCCACTGACAGGCTCAGATTGTTCTTATAAGTGTTTGACAACATTATGGAAAGGATCCCTAAAGAGAAAGACCTTACTGATGAACCAGAAACAGCCCCAAAATCGCCACAGCCAATGCCACCAGACTCCATTTAAATAAACAACAATTTTATCACAATAAAACACACTGTATTCAAAGTCAACAGAAACAAGATAGAAGTCCTAAAAACTGATTTTTTTTGTCCTTTTACTGTTTAAATAATCACAAATTCAGGTGTGATTGAAATAAACCCCTAATTCACCTGAGTAGATGTGAAAATATGCTGGCTCTATATGCGCTAAAATTACTTTTTATTTAAATGGAGTCTGGTGGGTTTGGCAATAGTGATTTCAGGGTGTTTCTGGTTGAACAAATAGCATCTTACTCTTTAACAAAAAGGTCTGACTTTGTAGGGATCTTTTCCAAAATTACGTCAGACACTTAGAATAACAATTTGAGCCTGGAGTGGCAAAAACAGTCCTTTTTAGTGGACGTAAATTGACGATGCACAAATGCCCCAGGTAGTTACATTGCAGCCTGTTTCGCGGCTGCCCTCTAGAAAAAAAATATAAATAGTTGTTCCCATTAGTAACTTCGACACAATAATATGGGAAAATAGGGTCTAGGTTAAAGAAATACTAAAGTTACCCTTTAATTTAACCTTGTCATTAAACGTGATGTTTTTGGAGTTTGATTTCTCTCCATGTTCGTTGTCTTGAAGATATTTAAAGAAATCATTTGCAGCGGTTACATAAACCATGTGATTTTATTGTCACTGTACATTCAGTGCACTGTTAGATCTGACTCACTCCAAAAAAAGCATATATTTACACATGGGTACATTAGGCATGAACACAACAAACAAAACACAAGAAAAAAATGCCACACAATACTGTCCAGTGAAACCCAGCTGTGGTTGGCTTTTTGCTTCTTCATCCCAACGTGTTCACATTTTTCCTCCCCCTCTGTCTCCCCAGGACCGTGTGTGCATAGTTACCCTGTCCTTTTCCAAGCATGGGGTAAGTTTATAATTAAAATGAACCAAAGCTCCCTTTTAACTTGATTCATATATCACAATTGCTAACATATTGCTTTTGAGGGGAGTAAACCTCTTGGGTAATCACATGTCTACGGTACATACACCTAGCAGGGTCCTTTATACACCGCGGACCAGAACGGCCAGGGAGGTTCCTCCATGTTTTATGTAAATCTCGTCATCTCAGAGTGCATGGAGATAAGATAAGTCCGCAAATGGAACAGCGAATAAGCAGCTTTCTCCTCCGAGGAATGTGCTCCCCAATTGCAGCAGGTTCATCTACATTTTTTTTAATACCCAGTCAGTGATGTCACTTTATTTCTGTGCCACTGATTCCCAGGAGGGACCCATGGCCCGTTTCCAAACCCAGTGTAATTTTCAAAATATGAATTGAGGTATAGGGTCTAGACGACTTCACTCGCTATACGTCCTGCTGTGCTGATAACCAAAATCGATGATAACACAGAGTGTGTGTTTCAGCAGCGAGAGACACAAAGACACAGGAAAGAAAAAGATATCCCACCTCATACCAAATATAACACATGACTCAATACAGTGATTTATATCATACAGCTGCTCAGGTGGGCTCTAAATGCGTGTTGCTGATACATCATGAGAAATCTATTAAATCAAACAAACCATCATAGCTCTATCAATGCACAGCAGCTACAGTATAGTCTGGTGAATATGCACGATACATTTGCAGCGTACAGCACTGTACAGTTTGTCCACAGTGTAAACAAAAAGCACAACTAAATGTCAGTCTGAAGCTCCACGACACGAGGAACAGAGGTGGCCATATTCGCCTTGCATAGCCCAGTGATCGCTCTTGTTATGAAACTATTACAGACACCCGTGAAATCGCCTTTGTAAAGGTTTAGACAAACCCTCCCCGCCGTCAACCGAAATAAAACGTCTCTCGTCCCCAAGGTAGAGCCAAAGCAGAAATTTAATTGCTCCATTTCTATTGAGAATTTCAGCTTAGGAGACAATTAGAATTAATTGGATGTAGTCGAACCGTTTTAGAACTCTGGAAATAAATTAAGCATTTTTCTTTTATTTTCTTCTATTAATTTGGGAAGAAGGGAAAGTTGGGAAACAATTATCTGCCAACAGTCTTCAAAGTGCGGAAAGAGGAAGGTCAGTTTGCACGTTTTGGCCAGAACTTGTTCTTCAACTCTCCTTAAAGGTCCAGAGTGTAGGATTTAGGGGGACATACTGGCATACATGGAATATTATATAATAAGTATGTTTTCTTTAGTGTATAATCACCTGAAAATAAAAATCTTTGTGTTTTTGTGTTTTTCCTTACAATGAGCTGTTTATATCTACACAGGGAGCGGGTCCTTGTCTGTGGTGTCCACCATGTTGCACCACCATGTTTCTACAGGAGCCCAGAACGGACAAACCAAACACTGGCTCTTAAGAGGACCATGTGCATTTTTGCATTTTTGGTTAGCCTCCACGGTACAGAGCCTCTACGCAATGAGAGTGTCGGAAAAACACAGATTTTTATCCTGAACTTGTCAAATACCGCTGTTTTTTGTTTATTTTTAAGATGATTTTTAGGGCTTTTTGCCGTTATTAAAGAACGGCTGGAGAGTGACAGGAAACGGGGGAGAAAGAATGGGGGGGGGGGGCACTGCTAAGGCCTTAGCTCAAATGGGACGCATGCTCTACCCAGTGAGCTAGAGGGCGCCCTAAATACTGCTGCTTTGTTAGCGGACATATACGTTAAAAGATGACACATGAGGTGCCCTCCTGCATCTATTTAAGTTTATGCAACAATAGTACATGGTTAGGTTAAGAATAAAGTATCAGTTCACAGGGGAAGAGAACAGCAGGCTCCTGGGTGAAAGTCCAGAGTTTGTTTGACCCATATGTCCCTATACGGACCTTGTTGCTCTTCATATTACGATAGCTGCTTGCCAGTGCTTATCATACCACTGCGAGGGTGCCTCTCTGCATGCATCCGTATCCAACACTGACATTTGCTGACAAAGCGACAATATTTGATGATTTGGCTTGAGGCCCGCTGCCTTTAAAACTGACATGCCCAGTGCGTATCATACTGCTACGAAAGGTGGCTCTGTGCATCAATCTCTGACGCCAAGGTCACTGACAAAGCAGCGGTAGTTGATGAGTTGGGAGTAAGAACAGGCTGGATTATTTTTTTGGCGTGAAACTGCTTTATTTTATGTGTTTACTGGTTTAAACTGCAGCATCTGTTTCTTTTGGAGAGGAAGAGACCTCTGCCAACAACTCTCTTCTGGAAAAAAAACTAGTGGTAGCTAAGTTACCAGAAAAAAAAAGTGAGCACTCATTAGCAGTTGCTGGGCTAGCGGCCTGTCTTCGACATGCCAAACAGTATTGGCGAAACACTGATCTGTAATATGAAACTGTTTTATTCAGAGTTTTTACCAGTTTAAATCGCCAGGTCTGTTTGTTTTGGAGAGGAAGAGACCTCTGCAAATAATTCGGCTCCTGGTAAAAATCTCCTGACCACAGAGCAGTGAAGGAATTCTAACCGGGAGTTTAAGCTGGTTGCAATTCGCAAACCACACCACTAGATGCCACTAAATCCCCCTAAATCTTACACAGTGTTCCTTTAAACCACAGTAATGTAAAATACATCACTTTTTAATGGTAGTTTCATCTCTTAGTTAGGCTGAGACTTTACTCAGCGTCTCATATCGACAGAGATGTTTAATAAAAACATATCAATTCAACAAAATAGACAAATGGTTTTCATGTTGTTTAGCTTCTATCACCATCATAGGTTTGGAGAATGCCCAAAATGAGTGGACGCACAGCTGGACGATGAGCAGAATGAAGGTACAGTCATTAATAACATAGTGTAAATAACAGCCACGTTCAGTGTCTGGCTCAAAATGCAGTTACCAGTTTGTCATTATCTGAAGACACTATGCTTTGGTTTGCTACTGTACAGCGGTGACACATCCCTCATTTCAATTGGGGACGGATTAGCTGGCTACACATTTGGAAAAGAGCATCATGGGAATTGTATTCTCTACTGTATTGGGTTATAATTATCTATGCATTACATTACAGTGAATCAATAGCGTCTGTTCCTGTGGGGATCATTTCAAAATGTAGGAAGTGGCCTACGTCTGTAGTTACTAGTCGCGTGGCTCCGTGTTTTCCTCTTGTTTGGGCAGAAGCTAATGGCACTTTAAAACACTTTAAAGTGTTTATAAGGGACAGTATGTGTCTCACTAAAAGCCTACGAGCAACTGATTATTATATTATTTTGACCTTATGATAACATGTTAACATCTGTATCACATTATTCTGATTGTTTTCTTTGACTAATTTGGCAACTGGTTTATAACTGATAGATATTAGCCTATAAAAGTTTAGTATCACCTCTGAAGTATACAGATTTATTAACTGAAAGTGTCAGTGTTTGCAGAATCAGTGCCAGGCTGAATGATGAGCACCTTCATTAAAGACGAGTAACAAAAATCAGTAGACATCAGTGAGCTGTAATCTGAGTCTGATATATTCTGTCATTATCACCTCCGAGGCTCCGCCAAGAAGGTTTGGTTTGTTTGTTTGTCTGTTTGTCAGCACGAATCTGCTGGCCCAATATTCATGAAACTTGGTCTGAGGGTGTAGCATAGGATAAGGTAGAAGCCTCTCAATTTTGTTTACAAAGTTACTAAAAACACATATCATTATATTGTTGCACAACCCAGTTGCCAGAGGAAAATTTTATGTTTCTGCAAACCACAGATATGTTACACTGGCACGTTTCATACGTATCATTTGAACATTTTTCAAGTGACATAGTAAATGAGTTGGCTGCGTTTGTGGCACCAAACCTGGGTGTATTTAACCGACCCGTCCCGGCTTTTGTTCCACCAAACGTGGAACGTAACCAAGTGGTTTTAGTGCTCAGCCATGTTAGCCAAAGTATCAACATGTCCGCCACAAAATAATGTACAAATGTGATGAATCTGTGGTTTGCAGAAATGTTAAACGCAAACTGTGTTTGTAGTGTTACATCTAAATAGGCTGCCATCTTAGATTTTAATCACAGGGGGAGACAAAGGAACTCAACACCCTCAGTGTGTTTTTATTTGAACATGCCACCCTGAATATATACTCAATATTAAAAGGAGACATTATCTGTGAAGCATCAGCTGCGGCATCTCTAGTTGAATGTTTATGTACGAGTTTTGGCCTTGTTGATATACATAAATTTGGCAACTGCCATAAAAGGGGAGAAATTATGCCCAACATCATCAGAGCCATTCATGAAGACATGAGGCCTTTGTTACTTAGAAATCAGAATTTTAAACTTTTACCAGCCACGACAGCTTCTGGTACTGTTCTCAGTTTGTGAGTCTTTGTGTGTCATCATGGTGAAATGTCGACCACAGCAGTGACCTGAGCACTTTGCCAGGTGTTAATATATCTGTCTGTGGACAGATTATGTTACCACAATAGCATCACAACCATGCAAGATGCAGTCACGAAACTTCGCAGGTGTGTTTTTGAGATCACAATGAAGGCCGACTTCTAAGACAGGTGTAGTCCGAGCAATAGCACCGGAAGTAGGCGGTGTAAGAAGTAGGTAAGGGGCCATTGGCTCTCTGATTTTACGCCCCTGGCCTACATTCTTTTAAGCTGCGGATCACTGAATCGCAGCTGGAGTTATTCCTTCCCATAATGGTCTCTAATCTTATTTAGCTTTATCTAATTTTAAGTTTTCTCTCTCAGAGCCACAATATCTAACCTGCAGCTGACAGTGAGAACAAATTACAGGATCATAAAAACTGTGCAAGGCTAGCATGCAGACTTTGGTTTCACACGACTTTAACGAAAACAACCAAAGGACTGATGTGAGTAGCCGTGTACTAAAACTATCCATATAGTGACACTTGTTTGAGCAGCCTCAACAAAGAGGGGTGGATACAAGAAAAAGCAAAACCTATACAATATAATGCAATCTAATGCGGCAGCATGACAAACTATGGACTCAATAATGACCAGAGAGTCGGATCAGCACCTCAGTGACAGAAACTGAACATTATAAACTTCACAAAGGTCGTGTTTATTGCAGGGCTATCAGGTTGCATTACAGAGTGATTTAGATTGCATTAAATTGCATAGATGTTGCTGTTATTTTACCTGTATTCAAATGAAATAAATGTTTTTTTTAACAAGTTTAAAGTTCTCAGCACAGGATGTAGCTTATCATGTGTGTTTTTCACAGTACGTTTAGTTGCCAATATTTAGAGAGAAGTGAGGAGTGAGGAGGGAGTTTAGTGTCTACAAGCAAAAACCACTGGCTGAGACTCAGAAGCTACCAGACAGAGCGCGCTAGCATGATACCCATTATTGCCACGTTACTCATAGATGCTTAGTGCAAACTCTTTGTGAACTATGATCACCAGCCAACCATCGTCCTTCTGTGAGCACCAAGTTGACTAAAACCGCTGAGTCGATGAAGCTACTACGAGGTAAATATATTACGAGGAAATCGAGAATCTTACAGACCCGTGGCGGGCACCGCTTTCTTTGATGACGAATATAAGAATATGTCTAACAATTCTCCCCCCCCGCCCAGTGCAATTTCACACAATATACAGTACACATATTATATGTAGACCAGTTAGAGACTATTGCTTTAACAACTGAGATTGGAAAATATGAAAGAAAGAAACACATAGTGTGGCTACGTAGCCGTACGGTTCTTTAGGACATTTATATTAACACACTTCCATTTTGAGATGAAAATAAGATAAGAAACAAATTCACAGAAGCTTCAGGTGATATAGAGCAATGGGTCTCTGGTTATAACAAGACCTCGGTTGCCTGATTTCTGTACACAACATCTTTATATACATCATCGTGATCCCGTGTCAATCAGGTTGATATTCACCCTTTTTAAAACCGCTTCAAGTCCCTTTTTTTCTTTTATGTTTATTACCATTTAAAAGTGTTAAAATGACTCAGTAGTCCAAGCTTCATCCTTTTTACTGTCAGTTGGCACACCACCTTTATTTTTTACGGGCTGTCCCTCGCCTCCCATTGGGTGATGCAGCTGTCTGTCAAACATCTGGCCCAGGTGTCAAGCCTTGGCCTCCAGCATCTCCAGGAATAGTTTGTGCATGGGGACTTTGCCCTGCATTTTGATGCTGTAGAAGTGCTGAACGGCCTTGGTGGCGGTCTGACGGAGCAGAGGCAGGGTCATTAGCAGCTTGCCCGCCCGTCGAGGGTCCTCTGGATGCTGGGAGCCCTCAAAGTCCTGCAGGGCCTCGTGCAGAGAATCCTGGAGCCTTTGGACGGCCTCGATATTCTCTATGTGCATGGAGTCTGGAGCAAGAAGGGGGATGGGGAAGGAAGAAAGAAAGGATTTTTATTTTCAAATTGTAAAGCAAACACTATTATTGATCTTCAGTATGACATATGCAACAATAAGTCAACAACCCGTGTCCCACTTCTTGTTGGGATAGTGCGAAGAGCGGTGTTAGGGCTACATGGCCCTTAAAACCGAGGAATTTCAGAAGTACGCTCCATAGTGAGTGGTATGACAAATCATCAACAAGATGGCTGCACAAGCAACAAAACAAACTCACACATGAACACAAAATTACAATAACCATTGTATTATCATAGTTTAATGCCAGTTCTATGTTTTATGGTCCTTTTCTTTATAACAAGCAAAAAAAACCTCCAAAAAACAAAACGCTAGTTGTATGTTGATGTCTCGGTAGCTAATTAGCTGGCTAACCGACATTGTTTTAGCCAACACATTCTCACTCCCAATTCATCAAATACTGACGCTTGGTCACGTCGAACTATGATATGCTTGGTGCCCCTCAAGCGTCAGTTTTGGACGCTCAGGGGTAGTGTGTCAATTTATGCTTGTTACATGCACTGTGTTTTTTCAAAGTAAGCTTACAACGGTTTAGGCAACAAAAGCACATGATATGGTTTAGAGAAGAACAAAATGGTTTGGCTCAAAATTCACACAGGAAGAAAACAGCAGGCTCCCAGCTGAAAGTCTGGAGTTTGTTTGACCCATCCACCTCCCCTTCCACTGTCCCTATAAGAAACTTTGTTGCTTTTTATATTACGGTAATAGGGTGCCTCTCTGGCTTTGTGTCTGACACTGACATCCACTGACAACGTGATGATTTTTGATGACTTGGGTTGATGACCGCTGCCTCTAAAATCAACGCACCTGGTGTGTATCATACTACTGTGAAAAGGGCCTCTGTGCATCGGACTCTGACGTTGAGTTGTTATGCTTTGAAAAAACATGTTAAAGTAAGACGCTTGTTACTAACATTTACAAATATTTTTCTAGTCTTCCAACCACTCAAAGTGCTTTTACACTACACACACCTTCACCCATTCACACACACACATTCACACACTGGTAGCAGAGGCTACCATGGATCAGTGGTTCCCAACTGGTGGGTCGGAGTCCAAAAGTGGGTCATGGGTCCATTCTGAATGGACAGAGCTTTCCAGCTTTCCAGCACAAAGCTTTGTTTTTGAAGTGCTGCTTCCTGCTGTAGAGTGAGTGACTAACGTACAGCCACTTGGCAGAGACAGAAAATTAGCTCGACGACATTGCCAAACACATGTTTGACGCAGAATATATAAGACTGTGTGCACCTT
>JAPZEB010000010.1:11672022-11684120 GCA_029783705.1 Chaetodon striatus
GAAAGCATTTAGCGGATCAATATGCCAGCCAAGAGAGGGTAGGGGAAGGCAGACATACAGAGAGACAGACAGACAGACAGACAGAGACGGTGAGGGAGAGAGAGACACCCAGAGCCCAGGGGAGAGGGAAGTCTTGGGGGAACAGCCTGTGCTTTTCAAGAGTACTGTTACACTTCTCAGTCAGTCTTGGTAGGAACATCCAACTCAGCAGCTTTTTCCACACGTCGAGAGGCTCGGCGGTGTGAGGTGAGGTGAGTAAGGCTTGTGGGTGATGTCACTGGTGTCTCCCGGAGGCCACAGCCGGCTGTAATATCTGATCACTGACCCTTCTTCTAGTCCGCAGTAACACTGTGACTGTATTAGATTCACGGGCACGAGACATTGTGTTCTGTGACTGTCTGTGCTCAACATTTGGAGATATATATTTGTTTTTATGACATATTTTATCAATGGAAATATATAGTATGGTATATAACATTCAAAGGTCCAGTATTTCTATTCGTATTTCACAATGAAAAAAAAAAAACAAACAAAAAAAAAACAAACAAATCCACCCACCCAGATAGCTTTAATTGCCCATTAAGTAAAATTTTACAGTGCAGTTATTTTACTGTAAAACCACAGTGAGGTATCAGAAAAGGGAAGGACAGAGGACCAGGTAAATAAATACCTGACCTCACCAGAGAAGCGAGTCTCATCAGGCGGCGAACACAGACACGTCGCTACGATATGAAATGAAAGGTTATGCTTTTTTTTAGTGAAATGATCTGTATACCCTCTAGCCAGGCAGACCGAGATGATGAGGTGGGAGGTTTCCAGGCAGGGTGTAGCCTATTCTACGACACCAAAAGAGCGGTAGAGGCAATAATGTCCGTTTCTTTATTTCCATATCAGACAGGTTTGGCTGGCGCTCCAAAAATAGCGACATTTTTGATATTTACTCCTGAACTCAAGATGGAGACAGATCCTTTTTTCCCTTCATTGGTATCCACAATATAACCCTAAACAGTACGCCTGTGTTTGTCAGCCTTTGTGTTAAAATCTTTGATTAATTAACACTTTATGAGCTAAAAAACAAACTTGTTTTACATTTGGTTATAAAATCTTGACTGACAGATAGATAGATGTACTTTATTGATCCCAGATTAGGAAACTCTTATGTTAAAGCAGCAGGTTATTTAGGTTTTGCACTGGAGCAGTGAGAACACCGAAGTTCATATATATAACTACAAGACAGAAATATATGTATCATCTAAAAATAGACCTTAGTATACGTTATAAGATGCATGTTTAAAAAAGTTTAATAATTTGGCCCATCATAAGACTTTTTGTTTCTATACAGGACATTAAATTCTTAAAAATTATAATACAACAAAGAAATCACAAGAATAGGAACAAGATTTCTTCCTGAGAACAATATTATAATAAATTATTTACATAAATATTTGTGAGCCTTTAAAGGCTATTTTTATCATTATTATCTTTAATTGTTGGGACCAATAATCCCTGTTGTAAATCTCACCAGGGCTGCAGCTAACAATCATTTAAAATATTGATTAATTTATCTTTGAAGTGTCACAAATATGTAAACAGCCTTGCAATTTTTCAGGCTGCTCAAGGTGAATTGTTCAAATGTTTGTTTCAATAATACGATATAGCAGAGACAAGCAACACTACATTTGAAGCTGACAGCAGATCAGATTTGTCAGTGTTTGATACCTTCACATTTAAACATCTGTCAAAACTAATTGCCAACTGCATTTACTTCAGCAACTGTTTCAGTCCTTCATCTGTTGACTGATCTGATCTGACGTGGAAAGAACGCCAAGAGTCTGTCAACATATTAAATGAGAGTATAGTTTCTAAGTAGCCTCAGTGTATCTGGGTCCAACACCAAATGTAATGGGGAACAATTAATGTTGTACTGCGTCTACTTTTGTAATTTGTGATGTGATTTGTAGTTTTGTTGTTGTGCATTTTTGTATTTATGTGAAACAGCTGACGTCCTGGAACGCAGGACAAAATTTTTTTTTGATAATAAAGTAATAGAAAAACATAATCAAAAATGACAAGGTGATAAAATCAGTACTCACCTTCTTTCAACATGCCCACTTTAAGACATTTCATGAAGCGGCAGGCCTGGCACGACTTGCGTCTCCTTTTGGTGATCTCACATTCATTGGTGGCCGGACAGCTGTACTCGATATTCCCTGCAGGAGATTAGAAAAACATGTTATTAATTCTGTGAGCATGAAAAGATGCACATCGGCTAATTAGGAGGAAATGGGTTTAGAATTATTGCACAGAAAAAGGAGACCAAATCAGAAACGGTAAACACCAGGCACACAAAGACAGTAAAAGACACACACACACACACACACACACACCTGTCCCAAGGTGACCCCGTGTGACACTCCTGAAGGAGAGGAGGGTTTAGTGGCATTTTGATGGGACATGTAAAAAGCACCTCCCCGCCCCGGAGTCCCACCCCCATTTTGATTCACAGATAAATTAGCTTCATTAATGCAGAGCGTCCTCTCTGCGACGCTCACCACGACCCCATCCAGCCCATCCTTCTTCACCTAAAGGATGATGGGAAAGCTGCCCTCCCTCAACAACACAAGGGCTAAGAGATGGACGCGCAGCAGCAGCAGAGCGCTCTGCATAATGCTCTCCGGTAAAGACCAAGAGCTGCTGTTAAGACTCGCCAATCTAAGGCTCCCATATCATGTAGCAAAGCTCGATGTATTATTCAAGTCCGTCTCGACGGTTGTTGACTCACTATGGAAATATTCCCTATGCAATTTAATCACTCGGGTCCAAAAAAAGCCAGAAAGGCAGACATATTGAATCTGCTGCCATGTAAGCGCTGCCTGTTTCTCTCACCAGGTTCCGGTTAACATTTCTTTTTTTGGGAGGGTTCATTACGCAGCCACTTTAAAAGTTGACGTGACCCAAAGAATCCAATGACAAATCCTCTTTCCCAAGTATCCAAATCCCTTGATTGAGTGTTTAAACTATTCCCCGTAAGTCCAGAGATGTATTAATGGTACCTAAAAACAGCAAACCAGGTGTTATCTGTTGCAGTTCTGCCAGAGCGGCCCCCCACAACACACACACACTCACACACGTACACACACACACACACACACACACACGTACACAATCCCCTGTTGGTCAAGGAGAAGGTGCCAACATTTGTCAGGATCCCTGGCATCGATGGTGCCAGCAGGGTCACATGCACAGTGAGGGGCCCGGGGCACCATGCCAGCATGTTGGCAGAGGCTGCTGCTGGTTTCAGGGTGGGTGAAGTCTTTTAAACTGAGAGGCGTTAGCAGAGGGAACATACAGTAGAGTGCTCATGTGTACAGACACATGCTGTGCACCAGTTCAACACTACAAACTTTGTTCAGCTTAGTTCATTGACCTTTCAGCATCATCACAGGCCCACAAAGACAACTGTCGTTAAAAACACGACATTATTTTGCTGTTACAGAGCGACGTCAGTACTGAAGAGACAACATTTAGACATTTAGAGCAGACTGAAATGTGGCTGTCACTATGAAACAACAATCATACGTAGACCACAACTTTTGAAATAGGTAGTAGTTACAAATGGACCTAAATTTAAAATAGGAATATCTGAGCTAAACTTCTCACAAACTAACTGTTTTCAACATGTACTACTGTATATTATATTAACTGTTGTATTTTGCAGGCTGAGCTACAAGTCAGTGACTTTGCTCCAATTTATTGACAACAAATTCTAAACAGGAGTTGAATACGTAGCGTTTTTACACAGGAAAAGTGGCAAAATGTAAATTAAGCGCACATGAAAGTATGCACACAAAAAGAATACTTGATTTTTTTGGTGTACTTTTCATGTACACTCATGTCCCACAATGCAATGCATGTAAGTTGTACAAACAATGGAGATTTTTTAAGAAACATTTTCATTTTGTAAGGTTGTATTAGCAGTGACATTTCATAGTCACAGTTTGATTAATGGCACACGTTCAATATTTCCTGTCTGTAAAAGACGGTTAAGTATTTCTTGTATATTACAAGAACTGAAAGTACTTTTGTCACAGAAAACTGCAAAAACAGTACAATCACTACATAGTAAATGCTGTATATGTTTAATATGTACAGAGGAATTTGGGCACAACTTATTTATTTTACACGAGCAGAAATGACGCAGTGTGTGTATTAACGGACATCAGTCAATCTATCTTTGAAATGCCGGTGTGAATTAATGTCACAATCAAAAACTAAATGTTTTAATGCCTCATTTTTATTTTAATATGTAGCAGTGTAAATCAACATTAAGGCTGTGTGCGACTGTAAATTACACGCTAGTCACTATATAGTGCACTTTATCTATTTATATTTATGTCCACCATTTGTTTGAATTGAGTGTGAAACTTAGCCTCAAGCACTTTTCAAGGTGCATTCTCAAGCTTTTCCAGGACCTTACAGCTGAGGTACATATATTTAAGGAAGATGGCTCTCGGGCGAACAATAGCACAGCGCGTAGAGGGGTGTTCGATGTACAAAGGCAATGTCTTCGCTGCAGTGGCTGTGGGTTTGATTCCAGCCCCTGGCCCTTTGCTGCATGTCATCCCCTCCCTGTCCCCTTTTACGTTTTTCCTGTCCTGTCCAAAAAGACATCAAAGCCCAAAAATAATATAAAAAAAAAAAAAAAAAAAAGAAAGAAAAGAAAGATCATCTGTAAATGTTTGGGAGTTTCTTGTGTGAAGAGCTCACGTTTTTTTGCTTGGGTTTTAATTTGTTTGTGTTTCCTTTGATCGTTTATCTTTTCCTTGTCCTCACATAACACTAGAAGATGGTTATAAAGTAACAGTGTCTTGTAATCCTGTGTGGGAAGGGCCAAAAGAGGCATGACGCATAAAAATGAATGAATAAATATCTTAATATACTGTACTGGTTATACAATACACTGATTATTTCACTTCTTCATCACTTTAAATGAAAATGTTTTTGTGCTATAAACAACCAAAATTTCAGACCAAGACTTGAGATTTTTATTTTCAAGCCAGTGCTCATTGAAACGACAAACTCCCGACATGTTTTTGTCTGTTAGCCTCCCGCTGCTCCAACAGAGGGCACACATTAAATATAATGACAGGTCACACATGCGCAGAGCAGCAAGAGAGACTCGAGAGGAGTCGTCTTCATTTTGTGTGAACGGCAACAGAAATTAGTCTCCAATTTATGTTATTTCAGAAAGTGATTTAAAATTAGAGTCGCACAATTACGATTTCCTTCACTTTCAATCACTTAATTTAAAATCAAAGCACTTTTCAAACCTTGAAAACACTGTATTAAAGTTCAGGTTTTCAAGGATTTCCATCACCTGTACTGACCCTGTATTATACAGAGAGTAGAATAAAGGGGCTGAATTATTTTAGGAAACATTCCCACTTTGTTTACCATTTTTCCTTTTATATTTCTTTTACTATTAAACAAGTAAATAAAAAAATAATAAAATACAGAAGATTTTTTTTCTGTTTAGACAAAGTTCGCATTCATTTAATATTTTTAGGATTATTAAAGGAAACATTTTATACCTGAATGGATCAAAAATAACCTGTGTGTGTGTGTTCATGATTATGTGTGTATGTGAGGGGGGGTTGCATTAGGGGTCCACAATAGTCTTAAATTGCCTACCTCTAAAAGCTCACTGTCGGCATACCCTCTTAGTTAATCAGGTCTTGTGTCCACCTTTATTTCTCAAAGGACATTTCAGCCACTCTAATATCCTTCCTTAACCTCTCTTATTTTCCCTCTAAATTTTGATATATTATTATGCCATGCTATTATCCACGCACTCATCTCCACTCAGGCTGGACCTCTCCTTGTCCTCCTCCTTTACCGAGGCCGGGACCCCCCTTCCTGATTACCATTCCATTAAAGCGGCTTCTCCTTTCAGTGAATGACCACGTCCCCTGTCCCTTGTCCCTCTGCCTTTTATTTGGAGGACTCCTCGGCGTCTCTCTCCTCTCTCCCCGTCCTCTGTTATTGCCCCGATAACACGTGCCTGAGCTTCTAATTGGCCCCCGTCTCCTCCCTCTTGGGTGTGGGCTGGAGGGGCCCGGGGGCAAAGAACAGATCCACACCTCCCACCCTCCTTTCTCGACTTTCTCCCAATGAAATGCCTGGTTCTTAATTACAGTCACCCAACACTGATTGTTATTGACTGAAACTCCCGCGGCTCAGGACGAATGACGGACAGATTAGGTTCATTATGGGGCTGTCCTCCACGAAGGAGAGCGAGAGGAAGAAGAGAGAGGGGGGATCTTTGCAAGGCAACACAAAGTCACGCATGAACACTATTTACAGTCCGTCACTGTATTGCTGGTCAGATTGAGACACACGCGGACTGTAAATGACCAGAGGAAGCTGAGATTCTTTGTATTTGACTTAAACATTCAGAAAAGCCCCTGTAAGTTTTTTTTTTTTACAGTCTAACTGGTTTTAATTTTAAATTTAATTTAATTTTTAAACTTTTAATACTGTAACATGTTGAACGAACACACTGAAGTCAGTGAGGTAACTTAAACGAGCTGGAGGACAGTGAGTGGCTTTAGAGCTACAGTTGGTAAACCTGATGAAGCCATGGGTAAAACGTGTTTCTTGTAACATTTTTTTAATGTTTTTTTTTTAATGAAGGAGCAATTCAGCCCTCGTGTGTGTGGTGTCTCTGTTTATTTACTTCAGTTGGTAACTTTTATAAAAAAAAATAACTTTGGCCCATTAAAACTGTCACTATACTCACACAGTAGTACACGAGACAAACAACCGGTAGAAAAAATCATATTCCTCTGCCTACTCTCTTGCCTTGTAGTGCTTCCAATGGCTCTACTGGACTCAATTGTTTTACACGTGTGCAAAAAATGAAATACATGTTAGTGGAAAAAAATTACAACAGTGTCTTTTAGCAGAGAATTTATTCTCCATTTCCTGCCCAGGGACTACAGATAGAAAATTAGCTTCTAGCTAACTCTGGTGCGGCTAAATAGCTGTGTACTCTCCCTGTTAAATAAAATAAAAATTCAAAAAAATATGATATGAGACCGGCTGTATTGACATACAAAGCAAGCAATCACAAAAACAGTGGAGACAACAAAAAGTAGTCTTCTTATTAATTTTCTTATTCATCTTCATATTAATGTTGGACGTTTATGAATGTTTGACAAATGGACAGCTTACAATATTTTTTTCAGCTCCAGCTGGTAACTTTTATGAAAATAAATTTGTCATATTTGCTGAAACTGTCACTATATCCACAGAGTAGTACATGAGATGGTGTGTGAAAAAATCTAATAGCATTTGCAAGAATCGACCACATATGAACGAAAACAACCAATCAGCGCCGAGGAGTCTCTAAAGCAGGTGTCAATCAGTGCTTGTGAACTGTGGTCAAAATGTCAAACTAGGCAGTGCTGATCAAATATGAATCAATTCTGTAACTGCACTGCCTATTTCTCACCTCGGATGCCTTTAGAAACTTATTTTAGTGTACTGTTTAGCTGTAAAATAAGAACGTTTGTGACCTGGCGTCCGAACGAAGCACCACCCACTGGCCAGAGCAAACGTTCTCATTTCACAGCTAAACAGTACACTAAAATATGTTTCTGAAAGGGTGAGAAATAGGTAACGCAGTGACAGAATTTTTATTCATATTTGATCAGTGCTGCCTAATTTGACCGTTTTGACTGCAGTTTACAGAGCAATAAACATGACTGACAGCTGCTTTAGAGACTCCTCGGCTCTGATTGGTTGTTTTCCATCATGTGTGGTGGATTCTTGCAAATGCCATGAGATTTCCTTCAGAGACTGTCTCATGTACTACTCTGTGGATGTAATGACAGTTTCAGCCAATATGACAAAAAGTTGTTATCATAAAAGTTACTAACTACAGCTTTGAAAAATGTTCTACGCTGTCCGTTTGTCAACCATTCATAAACATCCAAAATTAATAAAAAGAGTAATTTTTGTTGTCTCCAATTTTCTTTGGGATTGCTTGTTTTGTATGTCAGTACAGCCGGTCTCATATCATCTTTTTATCACTGACATGTATTTCATTTTTGCTGAAGTACATAACAGTTGAGTTTATCGAGAGTATCTGTGCAGCAGGAAAAAGAGATGAGCGGTTGCTGTGTTAAATCCAGTGTAGATCAAAAACGTGTCGGGTGGGAAAAAACAGTATAAACAGGAAGACAATACAGGCACACAAAATACAAGAATAAACATGTCAACGATGATGTCATTGATATATTTCCTCTTATGTTTTTGAAGTGCTTAGATTTCCTCCTTGTTTAACTTCATGCCAACTTTCTTCATGTCATTTTTTAATGATAATACATACCAGACTTGTGTATTCATGTATAAATATGGAAATCTCATTCATGACTTGCCTAGAACTTTTTTAAGTCTTCCTCAGACGTTCACTCATATTCAACAAGACACTCTAAGGACTTTTATCTTCCATATAGTCGGACTTCGCTTAATCAATATTCGTTGAAATACAGAGGACCATGTTTTGGAACAACCTACTACCAATTCTACAATCATCATCTACATTATCGTTATTCCAAAAACATCTGAAAAGGACTCTTATTTGCAGAGAGACGCTTAGCACCTCACTGATTCATTTGTAATTTTTTTTCCAGCTTGTGAATTCCCTTTTTTTTGTAAATTGTACATCTGTAACATTTTTGTATTACTTCTTAGTCTGCAACTCTTGTTCAACTACGCAATTTTTGCTTTTATCTTTTATTTTTTATGTAGAATTGTTGTTATTTAATAAGGGTGTCTAACCTCTCCTGAACAATGTTTTCCCTTTTGATTTCTCTTTTCCTATCTTTTGTGATTTTTTAAATTTGATTTATTAATTTCGAACATTCAAAAATAAATAATATAGAAAAAAATTCTCTCTAGTAGTGCACTTTTATGACTTTTGCCAACTACCAATAAAATTCTAGAGGGGACTGAAGAAGATGTTGAACTCTCTTGTTTTACTTTTGTAATCCAGAAGAATTTAGACTGATCAAATTCACAGAGGCCTCCCTAACCTGCTGTCCAGCTCCATGTCTACAAACAACAAATCCTGCAGATAAAATTCAAAATTCTGCATTTCACTTTGCAGCATATTATCTCTGCCCAAGTGATTATTCTGGAAGAGCTCCCACACATGGCAGAGTCGATGCCAGACGTACAATTCACATGCAGACACATCAAAAAAATCACAACCCAGAGCAGATTTACAGTCTGGGCCTAATGCCTGCTGCAGACTCTCGTAATCACTACCTCGTATTAGTCCCATAAGAGCAGACGGTTGCATACCAGCACTGAGGAACACGCGGAGCACATAACAATCAGGTCAATATGTTTTCGTGGCAATCACAACTGTCATGGTAGAGCTAATAAAAGTCTTTAGAGTCACTGTAAAAAAAACGGCACACAGGTGTTATAGCACACCTGGGTTAAAGGGTTAACACGTTCTTAGCAGAATATTCAACCACCTGGGAAATTACAGAAAATCTGATTATTCTCAGGTTTAACTGGGAGCGTACAGACTCAGGTGAGCCAGTGAGAGCTGAAAGAAGAAGTGGGAAATACCTTGTATCGTCCTTTTGAAAAAGGCTTTGCAGGCCTCACAGGAGGCCACCCCATAGTGGTACCCCGAGGCAATGTCACCACACACCAGGCACAGCCTCTTGGGAATGGCATTGAGCATGTACTCGCACTTGATCGGCGAGTCGTCCGCCACGACGCCGGAGCACTCCTCGTAGCGGCGTAGGCAGGCGGCGCCGCCTCCGAGCATGCCTGGGTTGAACATTGGCGGGGAGTCCAGGGCGTGCGAGTGTCTGCTGCTGCCGTTCACGTAGCCGCCGCTGGCGTCAGAGTTGCCGCTGGGACTGTGGTGGCTGCCGGTGTCTACTAGCGAGGAGGATGGACTGGAAGGCTCGGTTTTGACGTAAGAACCACAGCTGGATGATAAGTGTCGGTCCTCAGAGGGCATTCTGGTTAGCAACCTGGATGAAACACAAACAGAGCGACAGCTGTGGTCAGTTTTGGTGACAGAAAATATTGTGCAAACTGAGAAGCAACTCTGCCAATTCAGGAATTGAGAGGGAAAATTGTTCTTGGCTGATAAAAGAACATCTTTAAAAACATAAAATTAATTCTGTACAGGCTCCATGAGGCCAAACAGCTTTCTAATTTTCTTAACTCGTCATGGATCTTTCAATTAAAGCAAAAAACGGGAGAGACACGGCTTTCAAACAACCTCAGCGATATGGAAATGGAGCCTGTTTACCTCACATGCAAATAAGCACTGATTTTCTGAGACACAAAGACTCTTACATGAAAGTAAATGTACATCAGAAAACTGCAGTATCAGTGAAATTATCACCACTAACAAGTCTGACAAGATGCACTGAGCGTTGCTTTCTTCCATCATCTCCTGATCATTCTGCGAGAGATTCATCAGCTGTGATGGAGCGCGCCGCTCCGTCTCAGTTTGATAGATTATGTTACAGACACAACCATTTATGTGTTGGAATGCCAAGTGATATACTACAGCAGCTTATTTCTCTCAGGCAAAATGGTAACTAACGACCATGTCAACAGATGCCCCATACATCTTGCAAACAATGCCCACAATTGGTCGGCTGCCAGAAGTAAATGAATGAATGAAACTTCAGAAGGCTGTTAATGGACAGAGAGAGGTGTTACACTCAGCATATGGAGGATCATGGGTAATACATGACCCAATCAATAGTCCCGGTTAGTTTGCCAAAGGACGGTGCCGGGTTACGGTGGACTTAAGTGAGCGGTTGGAGAGGCTGAGGAAGAGGCACTGACCTGGGATTGAGTTCCCTGATCCTAAATTTCATTAGAAAATTTGGGAAAAGACAGAGTTAATGGAAATGTTACTTAGGTGCACACGACAGAGGATAGACTCATGGACAAAAAGCAACTGTTTTAGCTGCCAGATAATTACCAAATATAATCAGATGTGATCAAAAACAAAAGGTTCCTGGAGGAGTTCTTGCACTGCCGCATGTTAAGTTGAATTTTAGAGAGGCAAAGTTTTTCATGGTGGATTCTATTTATAGAGCTTACAGGAAGATATAGTATTTTTTGACCTGGGGTCTCATTTCTAAAACAATGCGTAGGATCCATACTAAAAATTTATGTATGGATAAAAGTAAAAAAATCTCTAGAATCAGGCTCCCACCTCACCATCTGCGTTGCAAATTTCCCGTCTCCACAATCTTCACAAGCATGGGTCAAAGTTTCTCCCATCAAGTCACATCTCAACTTTTGCATGGAAAGTTGCGTACGCCTCTTTCAGGCCTCATTTTTTGCCTACGCAATGGTTATAAATGAGACGCCTGGTCCCTATTTTCCCATGTTTTCATGTATAAGTGACTAATGTAGACAACAATTTTTGAAATTGTTCCAGTATTGGGAGCGGCTGCTGCAGCTGCAGTAGCAGTAGCAAAACAGGCTAATATATAATCCCTACAGGCAATTGGGCACCCTAAATTTATTTCCAGTAAAAATATTTGTTTTGCCACTGACAATGTGTCTGACAATGTTATGGAAAGTACCCTACAGGGAAATTAACGTGTGTCTTTACCTTTTGCTGGTGTGTTTGTAATTGTGACCAAGTCTCGCTCTCGTGGACTCAAAATCAGCTAAATATTCAGCCATGACACTGAAAATCTTTCAGATAACACAAAGCTGCAATTTCTGTACTCAAACACAACAAACTCAGTCCAACACTCCTCTTTTCAACTCTCACTTACGTTTCCCACCGTTGCTTTTCCTGCAATAGGTCGCCTCTCGTGGAATTTTAGAAGGGACTTTTCCTTGAGCGATACCCGGCCACAATAACAAACAGACCAGCGAAAGGTAAGGCAAATGTTTCATTTATCTTAAGGTGTCCTTTCTGTAACGTTGTCAGACACTTCTAGTAACAATCTGATCCTGTCAGTGGCAAAAACACTTTTAGTGGACGTAAACTGACATTGCACAACTGCCTATAGGGAACACATTGCAGC
>JAPZEB010000010.1:11702109-11722672 GCA_029783705.1 Chaetodon striatus
TGGTTTTTTCGAGTGGGCAGACATCTCTAGGGCCGAAATCTCCAACACTCTGCAACTCACACAAAAACAATCTAGACTGATAAACAGCACTACAGGTAAGAGTTTTTGTTTTTAATTTTAGGGTGAACTGTCCCTTTAAAGAACAACATTCAGCTAATTTTTGACACAGAAGCAGCAGCTAGCTTGTTTTTAAAAGTGTGAAAAGGCCTGTCAAGAAAATGCATTTAGGAATATACACATTTCTATGAGCAGGTAAACTGATGTGTACAGTAGAGTAACAGTTGTAACAAACTCGTGCATAAGTAAGTCTCACCAAAACTGTGTGAGAGAAGGGAAAAATTGTATGTTCATTGAATTCGTGTCACGGAGCTGCCAGTTGGGCTCATACCGACTTCAACGCTCAGAACACCCACAGGGCACTAGTAACTCTTCAATTACCAGCCTCACTCTGAGGAACAGTTAACTTAAGTACAAAACTTTCTGTTTCAAATGACTTAAAGTGTGTTTGATAAGGAAATTATCCTCTTTGCTCGCCCCAATCCCACGACAAAAGACGCTGTTTCTGTATAAATTACCTCCACGGATGAGAGCATTGTCAAAATACTTAGAGAGCCGCTGGTGTATCCTGTGAAACAATAATCATGTGGGCATGATTTTGAGGAATCATCAAATTATTTCAAGCATAATTTAAAAAAAAGCCTCTGACTCAACACACACACATACAGTTGAAAGCATCATGCTTATGTGTAAAGTGAAGGAAGGAAAAAATGTCCGGAGGATTTTAAACTGCAGGACTGGCAGCCTGTTTACACAGTGCTGATGAATATAATACTAAAAACAAACATTTATGTAAAGCAGCCTCCGTTTGGCAGTAAATCTCATTTTGAAGAGAGGCTTGGTATTCCAGACTTGGCTCCCCTAAGATCCAGGGATGACTTTCATTTAGTCTCACCTCTCCATCCAACTGGGGTCACCCCTGTTGGTATAGCAAGCACAGCAGTCACATTGCTCCACCATGCGCGCAGATTGCTTACTAGAACCGCCTGGAACCTTTCATATTTCTCAGTCAGCATTTTTACAGGATAATTTTGGCAGCCTTTAAGGATATCGCTGCCTTAATAGAGGATAAAAATAAACGGGTGGTGGAAGGGCTATATCAGGCCGGTATAATCTTGTATTCTATACTGTGTGGAGCTAAACGTCTGGCTTTGGCTCCATTCAATGAGATTAAACTTCTCCCCAGTTGATTCCAAAAGACCATTTGTCCTATTTTTAAAACTAGAAAGAGCGTTTTGAGCCAAGTAAATCCAAAAAGGCCAGTTAAATTGATTAAAATACTATGGTGTAAATGGCATTATAGAGCAGCTTCTTTGCTCTATATCCCATTGAGCGATTCTGGTCAGCAGATTTCTATAGATAGATAGTCAGATTCAGTTTGTATTTGTACACGTGTGCATGTCTGTACGTGTGCATACATATACAAGCATTGCGTGTGTGTGTGCTGTGTGAGCATTTTGGTGTGGCTCTGTGTGGACTGACTTCTGTATAAGAAAGCTTGTCAAAATGTCTCAAAGAAGGAAACAGCTTAATTCAATCAGCGCTGCCGCTTTCAAGACCACGAGGGAGCCAGCTAATGGTGTTAGAAACTTGAAAAGTTGGAAAAAATAAGCTTGAGGAAGTTCTCACTACCTGGGAAAGAAGTCTGTTCCTTGAGGCTTTCCTATACTGTATGATAGTAAAAGCTCCACTCTTCTGGGCCTTGTTGCTTCTCTGTGAGCTCAAATGCTGGATTTTAGTTTGTGCTCCTCCCATGAGGGGCAAAGCTTTGCAGAAGTTAGAGGAGGGTTATATGAAGTTCAGTGGAAATGTTTTTTTTTCCACTGCTCAGCCAACTTTTTTAATAAAAGACAAGAATATGGATCGCGATGTTCTGCAGAAGCATGTTTGGAAGTGAGTGGATGGGGAGTTGGAGAATATACAGGTTTAGTTAAAATGTGAAAAAAGACACCCCTCTTCTAAATAGGCATCCTGTGGGCATTCCCTTTCAGAATTATGAGAAAGAGACAAATGTTATGCCAGAATCTCGAGAAAACATGACAGTGTGTGTCTACGGCTGTGCTGTGCAGTGAAAAACTGTGGGTCTATAAGGCATGCACCTCGTTTGTTTTATGCGCCCTTCCCCCTTCTACGACATTCACCCCCATTAATTCCATGATTGTGTCTTCCTCTCATTTTCTCCCTCGTTATGCATTTAATGTTTCCAATTTGCCGTCATCACAGAAAAACGCCACAAGAAGCTATAAATTCTTTTCTAATTCCAAATAATTAGGATTACACGGACCAGTGGTTTTCAATCAGCGAGATCATCTCAATGATAGATGGTAGGATAACTGGTCATTGCCGAGACATAAATATTGTGTCGTTCAATTAATCTGGTCTAATGAGGTGTCAAAGCTGCCACTCATCCATCAAATACAATTAGGAATAAACACATATGCATGGAGATGGGTAATTAATAATTAGCAAAGCAAAGAAAACAGTATTGGTTTCAGCAGCCACATTCACAGAGCAATTTACCACAGCTCTTTCTTCATTCGATTTTTCAAGTGAGTGAGACAATGCCACATCAAAGGAATTTCAATCATTTTTTACCCGTTTTTCGTGTCTGATGTTTGTCACACTCGCTGCTTCTGCCAAGACACATGTCACTTTAGAAATGAACCTTAAAGAGGCAGCGCCGCATCTCATCAAATGACAGTTTAACCTTAAAAAACCCTAATCTGGGTGCCTTTCATCCAAACGAACCACAGCTGGACCTGGAAACAAAGAGTGCTCCTAAAACGTGATGGATAGAGTCCTTTTCTGGACCAAGAAAGAGCAAAACATTTATTCTAGATCTTGGGAATTGGGGACTGTCATCAACAGTTTGTCTTCATCTCTCTCTAAAGCCCACAAGGCTCGTTGTCCTAAAAAAAGACATTTCATACAGAGTGTTCATTGTCTTCCATTTTCAGAGGGCAGTCATGCATCCTGACAGAATTAAAGTGCAGTGCTGGGATGAGACCTCCTGAATGAAAATAATAATAATTTATTCTGCCAAGTTCAAAACATAATGTTCCAGCTGTCAAAAGCTTCCATCAAAATCTGTCCAAAAAAGGTAGAAGTATTTGAGACCCTCTCGTATCAGACTCTCAGACAAATGTCCTGCTTATTAGAGCCCTCAGTGGCACCAGAGCTGACACCTGTCAAACAGCAGCAGTGAGGTAGTTTCCCTTCGACTCGGTAAATAATTACAAAGCTTCACCTACAGACTTCGTCATATTAGTATAAACCTGTGAGGCACACAACACCTGTGGTAATTCAACAACAACAGCAGCTACCCGCAAATACATTTTGTAATTTTATGTATCTGGCAAGTCGAAAAACAGTGAAAGTATCACCAACACATTCACATATTCCACTTGTTTTCCACCAAAATTAAACTTTGTTATAGTTAAATTTAGACACTGGAAGCAGTTAGTTAAAGCCGAGGTAGGCAGAAATTTGGAAAAGGCAAAAAAAGAAAGAATTAAAAAATACAGCCTCCTCCTGCAGCTCTCCCTTCTCTGTCCTAAGCCCCTCCCACTGGACGACCATAGGCATATCCACACGCTTCATACAGTAACCCAGAGTTTCCCATACAGTATTTTATTTAATCTTATTTCAAGTTGTGCTCAAATCATTTGTTCAGCCCCTCTTTGCCTCAGTCTCTCCGCCTCGCTCCCCGCCACTGTAGACTGCTTCCCCGGGAGGAGAGCTGGCAGCAGCAGCAGAGACAGATCTTAGTTGGCGGCTGTAGCAGCTGGAATTCAGCCAGCACAAACCCCCAGCACTAGGTTCACAGTGGGGCTTGGGGCAAGCCGTAGCGCAGGATCTAACCTGTGTGACGACAGCAACAGAAAGTTTGCTGATTCTGTGGCGAGTCAGAGCTGGAGTTGGCGTGGGCTGGATTCAGGTTGCTGCGGCCGCTGACTGGGGGTCTATCTCTGGAGCTGCTGCTCATTCCCCTCCCCGGCAAGATACATTGTAGTTGCGGGAATTCGCCGTGATTCGAGGTTCTAGCTAACATTGGCTACCTAAACATAAAATTGAAGCTGTGGCAATGAGCATTTAGCTCTTGTTAGCACAAGGCTAAACTATTAGCAATATTTTCTCTCCAGTTCTGTCCGGTCCGACTCTCTTTTTGATAAGTCCATCCTCCTTTAGTTGAGGTTTCTTTGCAATGTAGGCAGTTGTTGCCAATGCTGGCATAGCGACTTTCTCGGCAGGATTCTCCACCATTGAATCAGGCTTTCACCTATGGGACGTGCACTTGCATCTGCATTTGGTGAATTGCCATCAGCGACGCCTTCTCACTGAAATGACCTGTGATTGGTCAAAGTCTCCCATCATGAGCTAGACTTTCTAAAGCCTGAAAATGAAACAAGAACAGGTGCAGATGTCTAGCGTTCTCTCAGGCCACTTGAATTACTATATGCTTTAAGTTTTATTATAAGATTTTTGCCCAATGAAGCCAAAGTAGAGCTGTGGGAGGCAGTTTTAGTCTGGACTAATACAGGAAAAGTCCAAAGTAACTTAATGCTTGTGCTTAGTGTGTGTATAGTATACTCTAAATGCAGGAGTTTAACTTTTAATGACATATTCTTACAATGTGAAATTGGTACTTTATTCAAGTAAAGGATCTGACTGAGATGACTTTGCCACGTTAGTCAGTTCAGCTCGGCTCATTTGTATCACTGGTGTAGCAAAGGCATATGAGAGGGCAGAGTAATGAACTCCCTTAAAATTTCATCCGAGGGGTTGCCTTATGTCCTGTGTCACACAAGAGTGTTGTGTGTCCCCACTGCATGTTCTTGTTGGCTCACATTGGGTCATCTCTGCATTTTTGGATTGGCAAAAAACTGTAACCTATAAAGTTGTTTAACCTAATTATCACATTAACCCTGAGATTAAAACTACAGAAGACCTCACGCCTACTGTAACTGCAAACAGAGGTGAATTAAAAAAAAAAAAATTGGCATCATTGATTTTTAAACATACGCTTAGATTTTTGCTTCTTATACTGCTGGCACGATTGCAAATTTTCAAATGACTTTTACCTGACTGCCGACAAATTCTCACATTAACCATCATAACGTTTTACTGCAAAACATGTACAACTAAAATATATTTACATTTAGATGGCGTTAATTACATCCAACAACAAAAATCTACCCAGATGGAGGGGTGGAGGGTCTGTAGTCTGATATCAGTGTACATTCTTTGTACCTTCATACTTAGCATGCATCAAATAAACTGATCTTATTTTGTATGTCTCGTCTAGTTTGTCTAACTTTCCACATAATACTAGCTCATACTTTGCCACTCAGTCCAACTTCTCATTTTCATCGAACAACAAAAAATAATTCAGGGTTTTGGCTCTGCATTCTTACCAAGCTACACGCAGGTTATCATATAAAGTACGAACACACACTCACAGACGTGCACTGCTATATTCTGCAAAACAATGCCTACCCGGTTGAAATATCAAGTTTTTGGTCAATCTCGACAGAGTACAGAGAATTTAAGTTTTCCTGCGTAATGTTATTAACATTATCATGCCAGTGATACACTTGACAACCTCTCAGTGATACGGTATAGAGCCTAAACAGTGTCCAATGCTTCCTCCTAAATAAGTTGACACAGTGCGGCCATGTAGTGTCCCGGCTGATGGTGATGGAGACACGTGATGCAACAGAAGTCAGTGGTGTTGTCTTCCTCATGCGAGTCTACATAACAGGCCATAGACACCGAGACACCCCGATGGTTCAGTTCAGCTACAGCAGCAGCAAAGAGGCAATTACCCAGAGGCATCGGGGCGAAAGACAGGAGGAAAATCAATACATAATTTCAGCATTTCAGAGGGTGTTTCCTTCAACTGAGCCGATGTCTCAATTTACCGGTGTGAGTTGGTTGTTTTTTGATTTAATCTGCTTTTGTATTTTTACACTGTACAGTGAAAATGTTAATAAATAATGATTTACCTATAAATCCTTTACCTGTTGTGGCTTATATAAGACAGCTTCAAGTGGATGAATGCAAATGCAGTTGGAATTTGAATCCACTGAATGTGAGGTCTAGCATTAATAAGAATTGACAGCACACTGCCATGAATTTTGAGTCTGAAAAAGCTGATTCTAAATTCACAAAAAAAGGTTATGCAGACGCCTCCGTGCATCCTGTGAGTGGCATATTTGGGAGAAATTCACTTCACCTGACCCGGGGTTAAGTGTCTGAGAGGAATTTCATCTCGTCCTAATGGCACAGGAGCGCGTGGTGTAAGTTCACACAAAGTTTACCATCATAATACCATTTTGTGCCCTGTCGCACTCCGTTATGGAGGCGGGCAGATGGGCAACCCCTGCGTACCCAGCACCAAGATGCCATGGTGAAGTGACAGCAGCCAGACACAGCAATGAAACAAATCAATAGTGGCGTCTCTTATGAAGACCAAACCACATGCAGCACAACATGATAATGACCACAAATCCACTCAAGCGTTGAGGCTACCCCCAGAGAGGCGCTTCTTTAAATGAATGTAGGTTAGTATGATTGACTAATCGCCTACTAAATTAGAAAAGACAATATCATACGGCTTTGTGCTGCTTCTAAGAGCTTTGTCTGCTCTGACTCATAGGAGCACCTATTGCCCATGATGATTGTTAAACATAATGGTACACCTTCTTCCATAACCTGGCAATTATACCGCCTGCAAAAACTTCAGGCATTATCTCCTTACAAAATAGTAAAAGACCCATTTTTAGGATTAGATATAGCTAACTTTTATGTCGTGGATTTGAATATGAAAAGGAGACTGGTGGGGAGTGCAGGGAGCCCAAGGGACCCAAACACAGACTTCCTCTAAAATGTTAATCGTTTGGCTAATTGAAGGTATGTTCTTTGTCGGCTCTGCGTTTTGGAGGGTCCCTTCTATGGACCGAGCGAGCACAAGGTAGCAGGGCTTTCAGATGTTATTGTATTTGACTGCTGCTGCACCGGGGTGCCAGTGGATTTAGGTGCTTTTAAGATAAGTTACGGGGACACGCACGCACACCCGCAGACGTGCGTGGAGAGACACACGCCAACCTGCATGTATAAGCACCCACCCACCCAGCGACACGCGCGTACACACACACACTAACACATGTACATGCCATCTATTTGCATTTCAAAAGAGCATAATTGCCCAGGGCGGTGGCAGGGGGAGTGTGGCCTCAGGATTCCCCGAGAGCGCCTGTGAAGTTAACGAATCACGAGTCTAGACTCAACCGAAGCTCCTCTTTCATACGAGCATATTCACACCAACATCCTCCTGAGTAATAGGCAGGTAGAGTAGTCACACACCGTTACACAGACAACCCATTTACTCCTTGTTGCAGTTCAGGCGAAAAACCCCTGAAATGATCCTTTTTGTGAAAGATTTTCCCTTTCCCCTTGTTCAAGGATGGTTTTATATTATTTAAAATGTTGAGCTCATTCATTAGCCGTTTAACATACAAACTGACCGGCACTGTGATTAGATTCACAAAAACTAAATAATTGGGATACATTAGGTTGAGGCGTTTACATGTGCTGCACATTTACATGCAGCTGGTCAGTGATCAGATGTCAGATTTCTCCTCACATTGTTTTAAGGGTGGCTTTGGCTTATTAAATAACAATTGTATGGATTTTACAAACAGTCAAACATTCAGCTGTGGAAACAGACTTAGACTTATTTATTTTGGATTCAGTTTCAGTCAGACTTGTTGTGTAACTATTCTGTATACAGCAACAGTACATGAAAAGTACATGGTCTTTCCTTTCATCTTCTGCACTGCCATCACAGTGATAATTTCCTTGCTCTGTGTCTTTGTCACAGACATCATATAAACCCCTTTGGAAACCATGTTAGTGTATGTAATATTTTGAGTGCTTAGTATGAGAAAACGTTGTGTACTACTCAAAGTTGTTTGTGAAATGATGGACACTTCTCACCCTCAACGGTCACAATTTTTGTGACGTAGCAGAAGCTACGTCAGAAACTTGTCAACTTTTGACATGGCAGCTGAGGACAACAAGGAGCCTGTTAGTTATACATGTTTTTCGCACCAATACTGTTGTCGAATAGAAGCCATCAGTAATGTTTGTTGGGTCTGTAACGATTTGGCACTGGGAACAATAATGCGAGTGCTAACGTTAGCTGGCTAGCTAACGTGCTCCTAGCTACAGCAGCACATTTTGATCAGCATCAATGTTGTAGTGTAAGTTTGGTATATGTGTGGGCTGAAATAGTGGGCAAATGTTAGCTCTGCTGTCTGTTTGCCTGTAATTCACCATTTTGAAAGAAGATTATGAAGAGGCAGTTAAAAGAAAAGCCATTGTTACATCTGGTAAGTGCAAAACCACAGTGTGCAATTTGAGACAACACTACCCTGTTGAAATTAGTGCACCACACAAGAAGTACATAGTGTACTAGGTTGAAGTATGCGATTTCAGACACACTGTCAGTTGACACTTGATTTTAAAATGTGTTTCCGTGAGCCAAACACAAGTGGACAGACACGTGGACATTCATACCTCCGTCTATAATGCATCACCAAGGCGTCTAGGTGACCATTTGTGTTCTGACTTTGGTTACTGCCTTGTATTTGGTTACGTCACCTACGTTAGAAGTGTCGAGTAAATGCAAAACCGCAAAATCAAAATATTTTGAGATGTGAAAAAGAAGGCTCGCCTTTGAGTCATTTACTTTGGATTTAACTTTCATTTTTGCACATCTGTATAGTGTTTGCTTCGACCTAGCAAGAAATCCTCATTTTTGAGACGCAACATAAATGTGCTCGCACACAGCGGTGACGTCATTCAGAAAAATACTGCCCTTTCTGGGCTTTGGAAAAGTTTTACAAATATTAGACCTCCATGGCTTAAAAATTCCAATCCAAAGAGTAATAACTGACGATGTTTATAGCTGGAGGTGTCCTGTCAACAGTTTTACAGACATGTCTTTTACAGTGGTTGCCTACGGGGAAAAGATTTTTAGGCTTCAGGGGATTTTTTTGTTGCAATACCACCAGCTGCTAATGGCTAAAGTTGAGGGCATGCTGAGCAGTGGCGTTGTATCCTCTTCTCTACTACATCCATTTGTCAAAGCCACCTTGGCAAGTGGTTTGTGTTATCAGATCACAATCCGTCTTGATGGTCGTTTACAGTTGCATGTAGTGCCATCCACTTGTGATCCAGTTGCCCAAGATGCATTTAAAAACAAGTGTAAACAGGGTCGTTACAGAATGCAAGACCCTTCTTATAGCTCTGAGTCAGGGGTGTCAAACTCATTTTAGTTCATGGGCCACGTACAGCCTGATTTGATCGCACAATAACCCATAAGTACCATCAGCTCTAATATTTTACTTTTTTTGTGCAAACCTGGCAGCTCTTAGTCTAGTCATCTAGTGGGCGGATTGGATCCTTTGGCAGGTTGGTTCTGGCCCACGAGCCGTATGTTTGACGCCTTTGCCAGTGGTCAACAACATTTGAACAAGAGATATTTTGGGCGGCAGAGGAACCTATTTTACTAATCAGGAGCTACACTGTGATTCTGCAGATGACTTTGCATGAAGTTAATTTCTCCTTCCATCCGTCTTTCATATTATGATTTACTTTTTATTCCTTGACAAAAAATGTTTAGTTTTAGTCGTGTTTTCTTCATAAAAAAATAGGTCATCAACAAATATTTTTAATCATGGTTTTTGTGGATGAAATTTACACTGCACTGCATCAATGCAAAAGGCCAAGAAAACACATCACTGCTGCACTGCAGGTACAAACAATAGCACATTTAGCTTTGTATCAATGCACAGAGATGTTTCCTACACATCAGATAGCCTCTCACATTCTGTCCAGACTCATGGCAGTCCAGTGGGGACGGTCAGGGAATGATAGAGGAAGCTGAGGTGATGCTGAGTCTGGTACTACACGGACTACAGTCAACTGAAAGGTAAGCTGCCTCGTTGCTGGAAAGACTGATGGCCTGGCAGAAGTGTTATTTGTCTTGTATTGCTGGGTGAGCCCTCACGTCCACTCAGGAAGAGATGAAAGAGGGACGGACGGTCTGTCTGGGAGAAGTGCTAGCAATGTGGTGGAGGACAATCTGTCACCAGCAGTCATCACTTAACTGAGCCCAGAGCTGCACCACTCACTCAATGAGAACCTCACCAGACTTAAATGGGAGCGCTGGGCAGAGCCAGGAAGAGACATGATTAAAAATATGCATGAAATGAAATGAAATGCAAATCCTTCACCCTTTTACGTTAGTACTGAGCTCAAAAATCTGAATGTGGGACAACAGACACAATTTGACAAAAAAAGGAATCGCTAGTGTACAAAATTAGGACAACGAATATTCAAGATGATAAATAACATTTCACTCTTTTTCCTCCTTTTTCACAAATACTTTCTAGGTTTTTCATCCCATGTTAACACCTGCGTGTTTCTCAAACTAACACACAAACACACTTTAGTATCTAATAGGAGCTGGCACTGCATGTGGAGGTGAAGGACGTGCGGAGGGGCCGCCCTGTCTCATGACACAATAAATGACTGTGATCCAGGTTCCAGCAAAAACAAGGACTGCTTTTCAATTCCACCTCTTTTACCCGGATGAATGATGAACCCTAGGTAAGAGGTGCAGTGTTGTGGTATTAATATACATCAGGGGCCAGAGCGCCACACTAAATCAGGAGCCCCAGTGCATTTGTTATTCTAATGACAAGCAATAGCCACGCTCGGGCTGTGTGGAGTCCGGAGATCCTAAACTGGGAGAGGACTAAACTAAAAAAGACTGAAAGCAGAAAACAAGGAAGGCTTATATAATAGAAAGGCTTTTGTTTTACTTTAAGTATTAAAGGTCCAGTGTGTAGGATTAAGTGGGGAAATATTGGCAAAGAGATGGAATATAAGTATATTTTCTTGAAAAATCGCCCTAAAAATAAGAATTGTAGTGCTATCATTACTTTAGAATGAGCTGTTAATATCTACATATGGAGCAGGTCCTTATTTTTGGAGTCTGCAATGTTTCTACAGTAGCCCAGGATGGACAAACTTGCTCTAAATAGGGCCAGTTGTGTTTTTCGCATCAGCCACCGTAGGTAGCAGCCCCTCTGCGATGAGCAGGGTCAGATAAACACCAATTATTCAGTGTTTATACCGGTTTAATTGCTGGGTCCCTTTATTTTGAAGGGGAAGAGACCTCTGTGTATAATTTGGCTTTCACAAAAAATCTCCTGAACAATGAACACTGACGAAATTCTAACTGAGAGTTTACACTTGGTACATGGGAAAGGTTTCAGCTGGTTGCAAGCTGCAATTCTCACCACTGGATCCTACACGCTGTTCCTTTAACACCGTCAGATGTTATTTATTGGCTGAATGTCCGTCAATATTCGTCTTGTTGACAGCCATCGGCCTATTGAAGCGATGGCAGTGGCCGATGTTTTTGTGTTGAGTCACATCAATTTTGCGCAGGCTAAAAAGCAGGGCCCAACGCTAACTTCATCCCAGTGTTGTGTTTAAGACTGTTTCCTTGTCGATATGCATTTCCTCCTGCCTAAACCTGAACCAAACCTAATCTACCTAACCTGAACCTCACCCTAATCCTAGCCACCAAGAGGGGTGCTACGCATTAACAGTAGGGGTGGGAGTCATCAGAAGATCCACAATACGATATCATCATTTGAATACTTAAAACATGATACAATATTATTGCGATTTCAAATGTGTTGCGATATGCTGAGTATTGCGATAAAATATTTTGCGATATATTGTGATTTATTACCTTTTTTCAACTGTACTTTATGTCCTCGAAGTAAAACTTTGTCAACATCTGTTTTACCTAATAAGACAAAGTTTTCAGCCTATTCATCTCACCTCAGCCATTTTTTTGTGTGATGATATGATATTGCCACACAAAAATATTGCAATACTATGGTGTATCAATTTTTTCCCCAACCCTAAATAACAGGAGGTAAATACTTTTCGACCGGGAACAGACTTCGATACAACACCGGCGTCCTGGTGACAATAGAAAACATGTTTGGGATGAACAGAGATCTTCTCCAGGATGCCTTTGGGGAAAGAAAAGGACACCGTAAACTCATTGTTGACGCGTCAGGCGACACATCCTATTGTTTCTCTGATTATGCTACATTGTGAAAAACAAATCTATGTTGATATTGCAGGAGGAGAGCTAGTTACCTTTCGCTGATAGCAGGCTGTGGCCAGAACTAATGCTGCATTCGAATGGAGTTGTGTTTACTGTGTTCACATGAAGGGTCCATATGAACGCACACTCTTGCGATATTCAAAATCTCGTAAATGGAAATTTTCTAAAAACTCTGACTTTGTGTACACGACTACCCATGTAAACACGAGCTCACGAGTTCCATTTGAGGGACGCATAACAGTTTACGTAGGCTGTACTGAGTTACATTATGATGCGTTCAAGCTCTACACAGTAAAAATGAGTATTGGATAAAGGTAAATTAAAATGTTATGATGTGTTCAAATGAAATCTGTAGTTTTTGGCGAGAAACTTAAATAAATGCAGTTGTTTGAAGGAGAACTTTGTTGATGTTCTCACAGCAATAAAGAAGAGATATTAAAAAGGGAATTGTGATGTAGCACATACGTTAAAAATGCATGTGAAGCATCTATTCTTAAAAAAATATGTTTTTCATGTGAAAGCTTATATTAAGAGTTGTGTCATAAAGTTGTATGAAATAATTTGTAGATTGTAAAGATAGTTTAATGAAGAGCTGAATGACTTTAAAACATTTCAGTTATATTCTTAAAATGAAGACTTCTTTGTTCCCCTGGCACGATACAATAAAAATATACAACAACAACATTGGTATCGGCATGGGTACTGGCCCAGAATTTCAAAACTGATGCATCCCTACAGATACGGACTCATATACCATGTTAGATTACAATGTTAGACTAATCTAAACAAATAATACACAGAAGCAATCTCTCTGAGTGCTAACATTAAACATATAACCCAGATAAAGCCACATTTCAATCAATGCAAGCCACTTTTTAAAATCACATTAAAGGCTCTCTACTTCAAATCACTTTTATTCATCTCCGAGGTGTTTTAACCAACAGCTGCTCGTCTGACCCGACGGATCATAAATCAGCTTTCAGGAGAAGATCGAGTGAAAAGGAGAAGAGAAGACGGACGATTCTGGTGAACTCTCCGGATTGAATAATCAATACTGACAAAAATAAATGGCTCGACTATTTATCAAAGTCTGTGGTCAGCGCTATAGCAGAATTCCTGTAATGTATATTTCATACACTTTTATACTCATTGATTACCTGCCCTGTAGTTTGTAAATTACGTGTATATTGATCTGCTAATCATACAGTTGTGGTTTTTACTGTCGGCCATTTGTGCCACTAATAAAGAGATCAGGATTGAACTCTGTAATATAAATCTTGAGCTATTTTCTGCCAATATCACAAGGTAGTATGGGGTAAAAAAATATATTTATATTAAAGTTTTAGTGTCTTGTGTAGATTATTATTAACAGCACATTATTGTTGGATTACTTGAGAGACAAAAAGCTGATTTTTCTTGTTTGAAGCATTGAAAGAGGCTTACAAATAGCAGAAAACAGTTAATTATTTACAGGAAAAAATTAAAATTAAAATTGTTGCACATGATAATAAAAATGCAGGTTTATCGTACCAGTGTTTGAGTATTGGTTGTTTCTTAATTTTTACTGACTTAAAATCATGCTTTGCTCGAAAAAAATGGCACTTTCTGCAGCATCACAAGGTGATTCCTGCTCCTGAAGTCAAAAATATTGATTACAGGTGATAAATCAAACACAAAGTGGAGAAATACCAGCCACAACTACCATTTATTCTCATTATCAGAGCGTATGTGTATATTCCACAGGGAGATCGAAGTCAAAAGATGACCAGGAGTGTCCCAGTGAAACCGAACAGATTACATGAGAGAGGGTGAGTTAGGGTGGGAGGGAGAGAGGCAAGCTTTGGATCGATGGCGCCAGATCAATGATCAATAGGCCGCTCTCACCAATACACTTCCTGCTGACGCTCGGAGCTCTGGTTACACAGATGAAAATGGGTGGGCAGGGCCAGAGTGTGATGATGATTTATGTTAGCGGGGCAGATGTTTCATTTTGGAGAGAGACTGTCTGATAGACGTGCCTGAATGTCACCGCCTGGACAGTGTGTGAGTATTTCCATAGCAATGCACCGGTGCTGGTGTGCAGGTGATAATAAGACCTACTGGTACAAATCATGACTTCCAGGAAGTGGAACCAACTATTTTAAAGTAGTCAACAGATAAGAAGAAGAGATAAAAGCCTTTAGAGAACTGCCAAAATGAAATACAGGAAATTTGTCATCCAAAATCCAACACAATTCATCACTTTAATGTAGAATTGGACACCAGAGAGGCTGGAAATCTGACAAAGAGGAAGAAGAAGAAGTATTTAAAGGCTTAGTTTGGTCCGTCTCACAAGTAATGGCAAGTCATTTTTAATATTTAAGCCAAAGAGTGCCAGTAGTCGGCCAAAATCTCTTCTCTGCAGACACTCAGTGAGGAGGATGCAGTAACTGAAAAAGATCTAAATCAATATCAAACTGGCCGGGCAACCAAGAACAAGGCAATAGCTCATTTCCCTGCAGCAACATGGATGATATTTTATCGTTATAGATTACAAATATACTGGAGAATCTTCATCACAGTTTATGTTAGAGTATTTCTCCACCGCAGAGGCTTTTTGTCTTGGAAGAAGTGAAAATGTGGCTGTGTTGGACAAGATTTAAGATGAAACACATCAATCTGAAATTGACTCAAGACCAGACACATTTCTTCAGTGTGAGTCTGAACTTTACAGGATTGTATTAAAACCCACAGCACCCACGAACTAGATGGGAGTTCAAAGAAGTCCAGCAAGGTAAAAAAAAAAAATTGCCTGTGAAGAACTAATTTTATTTAGTATGGAGACGATACACTGATCACATACGATCTCTGATGTTCCCAGACAACAAAGCTTATTCATTATTTCCAGTTACCAACCAAAGTTCTTAAAAGGGAGTAAAACAAATCATTATTTCAAGAAAATAGCACAAGCAAAAAAAAGAAAGGAGAAGGATTCCTCTATTAGGCAGATACAGAGTGTCCATCTTTGTACAAATATCCTTTATCATTTGCTATTGTGCAGTCATTTCTTCCACTTTGTACGCCTGCCTCAGTTTCCTAGTCCATTGTTTTAAAGTGGGTGGTTGATTTTGCAAACATTCATAGTTATCGTCATCCTTGCACTTAACAATGGCACAATCAGTGTCCTTTTAATTTGATCCTTTTTTGTGTCATTAGCTAAAACTGTATGCATTTTACAGTGTCGTCAGTGGCTAAAAGCAAACACTGTATGCTCCAAAACCAAATGGTCATTTGACTTAAAGAAAAGTTAAATTTCACTTGGTCAGAAAGTCGCTAAGTGACTTTGGTGCTCTGTAATAAATGTCAAACAAACACAAGTCATGTGTGTTTTGTTAGCCTGGCAAGGCAAAACTAATTTACATATGTTAGTCTGGAATCTCTCAACTTTTTTTTTTTTTTGATTTCCAAGGGGAATTATTATCAGCTGTAGATCAAAATGCCTCAGGACACATTTGGATAGACCTACAAACAATCAGAGCAACAAAACTTTATGTAGCACTGAGCAAAAAAATGTAAAAAGACAGCAACATTTTTTGCGGACACTAGATATAAAACAAAAGCCAGGGACTGTCTTATTAAGTTGCTTGAGAAAAGATAGTTGTCTCAGAGCGTTACGGTGTGAAGCCTCCCGTGTCCGACACTGTCTGTACCAAAGAGTGGGGCACATCTGGGGACCAAGAAGTACACTGCACAGCACACTGACTAGCCAAAAAAAAACAAAAAAAAAAAAACGACCCCTCATCTTGAAGCAGTCTCAGTCGACTGAGAGGTCTCCAACTGACGATTCGATTCTCCAACTTTCAGGTGGCTGCCGTAGATCAGCTCGACCTTTGGCCTTGTCAGCTGGAAATCTGTTTTAATGGTAGAGAGCACAGAAGCATCTGCCAGAGCAAATAAAACAGAGCCTGCAGATCCGTCTGGTTCCCAGGCTAGTGTTTTGCAGCAGTGATGTTATTTGTGTCACTACAGCAAGTGCATGACACCAATTCACGCAAGTGTAGCTTATGTCGCCTAATGTCTCTCACAACAAAACACTCTGTTTCCTGGTTTACAAGGTTACAGCAACAAAATGACAGAAGCAACAGTAAATAAATTCACAACACTTCCCGTACTCTTCTCACATCGCTGCAAACAAACACACACACACAAAGGTGATCACGTATGACATGTGCACACAGATGAGGGCCTGGTTTCGACCTGTCAGTCACCCATGCCTCTCACAGCCAAGGTCTAGTGACAACTGTTAAATCAGAGCACGCCTTCATCTCTGCCATGGCTAATGCTGTTAACTGTAGAGCAGCATCTCGGCTAACACATCCTGGGTATCTCTAATTACCCCCAATGAGTCCCGCTCCTCCTTCTGCCCACATGGTGCCCATCTCCACATCATGGTGGGAGAACAGGCCAGATCAGAGCGTAAAGGACCACACGCCATCACTGGACAGTTTTTATTTCTTGTCAATTTCACAGTGAAGTGCTAAACTCTCCTCCTGAGCTCTGGTCTCTAACCTCTGTGCTTCTGTAACGAGGATGCAGCTCAATAAAGATGTGACTTTCCCCCCCCTTTCTCCAGATCCCACCTGAAGTTACCCCTTGCAACTGTGTCCACCCGGCTCTTAGCCGTGGTAAATTGGGTTAACGCTCACTAAGTGTCCCATCGTTAGCGTTGTTAATTGACTACTGCGTGTGATAATTAACAGGGAGCGGACTGCCTACCTCGCTAATCTTATTTAGGTCATTTGCATTTAAAATGGTTTTGGTCTCTCTGGCAAGTTGAAAAAAGAAAAAAAAAAAAAAAAACACGCTCTTGGAAATCATGCTTGATGGGCGAGTCGGGCTGAACAGCCACTTAACATAAAAGCCTGTGAAACTGGGGTGGATGCATTTTGTGTGAAATGTTACAATCCAAAACTGTACTTTTTGAACTGCTGTCTACACAGAGAAGACACTTCTGATTTTAATATAAAAGAGATGAACGATTACAGCATCAAAATGACACAAAGACTCGTCTAAAGTTACACTAACTGGATCTGCACGGCCGTGTTTACCAAAGGCATGCTGTCCCATAAAAGTTCATCACATCCCCATTTCTCTTACTAACTCGTGTTGTGAACTCTTAATGTATGAAGGTTGATTTTGTTGTCGTGCTGTGATACCTCCAGATGAATGTTTCCTTTGTTGAAGCACCTTCTGTCCTATTTTGGCAATGACATGAGCGCTCGGTAGCTACAGGGGAGACACACGACTGAGCACTCCTCCTGATTCACAGAAGCATTAACACAGCACATTAGCTCTGCGGAGTAGTGGGAATGAAAGATGGGCTAACACCGCTGCCCCAGGCAAAGTGAAGACGTACACTAAAGCCAGCTGCCATCTATTATGGATAGCCAGTGCCGACCCCCACTGTTGGTGTTACGGGGGTGACAGTGCTGTCCTTGCCGAGGCGTTGACCTTCCTTGGTGGGGAGAGGGCGCTGGGCAGATTAAAAGTGGACTGGCTCACCGTGCAGTCCAGGCGTGCCCCTGATGTTCTGCCCAGATGGTAACCACACACACTCTTGAACACACACAAGTAAATACATACACACACACATTCTGCTGCATCCTGGGATGGCATATGTGGGGTACGAACACAGCCGCTCCTCAGGGCGCTCAGCCTTCGGAGTCTATACACTCTACGTCTAGTTTTTTTCCACCCACTCACAGTGCAACACGTGCGCACACACATACACACACACACACACCGCATGCAGTCCTCAGAGGTCTAACCAACCCTCACCTCCTCCACCCTCCTTCTGAGTGTTTCTCCATCACTTAATTCTGGCTGTATGTATGTGAATCATCCATCACTCACTCAATCAGTCCATTGAATTTCATTTAGTGCGGTGTTACACAGGGCATGTGATTGATTCACTGGTACCTTTTCACTGAAGCTTGAATGACACACAATGCTGGTTTGTAGACGCGCACACACACACACACACACACACACATACACACACACACACACACGCATATCGCTTGCTTATACGCTGCTGCACTGGGTCTCCATTGCCAGGGGGGAGAGTTGGGTGCCCATGCTGCCAAAGAAGACCCCTGTGAGATTTACTCAAGGTCGCCATGTCCAGCTGGCTGTGCCAACATCTGTTCAGAATGGCCTCAAGACTGGCATGAGTGCGGCCGGTCTACGCTGCTTGACCTTGGACCAACGGCCACATTTGGAAAAATAAATGTTACTGCAGTTACTGCTGTCTGAGGTTGTATAAGGTCCAAATCATGAGTATTTATCTTTCTTTAAATTATTGATTCTTATTAAATTATCGACTGTATTTGAAGCCTATGTTTGGTGATTTAGTATGATTGAGCTAAAGAAATCAACAACAGCTTAATTCATAGTAGAACTACACCAATCAGCCTCACTAACAAGGTTTGATCAAGATAATTCATAGCTTTGAATAGAGAGTAAGGAGTAAGAACATTTGTTTAATTACTGGCTCCACTTAAAAAAACAATTACAACATATTCCACAAACAAAATGTTTTTATTCTGCCGTCAAAGGTCTTTTTGAATTCTACTGATTTTCTGGATTAAACCAAATATTTCCTGCATCATCATCTGTACATTTGAGTTTGATCTCTCGTCATGACGGCAAGTTCCTGAAAGGCAAACAGCATTTATTCATGGCTGCTTCGGTACGTGTAGTGTTAGTGGACAGAAAAATGATTGACCGCTACCAACACTTTCCTTGTTTTAATTCTTCATGGAGGTTGTTCTCTGCCAGCAAGGCTATCGATTTTTCTATCAAATACGAAAACCGGCATTGTGGAGAGGCCACAGAGGTCAGTGTGAATTAGAGCAGAGGTGTGCATGTGTGTGTGTGTGTTTGTGTGTGTATGAGGGCGTCCCCTCCTCCTCCCCTACATCCTCATTGTCACTCCCCAAAGGCCTCTCTGTTAAATTGGCTGACAGATAATAAGATCATACAGGAGAGTACAGACACAGAGACCTTTGTCCCACAATCCAACAGTCTTACTTCTGGTAAAGCTGCATCAGATTTTAAATGAGACTTCCCGAGATTAAGCGGTTTCTCTTTTCAACTGGAAAAGGACTCATTCTGGTAAAAACTATTTTGTCAATACACCATTCGATCATGTTCGGGAATCATAACTTCGATTTTATAAATCACTCTAAAAAGCAGCTGATTGATGTGATGGCTAACACACACACACAGAGTACAGTGTCAGTGCAGGATAAAATTCAACTTTAATGTTGATATTTTCATGTTCAGTGACAAGTGAAGCTTTGTATTGAGAGGTTTTAACATTTCAGCTCATTCTCATTCCCAGGTCGTCAAATACCCACGCTGTGTCACGACCCTCAGTGTAGGATAGATGCCAGAGGCACCCTTAAACGTGTGTTAGATGAAAGCGTCACCGATACTTGCCACTGAGAAAAACGTGGTATAATAAAACAGGAAGTCCATATAGCTGTAGGAACGAGGTGGATTGGTTAAACAAAGGAAGACTTTTACCCAGGAGACTGCAGAGATGGCACTATGGACGGGACGTTTTGATGGTGTATTAGGTGTGCAACCCACCGTTGGGAGATTTAAAATGCCACTGGAAGCAGTTAGCAGCTAACTCAAAGAGGAAGAACAGCAATCTAAAATGTTTGCATGAACATGAGCTCCTTACCATCTGAGAAGAGGACAAAACCAGCTGCCATATAACAGGGACTGTAAATTACCATATCATGCCATTGTTATTGTTCATAAAGCGCTGCCGACGTGTACGTTATATGTCACACTAGAGGCTGACACCGTTCTGTTAAGCCCAGTTCAGACCAATTATTCGTGACGTGATGAAACCGTTATGAAGTAAGTACGTTGCAAAGAAAAGTTGCAGCGGTGTGAACTGGTCGGTCTGAGATCGACTCAAGCCGGCTGATGGTGTCATCTGCAACTCAGCTGGTCAAATCAGTGGCTGGTTCTAGAACGTGAAGTTCTCCACCTGTTTCTACAGCCAATCAGCTTGTAGCTCGTAATCAATTGGTTAAGTCAAAATGGCCACAGACGGCGTGTTCGCTTGCTGCAGCAGGTGCTCTGTCCCCACCTTCACGCTGTGCCGTTGTCGGACGGTGGGTCGCTGCTGCTGCTGTTCGCTGTATGTGCTGATGCCCCCTCACACACATTCTAATTTACTGATTAATTGGTGCTGGTTATTCACATTATTGTGGCATATTTATAATG
>JAPZEB010000010.1:11742766-11757331 GCA_029783705.1 Chaetodon striatus
TCTCTTTCTACCTCTGACACACATCCAAGCACACAATACACACAGACATATTGAAAGAAGATGACTGTAAGCAGTGTAACCGTGTGTGTGTGTGTGTAATGGTGTGAGGGTGTGAGGGAGAAAATCCCTAATCTGGCATGGACCAGCTTCCTGTCTAGACTCTGCATGAGGAGGCCAGCACTAACCTGGCCAGTGCTGTGAGTGTGTATGTGTGTGTGTGAGTCCATACATGCACATTACCATTGTGTCTGTGTGCATGCTACTAATTTATGTGTGAGCACAGACCTACATTATGTCTGTGTCTTAGTTGCACACTATCATTGTACTCGCCCAAACCAGAAAACAGACATTAACCTCTGGCCTTCCATATCTACTCTCCAATGCTTGTTTTGAAACTGGACACTTTCCAGTAAAAGCTCCTTTTTGTTTTCTGTTATTTTGACACTTTCTCTGCCACGCGTGCCAATGCTGCCGCGATTCCAAAAGCCAATTTCCTCATTATCCAACTTGCACTTACGGGAATAGAGAGGTGGGGGTGTGGAGGGTTAAAGTTGGAGGGAAATGGAAAAAGGCCTGATGTGGTTTTCTCTGAAATTCCACACAAAGAGCGAGGATGAGCTAGAGAGGGACTGAAAGGCTCTAGTTCTCCTTCCTTTTTCTCTGCCCTTCCTAAATACAGCTGATCAGCTGAACAACAGTAAATATAGTAGTGACAGCTGTATATATATTTTCCCCGACAGCATAAAAACAACACTAAAAAAAAAAAGAAAAAGTTGCTGAAAAAGAATCCCTCACAGTTTGGTAACACGACCAAACTGAGCTGAATCATAACTGGAATCGCTGACAGCCTCTTGCCATCAATCATGTGCACAAACCCTGCCATTAGTAATCACAACAAACACCACTGAGCACAGCAACTTTCTTCCGTCCTACTCATGCTGAGTGCTAATCAAAAAATGCTAAGTGTGTTTAGCCTTAGCTCTGACAGTATTTGTCTGGAGTGTGAATCAACATCATGGACGTTCGCTATTTCATATTCATGCAGAGGCCCAATGACACCTTGTCCTCTGCTTTCTAAAAGGCCTTAACTCAGCAGATCACCACCCCCGTAGACCCAGATGTAAAGTGAACAGTCTTCACCTCTGTGACATCAGACCGCCACAATATGCCGTCTTATGGGAGCAAGCCGTCACGAAGGCCTGCCAAAGACCACGGCCAAGACCACAGCGGCCAAAAGAGCCAAGAGGAACAAATGACAAAGTGATTTTTTTAGGAGGAAAAAGAAATGACTACATGCAAGTATTTGTAGCGTTCTTTTCAAACTCAATCAGTATTTTTCAATCAGTATATTTTAAATATAATTTATTGACTTATGGTAATGTATGGGAGTCTCATGTTGAGATGAGAATTGTGTTGTAGCTCTACGGAGCTTTTTAGCTTTTAGATCATTGTTTTTGTTTACATCCAACACATTTACTGTAGTGCATATTTTTGTCATTTTCCTCCCATCTACCCTCTTTCCAGCTAACAGCCTCTAATCAATGCAGCATCAAACAGCAGACAGACAATACTGGCAACTAGCTGGTGAAGAAAGTCAAACAACTAGCATGCTACGACCCAGATATTTCTCTCGGGGGTTGATGGAAACCAAAAGAGATGTGGAACAAAAGTACTTACATTTATTAGGTGGCCAGAAGCATGACTCCAGTGGGATGTCGATGTGTCTCCACATCTCCTGCAAGCGAGCACCTGTTTGCTAACATGTTGGCCATGTCAGGGATGAGCCTCTCTCAGCTGGTTTGAAGGTCTTCTGCCCCCTAGTGGACAAAAATATTAAACTGTTTTGTCAAAAATGTAAAATAAATCAAATGACTCTACAATAATTTAGCACAGTGATACTCAGTGCAGGCTGGGGTGCTGAGTGGCCCGCCAACCATTTTCTAATCGGGAACTTTTTTGTACTTTTAATGTATATAATGTGCCATTCATTCATTCATTTCCATAAAAGCTTATCCTGGTACAGGGTCGCGGGTGTACTGGAGCCTATCCCAGCTATCATTGGACAAGAGGCGGGGTACACCTTGGACAGGTCATATGAGATGCCACAGTGCATAAAAAAACTCCCATGAAAATAGAGCAAGTTTATATATATTTTTTAAAAAGTGCCAGAGGGAACTCCCACACAGAGCTCTGGGCTAATTATTTATATATGAATTATTAATGTTTGTTTATAAGCTGGCCTCTTTTAATTTTGCAAAAGTGTTCCCTAGTCAAAGCCAGCTGAGTATTCCTGATTCAGCTGATGTGTTTGTCAAGGGTGACTTCGATTAAGAGTATTAAAGGAGCTCGATATGATATTCAAATTGTATTTATGATTCACAGATTGTCTGCAAATGGCTCTCAACATGGAGGTGGCTGGTCCGGTGGCTAGAAGCTAAAGGTGCTAACAGCATGAACAGTGTAAACAATGGCAACAGTGCTGACAAAGGTAATGGTGTTAACCAGGGGAAACCGGTGCTATGTTTTTGCAATAACCCTGTACTAATATTAGCAGTAATTGCTGTATGAGCACAGTGTAGAGGGGGGGCAATGAGCTAGCCAGCAACATAAACACATGGGACTCACATGCACTAACATGCATACAGCTACCACAACAAAGAACATCTCAGAATGTTATTATCTTGTCTAATCTTGTTATGTCTTAATGTTGTAGTTTTATTGTTGTTGTGGGGTCTTAGTGTCGTAGTTGTAATGTTGTTGCTGTTGTTATTGTTGCGATGACTTGATGTTGTGTTGTCTTGCTGTTGATATTGCTGAAGCTGTAAAAAAACAACTAAATAACATCCATTAAAAAAAAAAAAAAAGAAACACGGCAGCTGAGATTTGTGTTCTCTTTTGTAATTGTGTTTTCAATATAACAGTGTCTTTCAGCAGAGAAATTATTCTGTTTCCTGCCCAGGGACTACAGATGAAAATGTGCTTATAGCTAACTCTGGTGCAGCTAAGTAGCTGTGCACTGTCCCTGTAAAATAAGTAACATAAATAAAATAAATACATTACAACACACTAAAAGGGAGGGAGCATGACTTAATCCACTATATATTTGAATAGCAAATAGTTGTTTGCTGCTGTATTAATGCTCTGAATGTTGTACAGAGTTCATCTAAACCTCCACTGAAACAAAAGTTAGATGTCATCGAGTTCAAGTTCTTTTGTGCTGCAGCACAATTACTTAAAGTAAGACGATGTAACTTTGATACAGTAACACAGTATACAGTGTTGCCACAGGTGACAAAATGCTAAAAAATAATTCAACACTGGCAAAAGTGAAGAGTTATAGAGTCAAAAAACTGGCTTAATAATGTCTCTTAAAGAGCAATATCAAGCTAAATTTTGTTAGCATTAGCTACTTGCCATATGAGACTAAGTGAAGCTGGTAAAGAATTGAACATTGGTGCATTTTATTGTTAGTGAATGAAACATTTCATTTGTCGAGGAAGGATATGTCATTTCTCCATTCAGCAGTTACATAGTCCCACTTCAGTGCTTTTTCCCTTTTTACATAACAGGACAGTGAGTGTTAACATGTTGAGCTGTAGTCTGAAATGATTAGTTTACATCATGCAGTTGCTATTCAGACTTCTGTGGGGAGTTCAGAAAATTCAGAAAAGAGAAGAGCCTTGACTGAGACTAGCAACCACCGAGAAGAGTCCACAAAACAGAGAGGAAGCCAGTCGTCCAGGGGCAGAGAAGCACGATGGTCATGCCAGACTAGTATGAGATTTGACCATAACTTGGAGGCAGGAAGGAGCACTCTGCCTCACTGCCCTGTAGTGAATGGAGAACAAAGTCTTAGCCAGTCTAAAACAATCGCAGCCTGAAACACAACCTGAACACACCTGTGAGTAGTCCAACATTCAAAAAGCTGCTCACTGCCTCAAACACAACCACAACACAGAGATACTGCCATGTAATCATTTTACCATCTTACTTGTCCTCTGGAAGACTGAAGCAGGATGAAGACATAAACCCAAGGCACAACAACGACCGAGTGACAGACAAGCTTTTGCTGACTCCACGTGATCTCACCTTAAGTCATCGTCTAGCCGGCTTGGTATTCCTTTCCTATGTACATGTATTAAGAAAACCGATGACTAACACAGATGGTGGACGAATCAAATGAGTCATTTGAGTTGTATGGCCATGACATATACACATCATTGTCTCCGCTGGTGTGGGTTTAAGGGGTCTCCTGTTGGCATTCCTATCCAACTGACTCCCCAAGTATGACTCATTGGCTTGTTACCCCCAGACGGAGCAGACTTTACTGTGCTGGCTTGTCAGTGTGCTGTTGTAGGGAAATCTGGCGGGATGCTACTTAGTGTTTGGGGTTTGTCTGACTCGGTCTCGCCAGTCTTAACAGTCTGACTGTGTGTGTACGTGTGTGTGCGCGGTCAGACGGCGAACTCTGTCTTCTCTACACGAACCACGATAAAATCTTAAACTGTTTTATGTTTTGTTAACACAACAGTCGCCTGATCACTGTGCTGCTAGAGGAGGTTAAGCACTGTGGTTGCAGTAACTACTCTGACAAGTACAGTCAGCAGGAATGTAACCTACATTACAGCGCAAAAGAAGACATATTCCTCCGCACTGCTACCAGCATGTGTTTTTGTTTTCATCCTCCGGTCTGTAGCTGCATTCCTTTCCTGTGTGTTGTGCGAGACGGAGAGATTGCCGGAGAATGACTCACTAAAACCTGACCCAGCAGTGAGGTAATCACTGGAGGACGCTTGGAGTAAAAGTGAACTTTGATGGTGATGGCTGGGATCATGTCTAGGAATCCCCAGACGGTTTGGAATAGTACAATATGTGTGTGTATGGTGTGTGTGTGCGGGGATGACATAATTTCTGTGCTCCAGTCCAGTCCATTAGATGGTGTGTGTGTGTATGGCCTGCTGATGAAGGCCCATAACCCATTACAGAGTCTCTCCACACAAACTTGATAAGACGAATGGAAATAGATGCTCAACCCAAAAGTACAACTGCAAGTTGGTCATTTATAATTCTGCCTGGTTTATTTTAACATGTGTGACACAGCCAGAGAAGAAGAACGAAAGGATATGTGCTGTACAACAGTGCTGGTAATGATGATGATGATGATGATGATTAGGAATTTTCAAATACATACTTTCTTCAATTAATTCATTAATTTAGCAGAAATAATATCCTATACATGACATTTCAAAACCCCCCAAAACAATCTCCTTACTAACGATGTATTGCCAAATTTGGTTCACTTACAAACATTATAGTAGCATTTCGGGAATACTTAGCATAGGACACTTTCTTCAAGCTTTAAATATACACTCCCTGCCATACATGTCGGTGTCAAGGGGGACGTAGGGGACACATCCCCATCGATATTCAGTAAATGCGCATTTGTAAGAACATAAAAGTAGCAGAGGACTTTTATTTTACAAAACTAAAAACATTTGTACCATAAGTTGATGTAGAAAGGGCACAAATTGAAGCATAAAAATTCACCTGGATGCAAGAAATTAAGTGTTTTATGCTCAAAATTTTCTGGTTTATGACCTTTGCACCCAACATTTTATATGTGCCCCCCTTAATGTTGAAACTTAACCTACGCCCTTGCCCCCTGGTCACTTTATTAGGTACAACTGTCTGTCAAAGCTGTCTGGTTCCACTCTATTGTAAGCAACAACCCCACTAACAGTTGGATTCACACCTCTCTGACAGTGTCTATCAAACCTGAGCACAGTATCTTTGTAAAGGTAGAAATTATGACTGAGCTGCTTACAGGTGTCCCTTATATGAATGTACATTTTTATACAACATGATCCTCTGAAAATGTATAAGATGCTGGGCTTCACTGCTCTCTCTTGTGTCCGTTTACAGACACAGACAGCAGATATTGTTTGTTATGCAGCATCACCTGCTGGCTTAATGGAGAACTGCCAACATTACTGGAATTGCCAAAGGATGACTCAAAAAAAGCAGCAACATTTATATCAGGGATAGATGCTAATATTTTTAAGCAGTGGCCCCACTTTGGTAGCCAAAGTACATTTTTGGTGGCCCAAATGTAAACTTATATAAAAACAATACAGAAAAGGCAATTCAATGCAACTGAACACAGCCTCCCATACAGGTGTACCATGCAATATAATATACTGACTGTTTGTAAACATGCTCGACGGCGAAAGCGAAAGTAAAACCAACCTTAAATTCACGGCCATTTGGCATTTTGCCTCGATATATTGACGTTATTTCAGCGCAGTGTCCCTTGGATGCCTGCTGCTTACAGTCTGGCACCTGGTCACTATCTTTTAATAAGGCTCCTTTGTCACCTGAGCGCTGTAGAGGTACACGCACATAAACGTCCAGAACACAAAAAATAAGAAAATACAGGCAGAGGGCAGGGTCTCCGCAGAAAAATACACCACCACACACTTCTAGTGGGCCACGAGTGATGGCTGAGAGAGATTACTTCTGTATGAGTCTATACATTGTTTTTTAGGAAGATCCTATAAAGAAAACCATTGACTGTGACACTCTGATAAATGACATTAACAGAATGAAAATATGTAACCATTTAAATTGTAAACTTTCGGTAAATATACAAGTGACCGTGTCTCCATTCAGGGTCAACAAACTTAGTCAGCGACAAGTACTGTTCACTGATTTTGTAGAATGTTAAACTAAAAGGCGTAAATGAACTGGGATGTTTATGGAGCTGTAATGCTGCATTTTCAAAGGCTTGGAGTCTGGGGAATTTTTTAAAATCTAACCTTTATTTAGACAGGTAATCTTATTATGACACGCAGTCTCATCCTCAAGAGAAAATTTGGTGGCCTTCTATAGAGGATATGTGGCGGTTACAGAGTTACTGGCGTGGAACAACTCAGAACAACTAAATGTTCTCTTAACTTCAATCTAAATAAGCCATGTTAAGTCAAAGGTATATTCACTGAGGTGTGTCACACAATCTGGGAAATTATTTACCAGGAGAAGATCATCCAAAAAACTAATAGATCACATAACAAAAGAGAAAAGTGTTGAAGAAAGAAAACAAATCATGAATGACTTAACGTTGTGTCACAGTTTTCCTAAAAGGTCCAGTGTGAAGGATTTAATGGCATCTGGCGTTGAAGTTACAGAACTGAAACTTCTCAAATGTGCCAAGTTTGTAGGAGAACTAAAGTGGCCGATGTGGCCCTATCTCGACCTATTTGATTTGTCAGTTCTGGGCTACTACAGAAGCAGCATGATGGCCTCCGTGGATAGATAAAAACAGCTCTTTCTAAGGTTTTCATGTGGTTATAAACTAATAAAAATATAGTTATAGTTTCTGCCAATAGATGTCCCTAAATCCTACACACTGGACCTTTAACTTGTGAGATAAGCCGTAATATAATGATGCAAGGATGTGGGCATGCAGGACTGTGGCTGAGGGACACCAAGGACCAGGGTGCTTGTCCTAAAATAGTTTCACAATGACTATGAAGACATCTCATTCCCTGCTCATTCTTGGATCGTGCAAAAAGCCCAAACATCCATTTTGGGTTTGGACAGCTCAGACATCACTGAGCCAAAGTTATGAATGAAGACATTTCAGCCAGAGGTTGGAGCGACGTTACGGGAAACCCAATTTCTGAAGAATAAACAGAAAAGCAACAACGTCCCTGTGACAGAAGCACTGAAGACAACGGATACTGAGGGGCTTGTTGATTGACAAACCACATAGAGCTTTTACAGTTTGCCTGCTTGGACAGCACAACAGAGCTTTACTGCAGCTGATATTTAGAGTATATGGGGCGACAAAATGCTGATTCAAACCTATTCTAATGCAATGAAAAAGGTGAAAAGACACCACTTGATGTTCCTAAAATGCTCAAAAGAGAATCACAAGGTCAAAAATACTCTCTACATCACACACCATTCACAGATATGGTGATGTCCAAAGAGGTAAATGACAGACAGAGTATTAGATGGTGCATGAGTATGTATGAAGGATTAATTTTCATTCAAATATCACAGTGAGCTGAGGAATAAATGACTTTGTTCTAATTAAATGTGTAATTATAAACCTCATATTCATCATCAACTCCAGCCAACAAGCAATATGAATCAGAAAGTTTGTATGTAGCACACACAGGCACCTGGGCACATGATTCAAAGCCAAATATTTACCAAGTTTGGACATTCTACGAAATCATTCTTGCTATGCAAACTGGTGGGCAAAAGCAACATAGTGAAATACCAGACCCCATGTTTGGGTACGGGGCCTCCAGTGGTTGAGTGAGCTTTGACCTAAAATAGGTCTGAGAATGTGGATATGCTCTATGAATAGAGATAAAACAGACTGTGGAAGGGGAAAAAAATCAAAAAGATAAAATAACTTAGGGGCCTGCAAATAAACCTTCAGACATCAGAGCATAAAAATGAATTTTGTGTGGATGGTGGTTTGCTGAGGGCATGGGAAAATCTGCACCCACAGAGAAGAAACTCTGGTTCTTTTGAACAGTAATGCAATCATGTTGCCAGACAGTGTCTGAAAGGATTTCTGTAATTTGAGAGCTTGTCCTGTATTGTGTGGGTCTTTATAAGAGGGCTCCAGCTAAAGACGAGCAGACAAAGGACTCAACTGTGGACTATCACAAGTGATCTTTGTGGAATTTTTATGTGTGAAGTCTAAGAGCTCAGTTAATTGATGTTTTATGTTTGCTACCACAGAAACAAATGATTGTTTTAAAGGGACAGTGTGTATGATTTAAGGGGATGTGAGGATTTAATGGCAGCTAGCAGTGAGGATTGCAGATTGCAACCAGCTGCAAACTTCTCCTGGTTAGAATTCCATTAGTGTTCACTGTACAGGAGGTTTTTACCAGGAGCCGAATCATCCACAGAGGTCTCTTCCTCTCCAAAACAAACATACCCAGTGATTTAAACAGGGGGAAACACTGAATAAAGCAATTTAAAGTTACAACTCAGTGTTTCTCCTGCCCTGTTCGACACTTTGCAGATGGCCTGTTTTGAGCTCACCTTATTTCCGATCCAGACATGGAGGAGGTTTTTTGATCATGAGCTGAATTATCCACAGAGGTCCTCTTCTCTCTAAAACAAACAGACCTGGTCATTTAAACTGGACCAAACATTAAATAAAGCAGTTTCACTTTACAAATCAGTGTTTCTCCCACCTTGTTGGCGGGCCGCCAGCCCAGCACCTGATAATGTGTGCACATCTTTTTTCTCTGATAACTTAAGATCCAGACATTCAGGAGGTTTTTACCAGGAGCCGAATCGTCTGCAGAGGTCTCTTCCTCTGCGAAACAAACAGACCTGGTGATTTCAACTTGTAGAAACACTGAATGAAGCAGTGTCACATAAAAAAATCAGTGTTTTCTAATGCTCTCATCATGGAGGAGCTTCCAACTTTGGTGGCTGATGTGAAAAAGCTAAAGGCCCTATCTAGAGCCAGTGTTTGGTTTGTCCATTCTGGGCTACTGTAGAAACATAGCGGTGCAACATGGCGGATTCTGTGGACAAGGATCTGCTCCCTATGTAGACATAGACGGCATCATGCTTAGCACCTGGAAGAGGTTTCAGCTGGTTGCAATCAGCAGTCCTCACTGCTAGATGCCACTAAATCCACACTGCTCCTTAAAGCTTTTAAAATGTTAAGTGGATTGTGATCTATTCAAAATATAATAGAAAGAATGATTTTTTAAAAATTTGTTTGTCATTTTAAAAGGTCCAGTGTGTAAAATTTAGGGGGTATTTAGCAGCATCTAGCACTGAGGATTGCAGACTGCAACCAGCTGAAACTTCTCCCAGTTAGAATTCCTCCAGTGTTCTTTGTTCAGGCGGTTTCTACAGGGAGCAGAATTATCCATAGAGGTCTCTTCCTCTCCAAAACAAACAGACCCACTGATTTAAATCTGTAAAAACACTATACGCACTTTCACATATAAAAAACCCTCTCGTAGTGGACGGGCTTTCAACTATGTTGTGAAAGTATGAATTGCTCTGTACTGTAGAAACATGACAGTAGGCGAGGACCTGCTCCCTATGTAGACATAAATGGCTAATTCTAAGGTAACAAAAACACCACAATTCTTATTTTACACTACACTACAGGCAGTATACTTATTATATTATATTCCATTTTTGCCAATATACCCCCCTAAATCCTACCCACTGGACCTTGAAATTCTCTTTTGTTCAAAGCAAGTTTAAAGTTTAAGACACTTTTTTAAGATCAAAGTTAAACAAAGCACTAATATATAAACTTCAAGTTTAATATTTCAAGTCCTAGACTCAGATTTGACCCTTGTGTCTTTCTGCATTTGCCTTTAAACAGCTGCACTTGAATCAGCCTTTAAGAGGGCACTGAAAAAAGCAAACATGGAGCTTTTATGTTTCAGAAAAGGAAAAACATCTCAATAACATCATGTCGTTTTATAAGTGTATGAATATCCAGTTACTCAGTGAGGAATGTAACAGAGGAAAAGGAGAATTTCTTCATCTCAGACACTGTCACATGAAGTAGGCGACTACTAGTACCACTATTAGCCACTAGAGGGAGCACGACCTGAGCAACAGTATGGTAAACTAACAGAGGACACATCAACTGAGCTGAGATCTCTGTAAGATGTCTGTTGATATTAAAAACATTTTAAAAAAGGACCTCAAACCACATGTTTACCCCTTTCTCACATGCCTTCAGAAAAATAAAATGGCAAGAATGTGACAGCCAAAACTTTCCATCTTCATGTAACTGCTCATATGACTGACACGAGGTGGTCAGAAAATAAAACAGCAGAGTGTTTTACATGTTTATTATGTCTCAGTAGGTGTCCGCTGCAGCGCAGGGAGCGCTGTTATGATTCGGGCTCTCCCGGGTGTCTGCGGTCCCTCCTCCATCAAACGTCAGAAACTAGTGGTATAAAACACGTGAGGCCATACCGAGCGCTCAAAGTCGCATATACCTCGTTAACCTGACAGCCTGCGGTCTGCCTCCGCACAGACAACACACAGGCAGCACACTTTAATGACAGAAAAACAGGAGACAGATGACAAGCTGTGGGACGAGTTAAACCTACTGGACTGAGCACAAGAATGCAAAAGAAAAGTGTGTTTGTTTCTACAGAGCTGGATACATGTCATACATGCGGGATAGTTTCTGCTGCTCGGGACTTTTGAACTGAGTTATGTCTAATGGGCGAACACACACTTGGATTCCTGCTCATAACAAAAGGGACTGCCACGAGAAAAGGCATTAAGCGAGGAGTTTTTCATCACTAGTTCCCACAGGAGGCTGACAGAAACACCAGCAGGGCTCATCCGTGTGACTTGACGGCTGATTGGCACTGACCTTGGCAGTCCTCGCCTGTGAATCTGCACGTTTTTCAACTACCGAGCGAAGCAAATGCAGAGAGAGAGATGCATTTGGGTAAGGCTTTGCTGTTTGTCCTCCTCCTCAACTGCGCGACTCTGAGCTCGTCTCTGTCCACTTGTGCCACCGTGGATATCGACCATGTGAAGAGGAAGAGGGTCGAGGCGATACGGGGTCAGATTTTGAGCAAACTCCGGCTGACGAGTCCTCCGCACTCGCTCGGACCCAGTAAAATCCCGTATCAAATCCAAGCTCTGTACAACAGCACCAAGGAGCTACTGGAGGAGCTCAGGAGGGATCGGCAGCAAAGTTGCGGTCAGGACAACACAGAGACAGAGTACTATGCCAAAGAGATATACAAATTCAACATGGTCTACGGACCGCCAGAGAGCAGTAAGTATTACAATTCTTTAGGTGGCTATCACAACTTGTTTTGATGCCAGCAATTAACGGCTCCGTGCGTAATTACGCACCAAACGAGGAGTGGACGCCTAAAGCTCGTGCCAGCCAGACGCACCAAAACTCAGCTATGTCATTGATAAATATCTGTAGTATTTATAGCTTATAGTTCAGCAACTGTCACTGAGTTTTGGGGTCTGCTGCACATTAAAGATCCCCTTTAAGAAATATAAAAACTCCCTTTTGTATAATTGTTTGTGTCTAATATGGTTTTGCCACCAAAAAGTTAAACTATCTATTAAAAAACATACAATTAAAAGAAAATTCAAGGGTTTTTAAATGTGTAAATAATGTTAATTTCAAAGGATGACACAAGATGTTATTTCAATGTAAGATAAGATAAGATAGGCTTTATTGTCCCAAAGGAAATTGTCTTGGGTACATGCAGTACCTGCCGTTAAAAGATCCAAAAAAAACTACACGTACAGTTCCTACATCTACACACAGAGCTGTCCCAAAGTCAATTTTCAGTGTATGTGTGCTGGAGGCTTCAAGTTTCCACATCTGACTTGTGTGAGTTGCATACTGGACCACATGGACGTCCAGACTTGTTGTGATGTCACTAATCATCCTGTAGGTACACGTGTAAGACTCAGATTTGATGAATGTGAAAGCAGCACTGCTCACACATCATTCTGCACATTCAAGTGGAAAAACAACAAGCAAGACACATTTTTGAGGTCGAGGGGGGGGGCTCAAATAAAAATATTGTGGGCTGACATTCGCTGAAAGAGAGTGTCAGGGCTCTTTAGGTGAATTTGACGTGTGCTTGTAGTGCTCACCAACCTGTTTTAACCCTGCACCAGTGTTCCAGGAAAGTCACTCTCCTCCTACTCCTGACTCCACTCTTCCTCCTCTTGTTTTTTTTCCTCCATGGATTCTGTCCTTCTCCCCAGATGTTCCCACTTCCTTTCCAGTCAGGCCCAAATGAGAGGGACATCTGCCCAGGCGAGGCGGATGGGGATGCCTTTAGGAGAAGGAGTAGGAAAAGTTAACAGAGGTGGACAGGAAAAGTTAGATGATGGAAGGACCTCCCCGTTAGTCTGGTTAGAGGCATCCCTCTCTCTTCCCCTGTCTGTACAGGAGGGGTGGGGGTCCCGCACATCACTACCAACCACCTCCGCGTTGAGATGGAGCTTGGAGTGACCCCCACTTCCTGTCTTGGCCGGTGAATTACCCACACGGGTGGCCCACGAGCATGAGATCACTTACTGCACTGCTCAGGTTGCTAAATTGAGTGTGAAACTGAGCCAGCATCCATCCTCTTAAACCTGAATGATTCCACTGTGCCGTCATTTTATTGCCTCTAGGTAACATTCATTTCACCGCTCGGTTAATAATGGGTTTTATTTTGCTCGTGAAATATTTGTTGAGATTATCAGCGAAGGCCTGTCAAGCCCACATTGTTCCTACTCCAAGTAATTTGTGCTAAACCTCTATTTGGCACAACTGTTTCCTCTATAGAAATAAAAGCCCTGAACTGGAAGTGGAAAACCTGCGCTGAGAGGGACATGTGTCAGCACTTGAAGGAGATTCATGCAGCATGTGGTCCGGCTGAGTTTGGATTACTGAGAAAGTAGAATAGGATAAATGCTGTGCGTGTGTAAGAGCCAGAGAGGGCCTCATGGTCTAGAGCAAAGCCAAGACCATTGCATCACAGTCCCTTTGAAATCAACAGGTGTTTCTCAAAAGACCTATTTTCCCTCAGCAATGTTCTGTTTTGAATCTCCTGAAAATGGTTTTGACAAAAAAGCCAGGCAGTAGGTGCCTCGAGTTGGTGGGGTGGTTTCAGAGCCACAGATGGACTTTATGATGCAATACATATTTACATACATGTACTTTTTCTTATAGTTAGGTTAAAGATCATAGTTTATTAATGTAATAATCTTTGTGCCTGATTTTGATGTGATTAGCTGAAGTGGAAAAGGCCGAATGTCAGTATAACAGCATCAGTGCTGAACTGATATACGTGCACTAGTCAACCTCTCGACTTCTCAGATACTTAAAATGTCGACAAGCCTATAATATTCTCCAATTCTTACTTTTTACTCAATCCTATAACTGTGGTATTGGCACGGTGGAGTATTTTTTGTGTGTGTCCAAAATGATCTCATACTTGGAAATATGCATTTTGTCAATACCCCTGTATATCCACATGCATACACTGAGCGTGCTCTCCGAGACTGGTTAATGGGATTTTCATATGGTGGAGCAGGCAAGGTGAACTATTTTATAGATTCACTGTGCTGAACTCTTCTACTCCGGCAGTTAAGTGACAAAGAGACCAGCAGATTAACACAGTATATTTTGGATATAATACAGATATTATGTGACTTTCTAAATATTCTGCGCCTTTATCATGTTTGCACTTTAACAGGAAGTAATTAAGGTTTTTTAAAATTTAACCTTTGTGATCAAAATTCAAACTATATACGAGTTTCACTCAGGGGGACCTATTATGCTCATCTAAAGGTTCATATTTGCATCTTTGGTTTCAACTAAGATACATATACATGCCAGGACGGTGGTTTGCATGTTCTCCCCGTGTCAGCTTAGGTTTTCTCTGGGTACTCCAGCTTCCTCCCACAGTCCAAAGATATGCAGGTTAGGTTAATTGGTGACTCTAAATTGTCCATAGGTGTGAATGTGAGTGTGAATGGTTGTCTGTCTCTATGTGTCAGCCC
>JAPZEB010000010.1:11846044-11856296 GCA_029783705.1 Chaetodon striatus
CACTCTGTCCCTTTGCTGCTGTAATGTTGCAAACGTCCCCGCTGTGGGACGAAAAAAAGGATTATCTTATCTTATCTTAACTGCAGCTTGCTTGTTGCAAATTTAGTGAAACGGGTCCCAGGTCTGCAATGAACAAACCCATCCACAGACTATGAAATGCAGCAACAACAAGAGTTTCTCCAACAAAGTGACAGGACACAGTCCCTGGCTGCTCAAACATAAATCCCTGTAGGCTCTCTTTCTGTGCGTTCATTAAATTATAGTGTTTTCTGAATGTCTCCCGTCTGTTTTTATTTTCCTCCCCCCCATCCTTTTAATCTCTTTAACCCTTTGAAAGCTGAGCAAATTGGCTCGATTTCTTTTAAAAACATGTGAAGAAGGCAATGAGCAACGGCAGAAGAAATGACTCAAAAAATCTGCAAGACGTTGGTAAACAGAGAAAATTAAAAAGAAAATTAGTAAAAAAAAGACAGAAATAAATTTAAAAAACAAACACACGAGGAAAGAGTGCTTAAAAATTATAGCAATTTTGTAAATTAATTTTTGAAATGTAATATTAATAATCATACTTATCATAACAATACTACCCTAGCTTTTTGCTTCAAAAGATTTAAATACTTGTGAAAGGCATCTGAAAGCAGCACAAGAAAAACAAGAAAACAAAATCTGACATTGTGCAATAAACAGTCAATTGGTGCAGTAATCCTGTTGTTATGCAGCCACAGGCGTGTCCACATGGACTATTTTACAGTTGCTTTGAATATAGCTTAACCAATCATAATTTAAGACTTGAACTATCTGTTTCATAATAAAGATTTTGGCACATCTGAGTGGACAGAGACTGCAGACTGTTTTTAACTGTTTCATTGTTTTGAGCTGTATTGTCTTAATAGATGTGCTCTGAGGCCTGTGCTATGAAGCAGGATTTGGAGTTGACGAGGTAACTGCGGGGTTTTCTCTGAGTTTTCAGTACCACAAAGCTGGTTCTTATTTTACCTGGAAAAATCACCATGGTAATGTATGCTGAAGAGCTAACTTACTCCGGAGCAGATTAACTTCAGAGTATTGGATCACAGCCTGTCAACACCCCGACCTCCACCTCCGACCACATTAAGTTTAGACAGACCTCATCAGTCTTTAACTACTTTTCCACCCTTTACTTCAGTAGCAGAAACAGTCTGGTGTTATACATTTTCTGTAATAAGATTACAGAGCATCATTTACATCCAACACCACTGAGATTTTATGGTCTTGAGGTGCCAGACACTTTCGCTACCGTTTCATCTCACATCACGTCAGACAGCCTACTTCTTTCATGGTTCTGCTGATGTCACTCCTGCCTCTTTCTCATGAACGCGCTTGTGGCTGGATAGGAAAACCCAGAGTTGACTGAACTAGTTGATAACCAGCTTCGTGGTACTGGTTATCCAGACGGACAACGTTAGGGTTACTCCGACCGGATAATGAAAAGATTTCCTGAGTAAGTTAAACTGGCTTCGTAGTACAGGCCTCAGGTTTCCTTGGAGACCTGCGTTGATACTGGTTGTTTTGCTGAAAGAAGGTGAATGACTCACTTTTTCATGTACAACCAGTGAAAATACAAACAATTTCTGCATCATTATGTTTTCAGTGACTCTTCAGGTCATTGAGATGCACCTGTGCAGAACAGTTGAGGAGTCCGGATGACGTTCCCTCTGACTCTGGGTACGTCAGCTCGACTGCATACTCGAAACCAAGCGGCAGGTAGCCAGTCATGAAGAACCTGGACACACACACACACACAGGCACAAAAAGACAATCATATAAACTCACAAGTTGATTTAATTTATATTCTTTTTTTCTACTAAACCACAACATTTCTGACACCGGTTTAATCTGAACTTCAATAATACAGCCTGAAGTTTGCATGTAATGAATTATAGAATAACTTTGATGTTTTCCAATCTGGACCCTATTGTCCCATGTTTTTGTTTGTAAGAGTCTCATTGGAACAACAAGTTACGAAATTAGTTCAGTATTGAGCGAGAAACAGGCTGCAGACAATTAGGCACTGTGAATTTCCCTCCACTGAGAGTGCTTGTTTTTGCCACTGAGAGGCTCAGATATAAATATAAGTGCCTGACAATGTTTTAGAAATGAACCCCACTGGGACAGATTTGTTAATTGAAGAGTAAGAAAAAGCCCCAAAATCGCCACTGCCAGATCCATCAATCTCTATTTCAAAAAACAAGGTAATTTTAGCCTGTATACAGGATAAACTTCATACAAATATGGACAACACTTCTCCACTTACTCCGCTGTGCAGAAGTGAAGCTAAAATGTCCCGGATTCAGCCGTTGCCATCTTGCTCTGGTGACGTCATTCGGAACTAGCGTAGCGATCTCCGCGGCATCAAGTTTCCCGCCCATACACCTGTCCGACCAATCGTGAGCAGCGCCACTGAATGCGAGCCCCGTGATTGGCTCAGACTGTTGTCAATCGTAATGTAAAATAATCCCCGGTAGTTTGAAAGCTAAACTAAAATATTCCGCACACAGCCGTTGCCGTCTTGCTCTGGTGACGTCATTGTGAGCCAGAGTCTGCGCAGTAGTGATCTCAACCATAGACATATAAAGAACCCTCTAACCCTCTTTATATGTCTATGATCTCAACGGTCTAAGATTCCCGCCCATACACCCGTCCGACCAATCGCGAGCAGCGCCACTGAATGCGAGCCTCGTGATTGGCTCACACGGTTGTCAATCATATCGTAAAAAACTCAGTTTTATTGCATTAAATAACTAATTAAAACCAAACTGATCAGAAAAACGAATAAACAGCAGCATGATAAAAACTAACTTAAATGACAGAAAACATTTTTGGGGACAATTTATTTAATGTGTACTTTGAGTTTTTAGATGTGTCCCATCCACTAACATTGAGGGGGCGGGGTTTATGACCCATACTGCAGTTAGAGATGTTTCGCCTCAACTCTGGGGAGCTGTCATGGCGGCCATCTTTATGTATGATATAGCTATGGTATAGACCTAGATTCAGCATATTTTCACAGCTAACTGGGTGAATTAAGGGTTAATTTTAACTAAACCAGAGTTTTTGATTGTCCAAATAGTGGAAAGACAAACCCAGGCAGTTTTTGTGAGTTTTACTTTGCTCCTGCCAACTTTGAATGAAGTGTGTTTTACAATGATAACATTTGTTTCTGGTAAAACAACCTGGATCTTGCTTCTGACCTCTGTAGGGGTCCTTTTCATAAGTTGTCCGACACTTAAACACACAAACTGAGCCTGTCAGTGGCAAAAATAAGCACTTTTAGCTGACGTAAATTGACAGAGCTCAACTGGTTTACTGGACCAATTTCAACTGTTGTTTCCATTAGTCATTTAGAAACAAAAACATAGAAGAATAGGGTCCACGCCCATAACCTGCAAGCGTATAAAAACGTTGTAACCACTACATGTCAGTGGAATTTAAACTATCACCCTCGTCTATAGTTAAACGACAGCAGTGATGTTATACAGGAACAACAGGTTTTGAAAGCTGTTATAGCAGCTTGTTTTTCTTACACTTAAGTGACAGCAAGTGAAACTACATGAGAAGGCTCTTACATGGCAACAGCAGCAAAACACATCAGCCTGCGTCACAACGTATTGTATTTCCAGGCACATTTCTTTGACATTTACTCTGCTCATAAATGTGCTTTGATAACAAGAACACAGAACTTCAATACCAGGAGGTTGATGTCAGTCAAGAGTTTGTTAAGGGAGAAGTTACTGATACACAGAGAAATAGAAATTCATATTGAGAATAAAAATTCTTAGATACTGTGATGGGGGAAACACTTGACACAATGGTTGTACACACCGAAAAAAAGTCGAACGACATGCTAACTTGGTTAAATACTAGGAACTCCAGCAGGAATGTGAAGCTAGCTGGAGCTCATTTAGTCTCCATTAACAACTGAAGCTTTCTGTGACTTATTTGATAATTCAGCCCTGTGAGTCACATGGTACTTTGATACTGTCTGGCACACGTGTGTGCATGTACGGTATAATCATGTTGATGTGCCTTCACAGAAAGGGCGGGCCCAATCTGGAAGGTCAATCTGTGCCACTGATGATGTGTAATGATTTCACAACAGCCACATGAAGGTTAGACTGGATGTAAAAGCACTGCTGGTTTTAACTACAAAAGAAGAAGAGTGAAAAATACGTGTAGCCGTGTAGATTTTTTTCACCCATAAAGATATAATTCATAGAGGATCTACAACCTTCATTTTATTAATGCACTGTACCCACGTCACGCAACATTTGGGCACCATCTTTCATACAACTTGACTATTACTACAATTGGATAAGTTTTAATTCACATTTTTTGTTGGTTGTGAATATACAGCATGTGCCAAGGACCATTGTCGGGCTGTAATGCATTGCTAGTCACATGTTACAGTAATAATATTACTTTCCCCGGTAACAACTATTGTAATGAATAACTAATAAAATTCCAGTCATAATATTACAGTTACCCCAAATCAAACAGCTCATTACAAGCTTGCTTTTGTTGTCAACTCCCTACTGCTTTCAATCACATCTTTCATTTTTGTACTCATCGCACATGGTCATCATCGAGCAAAAAGCTCGCTTGGAAGACTGAAACATTTACATATTGTTGGTGGAAATATTCCCGTTACTTTCTATCTGTCAAGAGGAAAGATTTGACGACAGGTGGTGTTCCAGGTGGTGGTACTCATACCCCTTTTCCCCCAAAATTAGCACATGTACACAGTTTTTTAAACGGGGGAAAACCCACTAAAAACAGGCAACAGACTCCTTTCCCATCGTCAGTAGACAAGAGCTGTGTACAGGTCTCTGCTGTTGGCAAGCATTTTTTTTTTACTGGTGTGTCTCTTTCAATGTTACAGACAGGCCAGGAAACAGGTTAGCAAACAGTAAAAAGCAGCATGTAGGCCTGTGAAACTTTTACAGTAATGATTTCTTTTTTTATATATCCCTTACTTATGAGGTCTCTCTTTCAAACTTGACGCAGACTTATTTGGAACGATGTTTGACCGCTGCCTGGACAGAGACAGATGGTGTTCTGTGGTGCTGCGTCATTGCATCTCACTGGTAAAGGGGCTACAATTAGCACATTCACCCGCATGTTGTGTTTCCATCAATACTGATCAGAGCTGGAGCCAGTAAATACCTGTGACTACTGCAGAGTCATTTGACCCAGGCGTCAGACTACATGCATCAAAGAACCAATGAAGCTTGTGGCTGGATGTGTGGTGGATGAAATGTTGTCTTTCTCCATGATGGACTCTCCATCTTTCAGAAAGATCCTTGAGAAAATACCAGTCGCAGGCGACAGGAGACGCCAAAAATTGATGGCAAACTATCGAGCCTCAGCTGCACTTACCACGGATTACACCAAAATTCACATGTGAAGTCTGAATTTAGGAAGAAAGGACGTAATTACCAATTCAATGGGGTGTAATGGAAACGTAATATAATAAGAAGTGTAATGCATTATTGTCGGCAGGGAGTAAATACAGTAGCAAGTAATACCGAGCCCAACACTGTCAAGGACTCCCTTGAACGCAGTAATGATACAGAGTCAATAATCCAGAAGCAGTAGAGTCACTGTTTAAGATGAGTCTGTATGGCTTCCTTTCCCCTGAACACAAAGCTGTGTTATCTCTGCTCTGCACATCCTGACTTTGAATTCTGGGTCAGTGTGTACGGAGGCAAGTCTTTACCTCAGGTCCTCCTGTGTGCAGGCTGTATGTGTGTGAATGCTTATCAGGCCTCAGTTGACCTCTAAATAAACACTGCTGTAAATTATTGTTGCAAATGTCAACAGAAATATTGTACTTATACAGAGCAGGGTTGCGCAAGTTTTCTGTAAGTTTCCATCTGTGATTCACATTAGTTTGAAAAACTGCAGCGGAGGAAACAGACCCTCTGTGAGAGGAATGTGCAAACAGTTAGAGCTTAAAATGTGATGTTACTGAGCTCACTCCAGCTTCTTACTGAGGACAGAAACCATCTTCAAATACAGTGTTTTTGGTGGTTTGGTGGTCCGTCCCTTGACTAAACAAAATAAGTGTGTTGCACTTTAAACCACTATAAACAAATACAGACTTAGATCATAGTACTAAAAGAATAAATGACGAAAACAATACCCAAGAGCTCCAGCAGTGATGAAGACCACCCAGAGGTGTCCCAGACTGAGTGTAGCAGCGTAGACTATCATCCCCACCAGAGACATGAAGTAGACTGCGAGGGTTGTCTGTCTGGAAAAACAAATAAAACAATGAGCAGTATAATTATAATCATCATCATCATCATCATCATCATCATCATCATCATCATCATGACACATTCAGAGAATTGCTGCAATTTAAATTCATGTGGATAAACTCCTCATGTTACAGTAGATGCTGTGGAGGATGAAAAATGACTTAAGTATCAACAAATAAATGAATGTTTAAATAAATACAGGGATTAAAAAAATATGGTAATAAATAAATAAATATAGAAATAAATTAATAATGTATAGATAAATCTAGGCATTAATAATTAATTAAGGAAATAAATAAATGCATGAATGGCATGAATAAAGGATAAATGTTAACTTAAATGTTAAATTAAGTATGGAAATAAATAGATAAATGCATAAATAAAGTTGATCATTAAACAGGACATAAATATCTTAAATCTACTTCTAAATTTATTTATTTCTGTTTTGTGTTTGGTCTGTGTTAATGAGTTAGACGGTCCTAACCTCTGCATTTACGTATTTATTTATGCTTTTGTTTTCATATTTTTTTCTGCCTTTTTTTATTCTTTTAATTATTTATTTAATCCTGTATTTATTTATTTATGCATTTAATTCCATATTTATTTAATCATTTATTTGTTATTTTATTTACTTATTTAATCCTGTATTTATCTATTTACTTGTTTATGCATTTATCTATCTCTGTAATTAATTATGAATTTATTTCCATATTTATTTCTGCATTTATTTATTTATTTCATCCTGTATTTATCTATTTATTATTATACATGCAATTTTTACACATTTATTAACTTGTGGATTTATTTCCATATTTATTTATGCGCTATTGTTTTTCTTTTGTTTACTTTTTCAATCCTGTATTTATTTATTTAGGCTTTTTTTTTTCTATATTTTGGCTTTTTCAAATTATTTTATTTACTTATTTAATCCTGTATTCATTTATTTGCTTGTTTATGCATTTATTTAATCTCTGTATTTATTTTTGTATTTAATTCAGCATTTTTTTACTTATTAATTCCTGTATTCATTTATTTATTTATGTATTTACTCATACAGTTATTTATTTTATGTCATGTCATTTTTTCATCCTCCATATTCAGACAGCTGTAGCCTCTCAATTGATTTAAATAATTCATATAGATTTAAAGCGCAGTGTAATAAAAAATTATGGACAGCTTCAAAATATAAAGGTACACTGTGGAGTCTTTGACCACTAGTGGCGCTATGGAGCAATGTTTCAATGAACCAGCCCCTGTTTTCTTTGTCTTTGTGCACCAGGACCCCACCCATTAAACTCACAACATAATTACTGCTACTTATTAATATATGAGACATGTGATTACACATGACACTGTCACACACACACAAAAAACATAATCTCTCACATTTTAAAAAATGTCAGCTGCAGAAATCTGTAATAAACAGCATTTAAAAGAATAAACATGTCCCATTAATTTTAATCTCATAAAACTCTTACAAACTCTTAGTGGGTGTTCAGTCATAGTTAGGGGGCCGAGTCAGAGAGGCTGGAAAACAGTCCTTTCCCAAAGCCTGATAATGCTGGGAGAGCACAGCTTTTAAACTTATTTAAAAGACACTACCACACCTACTATAGATATGATTAATTAATTACACCATGCTATCAGTGCCCAAGAGCCATTAACGTTAGCATGTTGTAGTGAATTCCTTACATGTTTTGAGACGGTGTAACAGTGCTAACGTTGCTCAACACCATTAGCCTGTGTCTGAACAAGGTGCAAAAACGTTATCACACAGAGATTTGCAACCTCGAGAACTACAGGTCTTGGAGGGTCTCAACTTTTTAACCAGTGGCTAAACAATCTAACACTGTACAGATATAATGTGAGATCCTTTTTGTTTAACCAGAAACAGCCTCAAAATCACCATCACCAAAGCCACCAGACTCCATTCAAATAAACACTAATTTTAGCGTGTATATGGCTAGCCTTTTTTTTTTTTTTTTAACATCTATTGAGGTGAATTAAGGGTTTATATCAACTAAACCAGAGTTAGTGATGTTAAAACAATGGAAACATCAACCAAGATGTATTCTGGGAGTTTTGTTTTGTTGCTATAAACTTAAAATAAAACGTGTTTAATGAAGATAAAATTGCTGTTTTTTTAAATGGAGTCTGGTGGGACGGGCGATGGCGATTTCAGGGCTGTTTTGGGTTAAACAAAAAAGAACTTGCTCTTTGAAAAAAGGTCTCTGTAGGAACAAAGCACTTTTAGTGGACATAAATTGATGGTGCAAACATGTTTAAAACAGTCTCGCTCAATACTGCACCAATTTCAAAAAATGTTGTTCCCATTCGTCACTTAGACACACAAAAAACAGAAAATAGGAGCCAGGTTGATAAAAGCCCCTTTAACTCTGGATTTCTAAGTCTATTTTACATGCAGAAAGTCACACAGCAGCTCTAATGTAACTAGCAAATGCTTTGATTTCTCCCTCGGTGTAAAACGATGTGATGTTTTGTGGGTGTTCCCATTAATACTAACCGTATCTGCAGGATTCCACAGGATTCGTAATAACATGGAAATGTCTAAATTAACAGATGCATTGGAGAGCATGTGCAAATGAGCAATCAGAGTGCAATTAAAATACATATGAGAGTAATAAAATATCTGGAGGAGACAACAGAGCCAGGTAGGACTGAGTGTGTCTCTGCATGAGAGCCACAAACACAATCACATTCCTTCATTTGCAGAACAAAACTGTTGTAAATAAGACAACGGGGGGTCGACTGAAACCCCCCATCGGGCGGACCCTGCTGTCACTACACAGCCAAGAGGCTCACGAGGCCACAACGATCACTGTTAGAACAGCAAGCTGCACCTGGACCAACAGACACAGAGCCCCAACAAATAAACACTAAACAAAAACTGCAGCGAGATGAGAAGTGAAGTGACAATAAACAGAAGAGAAAAATATTGTGTGGCTGCTAGTGTCGAATAAGGTTAGCTAAATATATAGATACAGCTAAAGGAAAGTCATGTGAGGACAAACTGCTCTAACAGTCTCCTTACTTGTAGGTTTTTGTTTTGTCCAACCAAATGCCACAGATCAGAGAGCCGACCATCCCCGCGATGACAATGGTGAGGCCAATCCTCCCAGCATTCACTTCTTCTCCCTATGGGGTCAAGGAAGATAGGACTTAATGTAGTGACCTTACGGCCTTACATACCAAGGACAGGCGAGGCAGTTTGAGAGACAGCAGATATCATATCGAGCAGAGCAGTGGAGGGGAACTGAGTCTCACATCTGGTGTCACATAAATCCTTTCTCTACACCACCTACTGATGGAGAGTAAAATTAAATTTAAAGTTTCAGCAGGTAATGTTATTCTATAAGATTATACTCATATGTTAGCAGCATCCTGTTTCAGTACCTCGGTGGAAAAATCAGAACCAGAAATACTTTATTGATTTCCCAGGGGAAATTATGATTCGCTACAGTTGCTCCAATGTAAAGAATAGAGAAATAGAAGAAGTAACAAGAGTATGAAATATAAGTATGTACATATACAGCAATAAAATTTAAAAAGATAAAAATAAAATAAAAAACATGCATTATGCTACAGTGCTTATCACTAGTACTAAAGATGTTAAAAATATTAAAAATAAAATAGAAGATATAAAATAAATAAAATAAAATAAATTAGAAATGAAAATGTGCATTAAAATAAAATTAAAATGTGCATTATGCTACAGTGTTGAATGCTAGTACTTGATATTTCAAATATTAAAAATAAAAATAAAATATAACATATAAAATAAATTAAAGAAAATAAAATAGAAATTAAAATGTGCAATAAATTAAAAATAACAGCTACAGTGTTTAACGCTAGCACTTAGGATATTGAAAATATAAAAAATAAAATATGAGATATAAAATAAAATAAAATAAAATAAAATAAAATAAAATAAG
>JAPZEB010000010.1:11864336-11874945 GCA_029783705.1 Chaetodon striatus
CACACACAAGACTTAAAATGCTATTTTTGTGGAGGCTTTATTGTCTTCACAATTTATTGTTTCTTATCTGTGAAATAAAAGTAAATAAATCTTCATTTCCACTGAGGTAAATGGTTTCAGCTTACAAAAATGAACATAATCAGGCTACGGCGTAGGCTCTACGTCGACGTTGATTTTTCTATGCATAAGTATAAATCTCACTTTAATGAATGGTGCTTTGAAATACTGTACGCTGCTGAAGCTCACTGCATCAGTGAAGAGCTGGAGCAAAAGTAAAGACCTCTTTTATTTTATGTTATTTTGCATTTTTGTCTTAAAATTTAACCAGTAAGTTGCCGGTTAATGGGTGTCAGGCTGTTGAATGCAAAATTAACCCACACTGACAGCAGCAAAGGCTTTGTCTAAAGAGTTACATGATGCAGGTAAATGTTAAAGGCTCTACTTTATATCTTTCTTTCTCTTTAAACTACACTGACAGTTTGTCTGAATGCTGTACGTGGTGCCACTATGGAATGCCTTCACAAGCATCCTTTTGTGTTTCTGAATGCAGAACGCTTACGAGCACCCGCGCCCTCCCCCTGTCCTCACAGGACAACAGCTTTTTCATGCAACTTGTTCCTCCTCTCTTACATCTACCCAGCCCTCTGCTCTCTATAGACTATCACATATTTACAGCTCATACTTTCCTGCTCTATTCTCACTTAACACTTTAGGTATTAATATCTCTTTCTCCCTGTGATTCCAGTTAGCAGGCAGTAAAAACAAAAGGGATTTCAACATGTGAGGTGCAAAATGTGCAATTAAAAATATAAACTGTGAGATAATGCATCGGGGTGTGGTAGGGAAAAGACAAACAGGGTCAAAAGGCACGTGCAGCAGATATGACACAGACTACAAGTAAGCATTTTCCTGACAACTCACATCCTCTTGGTCACGTTAAGTCGCGCCACTTCCTTCTTCCAGAAAACGTCCTTTTTTTCCTCTATCTATTATCATAGGCATTGGGGCATGAATTGGTGCATAAATATTCACCAGAAAGCAAGAAATGAGGTGTCTGATGCTAAATATTTCCTGTGGGAAGACTCTCAGTCTCCAGTTTCATGTGTGTTCCTCTGCACCAATGCTGAAACTAAGCCCACGCCCTTGTCTATAACTAATATGTACTTTAGAAACAATCCTGTCCAGTATGCTGACATACTTCTATGCTTGTTCCCGTGACTTTTCTCCTGACCTCACTTGAACCACAACAGTATCTTTTTTGTATATCTCCCCTTCTGGGAGGGTTTTGTGTTGGTGCAAACATGCAGGTCAGCGCTTTTCTCGTCCACTGAATGGTGCTTCTTGTCTCCTGTAAATTAAAACCTTCATCAAGTTGATCCACTGAATAAGAAAATCCCACTAGCCTCAGCAAAAAAGGCTGAGACAATACACGTGAAACAGTGTGTTTCTATTTAACGGTATCACATGAAGGGGAAAAGCTAAGTGAGGTGATGTCACCTCTGACTTCATTCACTTCACTCACTTGACTGCTTCATTGACCAACTCACCCTCTTTATCCATTCACTAAAATATCACTGGTTACACGGTGCAGTCAAAAAAAAAAAAAGCATTTGAATCCACTTAATCTACATTTTATGTAAATTCAAAAACTGTCGAAACTGCAAAAAAACAAGTCACACAAGTCACAGTGTCTAGCCATGCTGAAAGTTTCGGTTTTATCTGCAGATATCCGGCGCCGTCTGCAAAGCTAGATAAGACATAAGACAAGTAAGACAACACTTACCAAATACAACAAGGATGAAGAGTAACGTGGCCACTCCTGCCGTGATGTAGAACATGATGCTGATGTGGTGAGCCAGCTCATCCAAGTTGTCCACATTAGGCACCAGGATGGGAGGCACGAGGAACCCGATGGCAATACCCAGCTAGAAGAAAATAAACACATACAACACAAATGAAAGAAAAACAGTTCAGGATACTTTATACTTTATTACACACTTGTGACTATTACGATAAACCCATCGTCCCCATATGAGGACATCTTTTCTTTTCTCCAAAAGTACTTCCTGTTTAAAGACAATGTTAAGTCTTTTATACTTATCAGGTCCTACTGATCCCAAATAGCCAGGAGACGTTAAAAATGTGTACCAAACAGAAGCTGAGGTCTCAGCAGGATATTCATAATTCTGTTCTCATTGATTTATTATCACCTGAAATTAAAAGTCGTTGTTTTTGTTGCCTAAGAATGAGCAGTTTATGTTTAGATGCAGAGCGGGTTCTCTTTCACGGAGTCCAACGCATTGTTTCTACAGAAGCCCGGAGCGAACAAATCAAACCCTGGCTCTGGACAGGGCAGTTTTCATTTTTGTAATTTTCTGTCAGCCACTAGTTCTCCTACACACTTTGCACACCTGAGAAGTTTCAGTTGGTTGCAACCTGTATCCTCACTGCTAGATGCAAATAAATCCCACACACTTGATCTGAAAAGCAGAAATGATCATTTGCTTGTTATTAAGGGGTTTTATATCGTTTGAATGTCTATTTGAATTGTCTATTTTTTGTATATTTTATTTTATTTAAATGTTTTTTCTTTCTGTTTTCGTTTCTTCTCACATATTTGCAAAAAAATTCAAAAGAATAATGATGAAAATGGTCTATGTTGTACAAACCAAATTTCCCTTTCTTTCCTGCTGCATTACTTTTGCTAAAAAGTATTAGCAGCAAAAAATAAAGTGTATATTATATATTGATTTAAATGGAAATTTCATAACTTTCAGACCCATTTGGTCTTTAAATGTAGATAGAGGCTGTATTATTTACAATACGTCTTGGTAGTTAAACTTTAAACTTAACTTTAAACTTAAACCAGTGGTTCCCAACTGGTGCAGCCACTGGGTCCAGATTTCTCCTTAGTCATTAGTTCAAGTGAACACTGTTTAATACATTCAGCGTCGTACTTGCGTTTGGAAATTCCCTGTACTAAAAAATAAAGTATGTTTTTTGCAAAGTTGACACGTTTGCAAGTCACTTGTGGTCCATTGAGAATGGACCTGCGACCTGCTTTTGGACCACGACCCACCAGTTGGGAACCACTGTTTCAAATAAGCTCATGTCAGTCATCTAAAACTTTCACGTGCAGGTCACTGAAGGACACACTATGTCACCTTTAGCCCCAAAGAAAACCATCTCAGAATAGTTATTCTTAGAGATGCACAGAAATATCTGCACATCATCAGTATCTGCGATAAAGACTGGTGAACATTCCTGCCGGTTTGACAGGCCGATAAGATGCTGCTTTGATTTTATGTGACTTTAATAGTGGAACAGGTCAAATATGCCCTGTTTGTGGCTGTTGACAGGATTGTCTCAGTGAGAGCATCATCCAAGCCTGTTAAAGTGGGATAACTTTTACTTTAGTTATTTTTATGTGGCACTTTTTACATGGACCCTAAACTGAACTAGTTTTGCCCTGTGAATGTGAACATCTTGAAAAGCATTGTGCTTTATGTCTGAATCAGTGGGCCATCACAATAAAGGTGGGCATAACAATATATTAATTTCACTATGAGAGAGACTTGATGTTCTCTGGAATTAGGTGGAAAGAAAATGTATCATATATTGGTGTCAGCATCAGCAATCAGCCCAAATGAGTTGGAAAATATCAGCATGTCAGCCGTCGGCAAAAATCCATCATCCTATCATGCATTCCTAGTTACTCTCTCATTAGTACCAAATCAGGTTACTATATGAACATGTTAAGCTGAGCAGACAAAGTATGACGAGGAGGTTTCAGCAAACAGTTGACACTATTTTCTCTGGACTCTCGCACCAAGACACTAGAAGTCCTGTGTAACTCTGGCATCCAGTGCAGCTGCATAATCTCCAGACAGCTGCCTCACTGTGTGGACTCTGCTGCAGTAGTAGAAATTAAATAGGGATTAATTAGATATTCAGACAAACCTGGTTTCCCAGAACTCCTATGGAACAAGCAGTGGAAACCTCTTTGTCTCCGAACCACACTGAGGCAAGGTAAGAGGGAATACCCAGGACGAACACCGTGGCTACTGAGCACACAAACTGCCCAAAAAAGGTGACTGGGAACAGATCAGGACCGGCGCTACCAATTTTTATCCAAGCACCAATGCAGTTAAAGGCCGACCCAACGAGGACAACGTCCCGGATTCCCCTGTTGTCCAGGAGCCACAGGACGGGCAGGATGAGTGGGATGTAAGTGAGCAGGTAGATCATGGCCAACCAGTCGATGGCCAGAGAGTCAATGTTGTAGAAGCGCATGAATATGTTGCTTATAATGCCGTACTGAAGCCACATGAAGGCATTGCTGGCTGAGACAGCGCTGAAGAGAAACAGCATGACCCAGCGGCGGTGGTACAGCTTGGTCTCAGCCTTTGGGACCAGCTCTGCCCGGTCACCGTTCACAGCCTCGACGTCTAACCGTGACCCAATGGAGATGGCTCTGCCTAAAGGTCCTGGAGTCCACTGCAGCGAAGCGAGGCCCGGAGCGGGATTCTTTGCAGCCTTGGACCACGGCCATTCTTCAGCGCCGAGTTCAGGATTTGCATGGTTGTCTTTCAAAGTATTGTTTTGTGGCATTGTAACTGTCCTAAAGTGGGGGCCCCTGGAGCGTGAGAGGTGAGAGGTCTTAAGATTTGGAGCTTGTGTCCTCACAGCTCGCTGTCCTGTGTGCAAACTGCCTGTGGCAGAAGGATGGTTTTCTCAGAGAAGCCAGAGAGAGAGCACAGCTGGAGATTTACTGGTGTCCTCAGTCCATTCACAACTCCTGCATGTGATGGCCTCTATACCACCTATTTATCAGCTTCTGTCCCGTCATGTGACATTAATATAGGAAATCTTTAAATTCTATTCAAACCACTCCTTCAAACTCAGACCTTGTGTGACCTCTTTAGGTAACTGTCTCAGTAACAGTGACCCCAGAAAACAAAACCAGACTCATTTTTCTGTTGAACTTTAATTAAGTCTCTTGTGAAGGCTAACTCATTTGAAGGATTTTGCAGTTGCTGCCACAGGTTAATGTTTCCAGGGTTTTGTTATTGATCACCTACAGATAGATCCCTGGCCTGTACTTTTAAGGATAATACCCTGAATACCCTTTTCCTTCAGCAACTTAGAGGAAATGTTGGCATTACATGTCTCTGCAAACCACAGGTATGTTACATTTGAACATTTTATTTTTATGTTAAATTTGTACAGTATGTTTCATATGCGGTAGATATCATGAAACTTTATGTCTCTTGACATTTCAGTTCTCAGTGTTATGTTGTGACAGCGCTGTGGTTAACATGTGGTTAGGTTTAGGCACAAAAACCACTTGTTTAATGTTAGGAAAAGATCATGCTTCGGCTTAACCCATTCAAACCCAGTTATGTTTCAAACACAAAAAATAATGCTGGAATTATTCTCTTGATGAACTCAAAATCATTAGGTTTTTTGAAATTAAAATACTGAAGTGATGTTCTGAAGTCTGTTCATTCCAATGGGCGGAGAATCCAAAAGCGAAAAACCACCATTGGTAAAAATAACAATAAATAGTCTTATAAGACCTGTTTTCAACAATAAACACAAGTTAGTTTATTTTGAATAAATGGTTAGATCATATCAATGAATAAAATGATGTTTTAAAACATGTTGTACACATATTTTGTACTGTATTTCTTATAAATACTCAGAATATACTTAATTTCCTAAGGCCAGATAACAGTAGGTTCAAGACCTCCTAAAACAACTATTATGTGTACTTAGTAGGATGCATTATAAGCTGATTACATCGATTGAAAAATCAATCAGAACAATGTTTCCTATTTATTTACCGTTGACACTCAGCTCCCCTGTCCAAAAACCCTGGTTAAAACCTATAAATAATGTCATTAACAGACTGAAAGGCTGAATCCAAATGTCCAGACTTCACCACACTTTCCTTCAGTCCACAAGGGGCCTAAGGCGGACTCTCTGCGGACTTCCAGACAGTCCGCTTAGGGTGCAGACTTCCGCAGACTTCATTTATTTAACTGACCACAATTCATCGCAATACGTCATATGGTAGTTTTTTTTTCAATAGTCGACTAAAATAACAAAACTTGTGCATATTTATAACAGTTACTGTAGCCTCATAAAACGACACTTGAATTGTGTAGGCCAGAAAAAATATTAAACAACATCATGATATAGAAATATGTAGGTCTATAGGCTTTTAGAGGAGAATCAAAATGCATTGTATTATCGCAGCCTGCCCTGTAGGTGGCGCAGTGTAATGACAAATATGAAGGCTAGAAAAGTGGCTGAAAAACAATTAAAGATCTTGTGATGTAAGCAATAGGCCTACCCAATTTATTTAGTTTTAGCTCCGTCCTTGTTTACAACCATCTCTGTATTTCACTGTCTGCAGTCTACATGTTAAACATACATTTATTTTGTTCACTCACAAAACAGCCCTGTACATGGGATTTATATCTTGTTGTTTACAGGGACAGATGAGAATACAGAATACAGTTACAATGACTGTAATCGTCGCTCGAAGGTTTCCATGGCAGCGAGTAAAACAGTCTCGAGGGCTGTCTATCAGTGGCTTGTGGTCTTTGACCTCACAGACTTGACGTAATGACAGTGAACTCGCCACAGTATGTACAGCTTTAGTCTGCTAGGGCTCAGTCCGCAAGTCCACAGGGTGGACATTTGGATTCAGTCAATCGTGTCTCACGCTTTCTCTTTGCCTCATGGTCAGCCATGCTTGTTGAAAAAGGGGGCGTGGCTGTACTGCAGTCCACTTTCGATGATGTGGTGCACTCCTTTTGGCTCAAATAAGTGTGTGTATATAAATGAAGTGAGATGACAGTAAACATAGATCTAACCATCCTAGAGGAGTTATACTCATGATAATGGTCAGGGGATCTGAGTGAGTTAAATACCTGGTTTCGTTGCAGCAAACACAGCTGGATATGTCCCGACGTGTACCTGCCTTTGTTATTTGAACGTCTCAAACAGTGGGCTGCTGCTGCCCGCTTGATTACAGACAGGTGTCGCACACTCTGGCTCCATGTCCATTTCTTTAATTTTCCTCTTCAAGATCAACGATCAATGATTGTTGATTTGTTGAAATGTCATCATCAAAATAAAAGGAACGCATATGGAGCCAGCGTGTGTGACAATCAAGTCTACTGCCAGTGATCAGCACCTCGTTATAGATCTTGATGTGCGTTACTTTTATATTTTAAACTGCTGCTGTCTGCTGCCATCTCCCCCAAAGGTGTCATGCCATCCACCTTCTCCTCCACCTCCTGATGACAACGTCCTCTCAAATACAAGCAAACAGAACTACATCCATTTAGAAATGTTATGAAATGTACAAATGTAATGAATCTGTGGTTTGCAGAAACGTACAATGCCAACATTTTATTCTGGAGACTGGGCTTTCTTCCTGTTTAGATTTCACCCAAAGAGTTTGTTTAATGTTCCTTATAAAATCATAACTTTTATGTGCAGACTTTAATGTGCTTTCTTTTACATATGACTCACTCAGAGCTTTATTCCTCCTTGTAGACCATTGAAGGGTGTGATGTGATGAAATGTGCTGATATTGAGTGAGGCTGCAATAAAATAATCTACGACGCAACTGACCTCAGGCCTAATTTGTACGGATGCAGGATATCTACTCCGGTCGGTTATCAAGTCTGTCTGTCTGCGTTTGTCACGCACAGATGACTGGATAATGCTTCTGATGTTAGATTAACTCTGACACCTCCGTGTATTATGATTCTCTAGAGGTGACAGCAGGGATAGAGTAAAAGGTTCAAGGCAGGTTGTTAAACCTGTCTGAGGAACAAAGCATCGAGTACACAAAGACAGCAAGTTGAAAGCTATAACATATGTTCAGATGCTTATTAGAAGTCTGTCAGAAAGCCAGGAAATGTTTCATCTTACTTATTAAAACTGCATCCAAAAGCTCAGTTCGCGCTCTGGGTTACACACAGTAAAAAAAAATTCCCAGCACTGAGCGATGACTTTTCAGTGACATTTTACTTGGAGTGGATGTACTGTAAGTTGACTCAAGTGTTGTTTGTTCAGAATCTTAAAGTGTTAAATGTGATGCTTGTTGCGAGCTTACATTAACAGCAGCGGCACGACACTGATCTTTACTCTCCTGTCAGCTTATTTGGCTGCTCGGGTGGATTTTAAAGGGCCCCTCTGGCTCTAATTTAGACAAACACAAAACAACATATGTGAAGCATTATGTGTGTGTTGTTAATGTGAAGTCACACTCGGAGATCCAGAGGACAATTTACATGGGTATTGTACCGCACTGCATGTAACATGTAATAAATGGTCTACCACATTTAAATCAGTGTCGTTCTGTATGTGTTTAGTGTCACTGTAATGTCGTCTTCTCTCATGTAACTGAGAAAGCTTTCGATAAACTGACACTACCGCACCAAGTACAGCATTTCACTACTTTTTGGACAGACACCAAGATTCTGGTCTCAGTTTTTTTTTCTAACACACAGTGCTTGGCAACCAAATCACCGAAAAAATGTTGGCATTGTACGTCTCTGCGAACCACAGATACGTCACATTTGTACATAGTGGATCCGTTGAAAATGTCAACAAGACTTTGGTTAACATTTGGTTAGATTCAGGCACAAAAACCACTTGGTTATGGTGAGGGAAACATCATGTTTTGGCTTTAAACGCTCGGCTTTGGAGGCACAAGTCCTGCAGGGAAAGAAGCAATGTTTCGGTAAAAAAACAACTGCTTTTCGAGTCACTCTCTCTGGTGGAAAAACACTTCATTAAAGTTTCATTAAAACACAGCTGCTTTTGTTGTTTGTTGGTCTTGAAGTGTGGTCTGCAGCTTGGCAGGCGTCTTGCCAGGGTGTGATACACCATCCACTTCCTCTCTGCATGACAGAGTCAGCTCATATACACCAATCAGCCAAAACATTAAAACCACTGACGGGTGAAGTGAACAACATTGATCATCTTGTTACAGTGCAGTGTTCTGTTGGGAAACCTTCGGTCCTGGCATTCATGTGTCAATGGCACTTGAGGTCTCTGTCATGTTCCTCAGGCCACTCCTGAGAAGTTTTTGTGGTGTGGCATGGTGCACTGTCCTGCTGGGGGGCCACTGCTACTGGGGAGTGCTGCTGCCATGAGGGGGTGCCTGGTCTGCACTGGTGTTTAGGTGGGTGGAGCGTGTCTGGTGGCATCCACATAAATGTCAGAACCCAAGGTTTCCCAACAGAACATTGTATTGTGACAAGATGATCAGTGTTGTTCACTTCAACAAAGTGGTTTTAGTGTTTTGGTTGATCGGTGTATATGTCACTTTAGAAACGTTGATATGCTGCATATTGTACGGCAGGTTCCTCTCTCATGTCTTAGCTCTAAACTTACTGGTTACTGAATTAACTATCAAAGGGCTGTGGGTGAAGTGAGAGCACGAGATAGCTTCTCAGGGTAACTTGAACGCAGGACAACTGAACATCAACAACAATAGTAACATCTCACATCTTATATCATTTTGCCAAACTTAATCCTAACTCTCATTACCTGCACATGAGGTGCGTGATATTAAAAAGTTCCAAATTTAGCGTAAAGAGCAAAGTAAAAACATGTAAACAATATATGAATGTAGTTAACATTAAATTATGTAGATGCAAGATAATGAACAGAGAAAAACAAGACAATCTACTGCACACGTCCTAAAAAAAATAAATCTCATCATACACTGTGAAACATACAAATGTAACGTATGTGTGGTTTGCAGACGTGTACAATGCCAACGTTTCCCTCAGGTGACCGGCCTGTCCTTGAAGAAAACGTGCTTGTTTTTTGTGTCCTTTCTGAGTCCAGGCACTTTTCCAAATCTCATCTGTGTTCGCTAGGCCAGGACCAACATCTGTGGAGCAGCTTTGTCAGGGGACCTGAGGACATCCCAATCCTCTGCTGCCTTTTAAGTATCGCTGATATTGGTGACTTACACGAATTTAAATCCTTTGAGTTTGTTTCTTTCACAGTGTTGATTGTAAATTGGTGCATAAAATTTCACCAAAATTAAGGACATTAAGTGTTTGATGCTGAAAATTTTCTGGAGGAGGACCCCCCCCAGACCCTGGTTTCACGTGTGCCCCACCCCATGTTGAAACAAATCCTACGCTCTTGCTTTCAGACATATTTCTGTAGTTACTAGCAGGGGTGGGAGAAAAAAAAAACCCGATACAACATAGTATTGACATATTTTTGTGTGGGCATATCGTATCGTCACGCAGAGCCAAATATCTTTTTTTTAATTACACAAATTATTAATATTACAAATACAAATTAAACTTTAGGTTGCCCACTACAATAATCAGTTGCTTTTTCAGTCCACGTCATACATTTTGCTGCTGTATAGATACATTTTTCAGTCTGTTTATCTCACCTCAGCCATTTTTTATTACATAAAACAGATGTTGACAAAGTTTTCCTTAATTTACAGTTGAACAAAAGCAAAATATCACAATATATTTTGCTGCAACACTCAGCATTCACGCTAATATTGTGTCGGGGATCCTCTGGTGATTCCCACCCCTGGTTACCG
>JAPZEB010000010.1:11878121-11890430 GCA_029783705.1 Chaetodon striatus
AGACCAGTAAAAACACTGGATAAAGTGGTTTCACATTATAAATCAGTGTTTTTCTGATGCTGTTTGGCTCACTGGAGACAGGCCGCTAGCCTAGCACCTGATAATGTGCGCTCCTCCTTTTTCTCTGATAACTTCAGATCCAGACGTTCAGGAGGTTTTTACTTGGAGCCGAAGTCTCCGCAAATGTCTCTTCCTCTCCAGAACAAATGGACTCAGTGATTTTAACTGGTAAAAGTACTGAATAAAGTCGTTTCATTTAAAAATCAGTGTTTCTGAGATACTGTTCTGCTCGTCAGAGACAGGTTGCTAGCAACTGCTAATGCGTGCGCCACTTTTTTTCTCTGATAATTTAAGATCCAGACGTTCAAGAGGTTCTTACTGGTAGCCAAATCATCCGCAGAGGTCTCTTCCTCTCGAAAACAAATGAATAAAGCAGTTTCATGTAAAAAAAAAAACGCTGCTCGTAATGGACGGGCTGCTAACTATGGTGGCCAACGCGAATATGCGAATGGCCCATTCTAGCGCCAGGGTTTGGTTTGTTTGTTCTGGGCTAGTGTAGAAACAACTCTGTGGATGAAGACACGCTTCCTATGTAGATATAAACGGCTCATTTTAAGGTTACGAAATCACAACAGTTCTTATTTTCAAGTGATTTTACACTAAAGAAAACATATTTATTACTTGATATTTCTTTTCTGCCAATATATCCCCCTAAATCCTCCACACTGGACCTTTAAGTTCACACACAGATCACTGATATTAGTCAGGTAAAAGCAAAGAGATGAGCACAAGCAAAAATAAATACTTTTCAACACCACTTGTTACAGTTTGGGGTCCATACTGTCATCGTTTGGCAGACATATTGGCCTGTTATACTCCTCAGTTTTGAACAACACTTATTGACACATCTCCAGTCAGTCTTTCTCTCCATTGAGGTCAGTCATCTGTTCGCAGCACGCCCTTGGGCCGCCTCAGTAGTCGGTCAGGTCAGTGCTGGTAGTGTGGTACAGTGATGTGCTGGTGGTGGTAGCTGCTGTGATGAGGAGGATAGAGGAGGTCGGGGGTCTGCAGAGTCAGACCGGTGCACTGAGGTTCGTGACTGTTCAGCACAGAGGTGAGATACTTGGCCTCCTCTGTCAGCTGCTTCACCTCCTTCCTCAGGGCAGCGTTCTCCTTCTCCAGGTTCTCACTCTCCTGGAAACAAACAGCGACAGGAAGTTAGAGCGGAAAGGTCTTTGTAATGTGATATAAAGTGGTTTAACTGTGTGATGAAGTCAGATTTGATGATTTGAGCATATTCTGTCTCCGTGCAAGTATTTTTGCAAGTTTTAGTGCTTTAACCACAAATTAGAGTATAATTTCAAACGAATTGCGATTATAAATGTTGGCATTTTACTTTTTTGCAAACCACGGACATGTGGTTGTTTAAGCACAAAAACCACTTGGTTATTGTTTAGAAAAGATTTGTGTTTCAGCCTCAAACACCCGATTTTGGTCATACAGTCACAACTGAAAATACCGCCGATATCTTGCTAAAACTTGCCCTTTTTAGAGCACAATCAAAGTTGGAAACGACGCAAATGTCCTGCTTAACACCCCCTTTTTTGTGGCATAATCACAGCTAGAAACGATGGAGATGTCTCACAAAAACACCGCTTTTGGTGGCACAATCGCCACTGGAAATGCCGGTGATGTCTGACTAAAACCACTCCATTTTTGAGCACAATCACAGCTGGGAACACCAGCAATGTCTCGCTAAACACCCCCTTTTTGTGGCATAATCACGGCTGGAATTGATGGCGATGAACACCACTTTTGGGGGCACAATCAATGCTTGAAAAGCCACTAATGTCTTGCTACAACCCCTTTCTTTTTGTGGCATAATCATGGCTGGAAAAGCCTCAATGCCTCGCCAAAAAACAATTTTTTTTTGTTGGATTTGAACATTCACAGAACAGTGGTCTGCTCCTCGGCAGCCATCTTGCCTAAGGGTCACGCCTTCCACCATGCCCTCCACCTATTGGCAATAAAGTCAGCTCATATGCATGTAATCAGAACTACATCTCTTTATAAATGTTGATGTATGAAACACACAAATGTAACGTATTTGTGGTTTGCAGAAAGGTACAACGCCAACATTTTCTTCTGCCGACTGGGCTAAGATTTTACCCATGACCATCTTCCAAAACATCAAAGATTTCTAATCGACTTGAATGTATTTGCTGAATGGATGACAATGACTGTCTGTCTGTTGGTTTGTTCACCACTTTGGTCCAGACTGATATATCCTAACAACCATTGCATTGCAATGACATTTTCTACAATTCTGTTCCCCAGAATTTATATCCTACAGACTTTGGTGATTCCCTGACTTTTAATCAAGCACCGTTACACGACTGACATTGGTATCTACAACCACTGGCTTGCCATTAAATCTGGTGACAAACCTGTCCACTTTAGCAAAACTACAGACTTTCCCATCAGCTTCGACTGTACTTTGTGTACATTAGCAAACATGAGCATGCTAACATGCTAAAGTAAGATAATGAACTCAGTAAACACTATCCTTGATAATCATGAGCATGTACACAAGGCAAAACCCTCTGGGCGCCACTGTTAGCATGTTAGCATACAGACTGTACTGTAAAGCCTCACAGAGCTGCTGGAGTGGCTGCAGACTGTCAGTATTGTTTCTAATTTCATGGCAGCCAGTAATTTCCATTCAGTTCAGCAGGTGTCAGCATCAACATGTATGAATCTTGCCTAAGATAGGTTATTATACAAACAGTGTATATTTATTATTATGATGGACTGTCTATCTCAAGCAAGTCTCTGCATGTCCATTTCTTTATAATATTATATACAAGCTGTGAGACAGGTCATGCTAGGACAAAATGTGTATTTAAAAAAAGAATAAATAAAAGTACTCTTTGGAATGTTTTGGCAGCGATGTAGGCTAAAATGCACTTTTAAATTTGCTTAAAACTATTCAAAAACAGTGGTATGCTCCTTTTATTTTTGTCCAGAGTTACTTTAAAACCAGCTGTTAACAGAGGTGAAATTATGGATTGATATTTTGCATTTCCAGATAAAGTATTTTTACTGTCATAGAGGAACATGTAACTGTTGATTCAAACTGTATAAAACTAAAATGAATGACTATGAAAGGTTGCTTTGGAGTCGACAAAAACACCTTCAATCTACAGCATGCCTTATCTACTTTATGGTAAGGTTAACAATGTTGTAAAAGTGCATTGTCCTTCAACATCAACCTGTGAATACTGATTCAAACACAACATTTACGATATCAACACTCTGAGGCACCACAATCTAAAAACTGCCACTTGTACATTTTGGATGACATACATGCATTTACCAAAACAAGCTCTGTAGAGTATCTTTCCTACTGATCATCACCTTCACAGATCATACAAGTAGAGCAAACTCTACGCGAGCAGTTGAAAGTGTTTTTGGTGTGGGAACAGCAGGGGAGAAAATCTTCCACTCGGTTAATGAAAAGGTCATCGCACCCTGGCCGAGAGAGTAAAGCACTGAGCTGTGCGTCCTTACTGTCACAGAACCTTTGGGCAAACCCCTGTGCTTGCGTCACTTAGCCAAATACAGCCCACTGCTATCAGTGCTTTACAAGAAGTGACTGCCTTTTTCTCCCCTCCTGCCCACGACATGCAATTTACACAGAAGAAAAAAATACTACTGAAGAAACAGGAAATAAGCCACGGTGTCATAGAGAGGGAAAATTTGCCTTCCTGTTTATCTAGTGAGACGATGACAAAAAACCACAGTGTGCTCTGCGGTCCCCTGGTGTTCTCTGTGACTCTGACAGGCTTTAAAGAGACTGATAACACACACCAAGTTTCACAGGAATGTATTCAAATCTCTGGATCTACTACTGCCTACAGTGTGGCTTTTCTGAAGGTCACAATCTGCTCAGTTTATTTGATTAAGTTCAGAGAAACAGCTGCTCCGAGCAGAGTACAGTGCAGCAAAGATCATCTCAGCTCGCACGAGGAAGTCACACAGATAGTAGATATGTGGTCAGAGTGTCGAAATGTGTACTGATGTAAGATGTTACGGTGTGTAGAGTTATTTCAGGGTGTAAAGGACACATACGATAATAGCATCATTGCCGGAGAAGCCACTGTGTTCGTAGGTATGAAGATCATTGGAGATTTGTAAAGAAATCCAGATGATGAAATGTCAAAGTTCTTTGGTAAGCCTCAGTCAATGAATACACAGCTCATCTCAAGTCAAACAACTTCAACCTGTAACGACGCTGACCAGAACTATCACACGAAATGAGCTGCATAAAAGAATAACGGGGGCAACAAAACAAAGCAGTACACCCTTCTGTTATCATATTCAGCGCTGCACTCTCTGGTGCTGGAATCTGCTGCAAAAAGGGAGTGATTGCCCACACGTGCTAATTTATTCCTTAAGCTTCTGCAAACACACAGAGCAGCGTCCAAGTGTGCAGCCCAACAGAAGCCATGACACATCGCCACATGGTCAGGTGGCGATTCGTAAATATAGTACAAACCCGTTCCCAGAGGCTGCTTATCAATTGATGCATGTTATCATAATTCATGGCAAAAACATTCAGACGACAACCCTCGTCTTTGATCTAGGATGTAGAGGTGTGGGCTCAGGTCACATGAATTGGACTCAAGTCAGACTTGAGTCACAGATTTGGTGACTTTAGACTTGACTAAATCAAAAAAGACTCGCAACTTGACTTGGACCTTAACACCAGTGGCTCATAACTCTACTCAGACTTGAGCCTTTTGACTTTTAAATACTAGCTACCTTTCCCCAAGTCCAAAGATTAACAAGTATGTTGCACATACAAATCACATAATTTCCCGAATAAGCTAACGTTACCGCTTTTTATTCCCAGAAAGTCAACACTTGATTTTCCACACTTTGTTTGAACCAATTCGACAGCATCCAATGAAGTTACAGGACAGATCGCCAGTTCGAATAAATGATACTGAAGATAATTTCGTCAACATAAGGCTACAAAAAACTGCGTGGTCATCAACATAAAACGAATACAAGTATGCCACAGGTGTGGATTGAAAATTACAGAAGGAGATGCAACAACTACAAATGTCGTTTCACATTTGAAGTCACACGAAGAACAATAACTACTGAGAGCACTTTTTACACTATGACTCACATTCACCCATTCACACACTGGTGGCCGAGGTTACCATACAAGGTGCCACTTGCGACTCAGTTTTTAACACACTCACACACTGATGGAACAGCCATCGGGAGCCAATTGGTATTTAGTATTTTGCTCAAGGATACTTCGACATGTGGACCAGAGGAGCAAGGTCTTGAACTGCTGATCTTCCAATTAGTGGACGACCTGCTTTACCTTCTGAGCCTCATATTGACATAGGAGCCAATGCTAAGCATACGTTAGCTTAACAGCTAAATGAGTTTCTAACAAACTTGTTTGAACAAATAAATACAGATCTTAAAAAGCATTTGTATTTTTTGGTAAATTTAACATTACTTTGTTGTTAAAATGGCATCACATTTGGTGAGGAGCAAATTATGACTTGTTTAAGACTCCAAACTCAAAGTTTAGGACTTGGGATTTGAGTGCAAAGACTTGAAACTTCCCTGTGACCTTCAAAACAATGACTTGGTCCCATTTCTGCTGAACAGTGTGAACGTCACACCATTACTCCACGCATGATGCCCTAACTGATGCCACATCCGCTGAACATCCTTCAGTGTCTGCCTACTATAGGATCAGACTTGTAACCAGCACTGCAGTGAAGCTACAACAAGATGACAGTTTTTTGGGTCTAGAACAATCTTCCATCTTTTTAGTTTGTGTCTCTTTAGCTTCTAATAAGTATAAGTCAGTGTTAAATGTTGCTTCTGGTGTGTGTGTGTGTGTGTGTGTGTGGTTCCCTCACCAAGTGGAGGCTGTCAGCTTTCTGGGTTTGCCTCATCCTGCTCTTCTGAGCAGCGATCCGGTTCTTCTCTCGCCGCATCACCTTCTTCGCATCATCTGAGGAGCTCTGTAAAAACACAAACAGTCAGTGTGCGCGCAGTGACACAAACACCAAACAGGTGGGCACAGAGATGTTCCTGACCCTGGTGAAGTGACGATCAGACTGTTGTAGATTATGTCAGCGGTGGGTTTACGTGTGAAATGGAATCGTTGTCCGTTTTAATGTCAGTTTGACAGACGATGGGTTTAACTTTACACCTAACGTTGAAGGGCAGGGTCTGGGAGTGGCTGACTCATCAGTTAGGTACAACGCACACCCTGTTTCATGTCCTGAACACTCGATTCTCTTGGTATCGTAATAAGTAATCCATTTGAAAATGCTGAGTCAGTTGTACATCAAAGAGATAACAAATTCATTATCTAACGTCTTCTGAACTGTCCGTTAACACACTGCTTAAAAAAAACGCAACACAACTGATGCTGCTGGAGATTGCTTTATCCACATGCAGTGAGGCTCACAGATTGTCACATGTATTAAAAACAACAGCATTTATTTCCACAGGAGCAAGAAAATGAGCAACGGTGTGCAAAGGGACTGGCACATGTGAAACAAGCCTCACATGCACAGAAACGTACAGCACACACTGTGTTTAACACGCTGTCTGTTCCTGACAGCTCTGAGAGACTCGCTAAAAAACAAAGGATTCCCACAACTTGGACGAGTGATACATTTTTTGCAATTCACAAAAGCCTACACTTGAAGCGAGTCATGCCTGCAGCCCATGTGTGCATGTGAAACACTTCTGGAGAAACTGTGAAAAGAGCCAGCAGAGACAGAACTAGTGTCTCGTTGATAGGCTGTGCTGCTGCCCACTGAATATGCAACAAACACTGCATCCAATCACAGATTTAGGAAGAATATGTAGCCTTAATTTCACAGGATTTGTGAATCTATAGATCTCCAGCGTAACTAGGATGTAAACAAGCACATTGTCGAGAGTGGAAGAGCACACTTACCGGCCTGCTGCCAGGTGATGGGGACTTGTAACTTGTGTCATTGCTGTCAGAGCCCTGAGCCATAGCCAACCGCGGCGACTGAAACCGTGTGTCTTTGTCCACTTCTGCTTTGTGTTTTTGAGTGTGTGTGTGTGGTGAGTGTGTGTGTGAGAGACAGAGAGAAAGAACGGCCGAGAGAGAGTCTATGTACCAGAACGAGTGCTGAGAGGAACTTGGCTTAATGAGTCTCTTTCTTCCCTCTTTTCTTTCCCTTTCTGTCACTCCTCCTTCTCTTTCACTCTCTCGCTCATGCTCTCTTCCTTTATCTCTCTCTCTCTCGCTCTCTCTCTCTCTCTCTGACACACACACACTCACACACACACACACACACTGTGAGACTCGGTGTCTGCCTAATTAGCTGTATCTGATGTGGCTTCTGGTAAGAATCTGGGTAAGTTGCATTAGACTGGAAGTCACATGTCTGCTGGAAAGTTAAAGCACATAAGGTAATCTTGTAAACTCCAGAAAAATAACATACTGGAGGGGTTTAAATTACAATTTGACTAAATATGAGTGGATGTTAACGGTTTCAGAATAAATTTCAGGTCCTTACCGACCACACTACGTGTTAAAGAATTATAATACTGTGTAGGAATTAATATGTGGTGGCAGCAAAATAAAAATGGAAGAAAAACTCACTCATATCAAACTCACATATTAACCATGCTGAAACCTTTTCTTTATTTGTGATTATGTGTTTGTGTGTGTGTCTGTGCGTGTGCGTGGCGGATATGTCTGGTTGCAAGTGTGTTAGGCAGCCATCATGGGCATTCCCGCTTCCTCTTTTTTTAGCCGCCGCACACGATACGTTTCGACCAAATCCTCAAGAGACAGCGCATCCTAAAACTCCACATGGATGACTGCTTCGTGCACATTCACACACACTTCATGGTGATTTCCAGAGCCACGCTCATTGCTAACCCACATGCCAGCTGCGACAACATGAGGCCGCGTCGAGGGCTCGGAGCTCCCCTAAACCCCACCTAGAATTCCCTCAATGTTCTTTACACTAAATGACTAGCTGTGAAGATGCTGAAGTCAGTGTGGGGGAATCTTCCAGAAAATGTACAGGTTGAGGAGGTTAATTATTCACTGAATGTACACAGGGGTGTGATATGTATGACACATGGCGCAGCTTTAACGTCCAACGAGATCTGCATTAAAGCGCCAGGGTGGACTGCGGAGCCGCATATGTGACTCCTTGTATTATTTTCTTGTTTACCCCCATCACGAGGTAGCATTTGGTGATGCAGGAACAAGATTTTCTTGTGAGAAAAAAAAAAAAAAAAAAGAATCGGGACCAAAACAGCTTTGCTTGGCAGAACAGCCCACCCACACAAAAACATGTTCTACCATCACAGGAATTTTGAAGAGCTTGGGCACGGCCAGACATTTCTAATACTTGGCATTTAACGCTGTCCAAAAGAGTTGAGAACTGTAAAAAAGAAAAGAAAGAGGAGGAAAGCTGATTAGTCAAATTCTGCTTTAACAAGGACACAGACACAATACAGCACAAATATAGAAAAATAAAAACAAATCTACGGCTTTGACTTAGTGCGGCCCAGTTTCTGGATTCAGCTTGATCCTCAGCCTTGAATGACCTTAAGGTGTTAAGGATACGGCAAGTCTTGAGCTACTCAGAAAATGTGTTTAAAGGTGCAGTGTGAGGATTTAGGGGCATAGATATTGATTATAATACAATAGGCTCATTTTCTTTAGTGTTTTATCACCTTAAAATAAGAATCCTAGTGTTTTCGTGACCTTAGAATGAGCCATTCATATCTACATAGAGAGTGACATAGATATAAGAACATGGATGCCTCATCGGCCGCTGAATCGTACCTCAAAGGCGCCGCCATATTGAAGACAAATGCAGGTAAACAGGGGAGCTGCTGTTTTTTGGTTCAAAATCCTACAGCGTTCACATTTCATCACTGATGGCCACGATTCAAAAGTTTACGATCCACAAGCAGTAGGAATAAAGAGTTTTGCCTCTAGTGGAGTCTCGATTTTTTGGCAACAATCGCCGCTGGATGCTCATAAGAGGAGTTTTTATTTGGTTTATGTAAACTGAATTACTTAGCATAAGAAGGTTTGTCAAGCATGAACTCAACTTATTATCCTTGGTTAACTTGTGGAAGTGTCGCTATTTAATATAATTTAATTAGGAATTGGACAACTTTTCAACTAGCGAGCATGCTAACTAGCTAACGCTGTCTGCGTGATCAAAACAGAATATAGTAACTTTCACTAGTGCTGAAAATAACTGTAACATTTACATTTCCTGAGTCATTTCAACATTAAAGGGTTTATGATCTAAGTGTAGTATGAAAAAATAAGTTTTGTCCCCAGTTGAGTCTCGATTTTTTGGCTATAATCGCTGCTGGACGCTAGGAGGAGTGTTTGTTAAGTTTAAATTAGCTGAATTACTTATCATAAGAAACTGTAAAAACTCAAGTTTGTCAAACATGAATTTGTCTTATTATCCCTGGTTAATACATGTGGAGGTGTCCCTATATAATATAATTGGATGTGGAAGTGGACAACTTTTCAACTAGCTAGCATGCTAGCAAGCTAACGCTGTCTGCTTCTTACCTCTTTGATCAAAAACAGAATATAGTAACTTTCACCACTGCTCATTTCAGAAAGGCCATTGCAAAAATATGTGTTCCTCACTGATGTTATGTGAGTTGAGACTGGTTCCTGTCTGTATGATCCCATGAAAATGAAATGCTTGCTAACATTAGTGTTAGCTAATTTCTATAGCTAACGGCCTTTATTCGGTGTTTTTACCCGTTTAAACCACTGGGTCTGTTTATTTTGGAGAGGAAGAGACCTCTGCAGATACAGCATTGGAGAAACTGATTTGTAACATGAAACTGCTTCATTAATTTATTTTTATAGGTTTAAATCACCTGGTCCGTTTGTTTTGGAGAGGACAAGACCTGTGTGGAAAATTCAGCTCCAGGTAAAAACCTCCTGAACGATGAAGAAATTCTAACTGGGTGTTCACACTTGGCACATTGGAGAAGTTTCAGCTGGTTGTAATCAGCAATCCTCACCTACATGCCACTAAATCCACACTGCTCCTTAAAGTTCTTAAAATGTTAAGTGGGTTGTGAACTATTTAAAATATGTAAGTATAAGAATTATCTATTTGTTTGTCATTTTAAAGGTCCAGTGTGTAAAATTTAGGGTGATTTAGTGGCACCTAGCCCTGAGGACTCGTCTCCTGGTTAGAATTCCTTCAGTGTTCATTGTTCATGAGGTTTTTACTGGGAGCTAAATTATCCACAGAGGTCTCTTCCTCTCCAAAACAAACATAGTCGCTGATTTAAACCTGTAAAAACACTGAATAAAGCAGTTTTGTGTTTTTAAAAAAACTGTTTTTCCAACGCTGGTGTTGTGAGGTGATGCTTACTACATTGTGAAAACAGGAATGGCTCTATCTAGAACCTGTGTTTGGTTTGTCCGCTCTGGGCTACTGTAGAAACATGGTGGTGAAACATGCCGATCTCCGTGGATGAGGACCTGCTCCCTGTGTAATAACAAACAGCTCATTCTAAGTTAACAAAAATACAACAATTGTTACTTTTAAGGTGATTATACACAAAAGAAAACATACTTATTGGATTTTATTTCATTTCTGCCAATATACCCCTCTAAATCCTTCACTCCGGACCTTTAATTCTGACGTTTTCCAGTGAACCATCGGTGCACTTGTGGGCTTTTCCAGCTGGAGATTACTGTAACAAAGAAAGCTTTTTGCTCTCGTTTAATTCAGGTGCTCAGTCGAGCTTTCAGCAGCTGCAAGGTCTCACAAATCAGGCTTGATAGCGGCTTATTAAATAGAGTTTTAAGCTGAACACACTCTCTCACACAGCACCATTCCTGAGAAAATTTGGTAGAAGTGACAGCTGATAAGGACAGTTTCAATTAATATAAGCAAGTGTTGTCAAGAGTAGTCCCTCTTCTTCTTCTTTAGGGCCTCACTTCATTGGAAAACCCCCTGAAGGGCCATTTATTGAGATAGCAAACTGAGATGCCCTCATTTGTGGTCTCCCTTCCTTGGAAATGACCGTGGGAGGTTTCTAATAAGCACCGAATTATTGAGGGAAAGTGAAGAATCGTGTAGACGCTGATGACTGTAAAAATAACACTGATGCACGTATTGTGAATTTAATTATACTGAACACAGTATTCACTTCAAAACAAAGGCCACCTATGAGTCACTGCAGCAGAGGTGTAAAGTCCAGTCTGTACAAAGTTTTTTTTTTCGTCCCAGTTTTGATTAAGTCAGCATTTGCAAGCTATAATCAAGAGATATACATCTACAGTCTTAAATATTATGCTGGTATTAAGTTATTTTAACCCCTAAGATACAGATTAAGAGTTTGTTTGCAAACTAATGCTGACAGCTGTAACTGGAATAGTTCGTGGTCGACCACAAATGTCACCTGTCTGTCATTTTAAAACAAGAATATGACCCTCTGTGAATCTGGGAAACAACCCATGTTGTGGTAAGTGCCCGCCCATACAGAGCAGTCAGGTTTAGAAATATAGTAAAGGCTGGTGAAATGATTTAAGACATGAACATTTGTGACTTTGAAGCCACTCAAGTTATTCCAAAATCCTGTACTGTTTTTATGTTGCACAAGTTTAGATGTGAGGCAACACTTCCTGAGCGACTGAGGACATCCCTGAGATTTTGGTCCACAAGTGAGCCATTTTATAATCTGTAATTCTTTCACAACTATAGGACAAACCCTAAAATTATAGATCGGGATTATAAAATTCTGATATGCTGCTGCTGGGAACTGACACCTGAAACTGTAGTCAGTGTAATTATGATCCAAACATCTCTATCTGGAGTTTAAACATGAGAAAATGTGACAATAAATAAGCTTACAAATGTACTTATTCACCGTTTATCTGCTGATTATTTGAATAAACCTACTAAAACAGAAGCTATTTTTTAATATAAAGAGCCAACATGGCAGCTAGTTTGTTTCAGTGCCACTGCATATCTGTAGAGTGAACCATGAAGATTAAAACACTGATAAAAGTTTGACGTTTGTTTTGGTTTTGCTTATGTCAATGGCAGTTTGATTGAAGCCTCTTACCGTAGTTTGTGGCTTTTAACCGACACCTACCCACCTCATGACAAGTAGTGAGTGTGTGTGGTGGTGTAGTTGCATGTGTCCTCCAGGAGGAGGCGGTGTAGGACACAGGGAGCAGCAGGTTAGTGAGGGTTAGTTGAT
>JAPZEB010000010.1:11896935-11907217 GCA_029783705.1 Chaetodon striatus
TACTTTTTTTATCCAGCCAACCATCCATTTTCATCCGCTTATCCAGGGCCTGGGTCGCAAAGCAAAACACCCCAGACGTCCCTCTCCCCAGCAACACTTTCCAGCTCCTCCCTCCAGTGTGTTCTGGGTCTGCCCCAGGGCCTCCTACCAGTGGGATGTGCCTGGAACACCTCTAATGGGAGGCACCCAGGGGGCGTCGCTATTTTCAGTAAACACGAAAAAAAAAAGACCATTCCCACTAAAGTTGCAACTCTATGGCAATCGCAATTTCTGTCAAAATAACTACAATATGATTTTTTAGTTATTGTTTAGAAAGTGCTGCTTAAGGTTTGTGTTTTATGTCACACAAGTCATGCCTCATTTGCTTCTGTAACGCCGCCATGCTGCATAAAACAGCAAACCCAGAGTAATGAGGGTCTTCAGTGCAGCAGTTTCGCAGGATCTTTGTGGAAAAACGACTGCTGTGATTCTGGTTTTTGGGTGGCAGAGAGTGTTTAAAGCAGCGCTCAGCAAAAGGCGCTCCATATGCAGCAGTAATTCTACCCTTCACATACCAGGTGCTCTGGTGGGAGGTAGCTCTGTGGCGGTGTAGGCCTGAACCCTGGGGGCCAGGCTGTGGAGGTGTTCCTGGACCAGCTGGATGGCTGCAGTCATCTCTTCATTGCTGGCGATGCGAGTACGAGGTGCAACGGGGACAGTCTGCCTCTGCGGTACTGTCGGGGGGGGGGCAGAAGAGAGAGGTCAATGAGGAAAGTGCACGCTTAGAAGATTTAAGCTTGGAGATGGAAGATGGTGCTATTTTATTATTATTATTATAAATCTTTATTTAAACAACTGGTGACACGTTTATATTCAATATAACACTGCATTTGTACTGTACAGACACATTTATAGATTCATAGGCAGTGTCGTGCCTACAGTTAGGTGGCTGGTGGCACACTCCCAGTGTGGAGAAACAGACTTTGCCCTGGGGACACAGAAGCTAAGCAACGTTCCACTGTGGACGCCACATTTTGGTTCTGGAAGTCACATAAAAACAACTAATGAACGGATCAGAGGCAGACTCTGACCAGCAACTCCTTGTGCTCTGTGAAGTAAAATGACTTTCTGTCAGTGCAGTCTGGACACTGTGGACGGGGGCAGCAACAAAATGTATTTTATGCTGGGTACACACTACACAACATCAGCCCGATTCTAGCCCGACGCAGCGTCGTACGGTGTTAGCTCGGATTGTGAATGACAATGAGTGTCGTATGTGATAATCCATTGTTTTATCTCGTGTAGTGTGTCAAAGCAGACGACAACCAACGCCACGCCTGGGACGCCTCACCATGTCCTGACAGAAAGTCTAGCATGTTTGATTTTCTTTTTGTCGTTCACGACTTCTTCCGTCATAGCCGTCACTTTGACCAATAGAAACAGAGCGTTCTGCTTCTGTGGACAACTGTAGTCAACAACATGCCAGCCTTTTTGATATTTCCTGTGCAGCATAAAAAGGATGATGGCGTGAAACAGCAGAGGAACTTCAGCAACCCGGTGACTCCTGTCATTAGCATCAAGCTAGCAAACAGTGTTATTTCTTTATAATGGAGGATATGAAGTAATAAACTGAGAAATAGTGGTGGCAGTGACCTTAAAAATGACAACATCAGTTCACGTTTACACTATACTTAGATCATGTTACTGCTAAACTTTGCTGTCAGACAGCCCCGACTGATGGGGAACTGAAGCCGTCATATCACCAATTTCAAAGTCACGAGAATCCCTCGACAGAAACAGTATTTTTTACTGTTACGGCTTGGTCTGTTTGTGTTACTGTGTGACTTTCAGAACTGAACTTATGTGGCATCCAAAGCAGTACGTGGGTTTATGTGCAGCAACAACATCATGCAGAGGGGCTCGGGAAAATCCCATCTTGACGCTAAAACGTACATACTTGGAGCAAAACTAGAATTTGGGGATTTGAATACATAAGGAACCCTACTGGAAAGTTACAGAACTATATAAATAAATAATAATGATGTAGTGTTCATGCTACTGTGGCACACATACTTGTAGGGTAGGCTGTAGTTTTGGTGATGGAGTCCTGAGCCTCAGAGATGGCCTTCAGGATCAGATTTCTGTTGGCTTGCTTGGCTGGAGGGAGAGTCGGCCTGAAACAACAGACATCACAGTCAATATAAAACTCAGCAAAGAGCGTTAACTGTCTGGTAATTTAGGATATGTCACTGCTGGATTTTCTTTTGTTGTTTTATATAATTCTTTATGATGACTACTGTGATATATGGATTCTAACTGAATGCAAATTACAAACAAATCACCATTTTGGTTCTTAACAATAAATTACAATCCTGGCCTCTAGTTTGATAACATGTGCCATCTAATGTTCCACAACATCATATGAGGTGTAAACACTGACTTGCGCTCTGGTTTGGAGGGCAGGGACACTCTACTGGACAGGCCTCTGCCCCCATACGTCGCATCCTCCTCTTCCACTTCATCGCTGTCCTCATCCTCCGCTCGGTTCACTCGCACCACTGAACTCGCTACCGGCGCCTTACGCTTCCGTGACAGCTCCTCCGGCTGAACAAAGACAGCAGATCATTATCATTACAGATCCTCGCCTTCAGCTGTCTGACACAGAGTGGCTCTCGTTGAATCATGATACCTTGCTGGATCCAGGTCTGGAGGTTCTGCTGCTTCTGCTGTCCTGCTGGCGGGAGTGCGAGGATCCATCTGCTGGTCGACACGTTTCCACAGAGCTTACTGATGTGAATTTGCTCTGACCCGGTCTGTAGATTTCAGCTGTGGGTCTACTGGCTGCGCCGCGTGTTCGACCATGGTTGGTGCCTATTTCTACAGGATCCTCAGCGATGAGGTCATCGTCCATCTCTGGTTTGATGTCAATAATGGCCTCTAAGGGGAGCGGCTCCATGAGGGGCTTCACAGTGGAGGTGAGTCGGGAGTTATTCTTCTCCAAGCTGCTTCTCCTGATAACAAACAGAGGTGTGTAAGTGATTGTGCATTTGCAGGCTCTGTTTAACCCAATGGACTGTAGACAGTGACGTCAGCACACAAGGACAAAAAAAAATATTCTAGCTCTGCATCAGGCACCTGCTTTCATAAGCGGAACTGGACACACGTGCTTCAGTCCTATCAGAGCGCGAGCTGGACACCGTCAGCACCTTCAGCTCCTCTGCTCTGCCGTCCTCACTTACAGATGAGCGGCTCCTCCCAGCCACAGTGCCACCGTCAGACTGGAGCTGATGTCTGCTGAGGGATGCAGGCTCTGTAACAACCATGGGGACAAGTGGAGGAAGAAAACATGAGCTTGTTTGAGACACTAAACTGCAGGCTTTGTGCAATTAGGACATCCTGAATGTATTTAACATAAACTGACTTACCGACTGCAACCGATCTCAACTTCTCGAGGACACCCTGTAACCTAAAATCAATCAACAAACCCATGTTAAAGCGAGAACAGATAGTGTTGAGAATAACTGCAAGGTGTTAAAGGGTAGCGAGTGTATGTTACAAAACAAACAGCAATGTTAAATTGAATTAGACAGGAAATAAACACTTTCTGTCTGTGCTCATCGTACCATGCTGTGAATTTACTAGTGTTGTTTCCAAGGAAAAGGGAGAGATCGTCAGCCATCTGTTGCGAGGTTTTCTTGTTCGCTACCATCACCATTATATAGTCAGGAAGCTCTTCATCTGGAAACACATACAACATGTAAATGTGTGATTGGAGTATGAAGCAGCTGTCGCCTCTGACTTTAAGATCTGTGTTTTATTCACTTACCAATATATGCACCGAGCTCCTGGAGCTTGCCCTTGATAGCAGCCTGAAACAGACGAAAAGTACAGTACAGATGACGTAATCTTGCTTAACAAATAATGGAAAGCACTGGCTGCACTGACATCATTCATATGCAAAATAAGAGTTTCCTGACATCTGACCAAGTAGCAGTGGTTTAAGTAAAAAAATCTAACATTGTGCATCCCTACTCACAACCCAGCTTCACAGAATTAAACTGTTAAAGTTGATACAGTGACGTTATTAGAGATGTGTGAATACAGAAAAGTTACCTATTTTGGCTAAACTCAAAGTACAGTCACTACAGCGAGTGTCTCTCTGGAGAGTAGTGAAATCAGGGCATATATACTAAAAGGTACCAGAGCAACTATTTCTGTCCTGCGATACAGAAAAATGATCACCTGAGAGAACGGACTGCAAAAGAAACATTTTTTGTAGGTCTTCCTCTCTGCTCTCCGCACTGCTCCATTTTTTACTTAACACAGCAGAGCTCACCTGATGCTCTGTAACATGAATAGGCTGTTTTGCCAACTGAGTTTGAACAGGTGAGACAGAGGCGAGACCAATAGGTAATCAGGATGTGGCATTTCAAAGGTCAATTGGGGGGGGTTCAGAATGGCAAACTTTTTCTTTTTACTTTTAGAAATTACCTCAGATGCCCTTAAATAGTATGTACTGTACGTAAATGCAATTCGCACACAATCGGGACAGACTTCTTCCTCATAACATGATGCCCTGAACTCTGACCCTCTTACTTTTACATTGGTTACCATCCCATTACTATCCAATTAATATTCCTATTAGTACTATTTGATTGGTCATCAGTTGCTTGAGTGCACTGTCATCCATTATTACCACTTCTGACAGCTGTCAATCATCTGTCAATCAGCTGTTATATCTTTGCAGCTCAGTAGATATGACGCATCGTCCTCTGCATGGAGCACTGTGGGTCAGAATAGCCAGAAAAGCATGCTGGCCTGCCTACTGCAAAATCTGACTGGATATAGTAGGACATCCTGGTATTTTTGCCATACTGCATTTGACATATTATGTATCGGGACATACTAAATCTTTTTCTGACATACTATGTAGTATGGTAGTATGGGTACTGGAGTGTTTTCCAGGTGAACTAAGTGTACTACATAATGCAGTTTGTGTTTACGGTTCAACAACTTTATCGCTGTTGATATATGAGCCTTATGTCTTCAGAATTATCTGCATAGTTTCTAAGGCTGGGTGATATGTCCAGAAAATAATATCACAATATTTTTTGATACACGCTATATATCTTTGATATTTTTAAACCTCCTCAAAAGCACTTCATCAACGCTAGGACTGGGAGACAAAATCAAACATAACAATATTTCTGACCAAACACCCTCTCTGATGTGACAAAGCTGAGGGGATAACTATTGCTTTTTTTGCAGAGAATATTACATATTGAGATTTTTGATCGATAGTCATCAATAATGTTGATAGAACGACTAATGGGAAGTGTTAAAACAAACAGAAATGACTAGTCAGTTGACACATTAACTTAAATTTGTTGTACTTCAGCCTTTATAACGAGGGGAAAACACCACTTATGCCACATCACAATACAACAATATCTAAAATCTAAGATGACATATAGTCTCATTCCTTGATATTAACATTATATCTTCATATTGCCCAGCCCTAATGGTATCATTTTTTTTCGAGTATACAATGGAGAAAAATTTTAAGTTTGAAAACATTTCTCTAATGGGAATTTCACCCGGAAACCTCAGATGGTTGGATCACATAAGACTGAAAGAAGACTGACAATGGTCCCCCATACAGAGCTGAAAGGAGGCTGGAGCTACCATGTCTCTGCATTAGATAGATGATTCCTATGTTTATATGATGATGCATCAGTATACTATTTATCTACCCAGTAGTATACAAGCTATCCATTGGTTTAACATTGATAAAGCACAAGTTTAAAATGCTTTTACATCTTATCATTGATGAACACAGGAAGAAATCTAATGTTCTACAACATAACACTGTGAAATGAACCACTCTGTATAATAAGTATTTTCACTATTGATACTTAAAGTTCATTAAGCTGAAGATACTTTTGTTTGTAGCTGACTATTCCTGACTGTAGTTTATTATTTTACTGCCATTAAGGATCTGAGCTGCTCCTCCACCACTGCTAGTGAAGACTCTCAGTCATCTTAGTAGTCTTAAGCGCTATATCGTAGGCAACTGGACTTGTTTGAGTTTCTTGAAGACATTTCACCTCTCACACTAGAGGTTTCTTCAGTTCTGAGTCGAGGACCTGAAGAAGCCTCTTGGACAGAAGTAAAGGTGAACTAAAGAAGTATCTTAGGTGAGAGGCTGAGACGTCTTCATGAACTCGAGCAAGTCCAGTTGCCTACGATACAGCACTTTACATCTTCCACCATTCAAAGCAGCGCTGTGTGTCGTTACTGCAGAAGTTGAATTGAATAAAACAAACCACGCTAACACGTCTGTGAACCTGCCTGTTGGATACGTTCATTCTTCGGCCTTGTAAATAAAAACCTTGTTACCATTCTGCCCTCATGCTAGCATGCTAACGTTAGCTAGCATGGTCTGTGCTGCCCCGACATTAACCAGGCTTCATTTCCGGTGTAAATCACTCGTATTCAGCCCACGGTGATACTCACTCTTATCTTCTTGCTGATCTCTGTCCCAATCTCCATGCTTGTCTTTTAATTCAAGTGAATAAGCTGTAAAAGAAACGTCTGTTTGTCGAAGCTTCACCGCTAATCAACAGGGACAGGATGACGTAAGATCACGTGACCAGCTAAGGAAGCCGAACAGGGACAAATTTAACACCAAAAAAGATCTATCTATCTATCTATCTATCTATCTATCTAAACATCTTTTTTTCTTCTTGGCTATAGTTTCAAGTTTTAAACAGTTTGTTTATTTACTTATTTTTTTATTTATTTAACCAGGAAGTCCCATTGAGATTGAAAATCTGTTATGCTAAAGAGACCTGCCCGAGGTGGCAGCCATTTAAAACACATTTAAAATGCAACAAATGTAACACATAATACAAAAATCAAAATAAATCAACAACTAAAACAAGTCTTTATGTCTTTATCACCACATTCTTTGTGATGCCCTTAAATTCATCAATGGATATTAGTGTTTCTAATTTTAGATCTTTTTGGAAATTATTTCATATCGAAGGTGCAGAGTAGGAAAATGTTAACACACTGGGTGCATTAAAAAGCAACCACCTGGAGAAGCGCAGCTGGTAACTACCAGAGCTGACAAACAGAAGGGTGCAGAGGTCAGCTGGAAATTTGCCCAATCTTGCTTTATAGATAAAATTATACCAGTGCTGTTGTCTGTGTGTGGTCAAAGATGACCAAATCATAAAGAATGCAGTGATGAGTACGTGACATTGCATTTGTAATATAACGTAGACATGCATGGTGCACTGAATCAAAGCTACGTAAAATGGAGGAGATTGCATGCTTATGCAATATGTCACTGTAATCAATCAGAGACAAAAAAGTGGCTTTCACAAGTTTTTTCTCAGCACTGAAATTAAAACAAGACTTATTTCTAGAATAAAACCCACTCTTCATGTTAAGCTTCCTCAGTAAAACATTGCAGATAAGTATCAAGCTCCTGCACACTGTCAGCACAGGGCTACAGTCAGTTTCACCAGGCTTCAAATTCACACAATCCAAACATACATAACGTTATCTTTGTACAAGAGCCACAGAGTGAAACAACCAACTAAAATATTAATCAAATCACAAATGCAAGACAAGTACATCAGAAACTGATAAAAAAAATCCCCCCAAAAATGAGACTAAAAATATTTAAGACTTTACAAAATGCATTCGGTAAACTAGAGAACTGTTACGATGGACAACAACCAGTCTCCAGTATTATAAATCTGTTGCTGCTCTTTTTCTCCTTCATACCAACCAGGTGTCAATAACAAGAATCTCAGTTTTGTCCAGCTGAATGCTGCTGTGTATTGCAGAATTTTTTTTTAGATTCAGTATGACTACTACTGCCACCACCACCACTACTATTACTACTACTACTTCTAAAAATAAATTAGAAAAACTGTGAATAAAATTTCTTTATAAGCAGGATGCTGAGAAAACTACTCAGTATTCTGGACAGCGTCTCTCACTCCCTGCGTGCCACTCTGGAGTAACATCAGAGCACAGTCAGCTGTAGACTGAGACCGCCGAGGAGCACCAAGGAACGCCACAGGAGATCTTTTCTACCTGTGACCATCAAACTGTATAACTCCTCCCCCTTCTGCAGGGAGGAGAACTGAAACAAAGGACACTGACGTCAATGTTCACCTACATTAGCTGCACTATTTAAACTCTTTATATGATGTACATTACTACTTTTCAATATCTTGTTCAATAGTTGTCTCAATATCATGTACAACACTACTTCTCACTGTCATATCATATACAATATAACATTGATTCTCAGGCACAGTCTGTTTTTTACACCATTTTAGTTCATTTTTAGAAATACTTGTACTTATCTTACTCCTGTTGTTACTCTATTAGGCACTAGTTTTGCTTCTTTTGCTCCTTGAAAACACTTCTTATTCTGTATATTTGTGTATTTTTGACAGATATTTATGACTCTATTGTTCTAAAACTGGGCCAAGTGAGTGGCCCTGACCCCGGGAACCCACCGGTTGCTCTGGTTGTGAATATTAAATTGTGGTTACTGTACTTAGTGTTACTGTAATTTGAAGCATTTGTCTGGCACAAGAATTTCCTTCATGATACATAAAGTTGTGCTTAACTGAACTGAATTGAAGAAAAGCAAACGTAAGGAGTATTTCAGCAGCTGAGCGCTGTTACCACAAGATGGCACAAGAGACCATTAAGAACACGCCACTGTGAGGACAGGTCATACTCCGCATATGGATGGGCATACTCCAATAAACAATGATCAAAACCGATTCCGAAACCTACATCCTAAACCACCGACAGATCATTAAAATAGTGAATTTCACCATAGTTTGAAAAACAGTTTGATAAACAAAAATACAGACCTTAAGAATTAAGGTTTCAATATTAGTCATAATTCTGTTAAACTGACACAATCATAGATATTGAACCCACAGACTCTATAAAATAAGGTTGAGCCTCATCTTGGACAATCTGTTTAAAAGTCTCAGGTTAAAAAACAGTGCTGCAGGTTACAGTGAAGAAAAGAAAGCATGCTTTGATTAAAAACAAAAAAAAAATCATTTAAGTGTGAGAATTTAAATTTAAAATAACACTCAGATTGTACTGTAAGTGTATTTTCCAGCATTGTGTCTTGTGACTTTCTAATGTTCATAGCTGTATTTTTTCCCTCCGATATTATTTCCTGTTTTGCAGCCCCTCAATGCCAACCAACAATGACGGGAAGGATCTTGCTCGCCGTCTAGACGAGCGTCTAACACACTCGCAGCCACGGCCGTCTGCTCCCTCTCACTGTCTGCTTTGTTCACACCGTCTGTGTCAAGCAGTGTGGACGCACAAATTGTTTAATGTGTAGAAACATCAACTTTGTCTTTTTTCACAATCACACCGGGCCTCAGTTATATAAGAACTGACGTTGACCTCACTTAACATTCCTCTCGATGCATACGGTATACTCCTATCATCATTATGAGTACCACACAATGTTTTTTTCTTTACATTTGTGTGGTGAAGTACACTTGTGCTACAGTAACAGCGTATTACCTAACATCTGCAAGACCATTTAAATAGAACAACCAGCGTGGCACATGCTGTTTGCTCTCAGGTTTTGTCAGCCTTTTCCAGTCTTGCTTCAGAAGTTTAAGTCAAATAAGGTAATGAATACGGCATAGATTCCCCTGAGAAAGACAGAGTGGGGTTGTTCATGCATACAGAAGTGTTTATTGGTCCCACAGGTATGTATCAGCACGGGACCAAAACTTTCAGCTCGTGTTTTCCCGTAAATCATGCTCTCATACTTGAGCCTAATGGTCACTTAAATAATTTGTCATACAAAACCACACTTTTCTGTAGTTTCCATTCATCTTCAAAGGAAAACAGGAGCGGACTCTTTTGCTACCTGTGTTCAAAGGGAATGGAAGAGAACCTTGAATGGCCCCGATAGAAACCCTGGAGAAGGGCAGACACAGATTCCACTCAGAGAAGAGAGGTGCTCTCTCTCATTGTTGTTCATTTCTCTAGTGCTTAATTGGATCAAGGCAGAGGCAGGACCTCTGCAGTGACCCCTGTAACAATAGTGTTGCAACAACATCCATCAGCAGAGCCAAAACAGCCCTCGTACTGTACCATCACACGCAACCAGTCTGCCCTGCTGCATGTTCTGAGGCATGGTGGCGGTTCTTGACACGTCCCCCCCAGTATTTAGAACGTACATTTGCCTTTCTCAGTAAAAATTTGACTTTTACCACACACACTGATG
>JAPZEB010000010.1:11907317-11917735 GCA_029783705.1 Chaetodon striatus
GGAGGCGGATTCAAAAGGACCGCTGGTTTCTCATGATAAACATCGAGAGCGGGGCAAGTCATTAGAACAATCGTAACGATTAATGCAAAGTCACATAATACCTGTGAATACTGGGTGACCTTGCAGTGTAATGATTCTCCTTCTCTCTCTTTGTTTATCGTGAGACTATCACACAAAGTGACAGGGCTAACTGTTAGCATCATACGGCAAACTTTACCTAACAGTTAAATGTGTTTAGGTTTAACGACAGAGTCGAGCCGCTGTGGTGTCTGTGTGAGATTAACAGCTCAGTGTTGGATGTTGATTACTGCTGTGGAGCGTCTGAGGACTTCTGAGATCACGTTGTGCTGTGCTAGCTCGTGCTAACTGGCCAGAGAAAGCAGGAGGAGAGCAACTCTGGAAACTGTTGTGACAACATTGCAACTTTTTTTGCAAATTTCACTTGCCCCCACAATTTCTTGGCAAAAAAAGCCTATAACCATTGCACCATTTATTGCAATTTTTTTTTTAGAAAAGCTGCCGTGAAATCAGGTATTTTAAGTCACAAGAATCCCCAAAACAAACCCCAAAATCCTGGAGGGACTGACCAATGTTACTGTGAGCTGATATCAGAGGTGACAGAAGAGAGGGAATGGAGGCGTGTTTACTTTGCCTGCCTTTTAAATGATTGGCTTTTCTTCCTCCCAAACATGCTGAGACACAAACCTAATTTTGGCAAGGGGAGAGGGGGAGTGTGACACCTAGTGGCTATGCACCAATAGCATCTTAAATGCTCATTACAAGTTTCAGAACCTTGAAGAGATGGTGAGAAATTACCAGATGTTTTTTCCAGACTTCAGGGCCCAAATGGAAAGACATGCAGTTTAGATCTAAACATCCTAAGTCAAGACAACTTTTTTTTTTATTGACGTAAAGATGCATTTTCTCCGAATGATTAGTGTTGGTCTGCTGTCACAAAAGAGTCTCGATATGGTCACAATAATTACGTTAATTCTTGATTGAATCGTAGAGGTGTAGACTTCTCTGCTGCTTTGAATGCTGCATCATTTTAAGGGATATAACAGCTGTGTATTGAGCTTTGTTCATTATGAGGTGGATGCAGCTGTAGTTCAGGTCGCTTTGCATCATGGGAGTCAACCTCTCATCCTTTTGTTTAAACAAGATTGCAGTAAAATTATATTTACGTCCCCTAACGCTGAAGTACTGTCTATGAACCTTATAAGTACATGAGATAAAGGAAAGGGATCCGTCGGTGTACAGAGCGTAATATACTGACAGCGTGATCACATGCCGTGTGCTGCTGTCGTCTGCTGATCTTCATGTGTCCTGCTGTCGTTGCATCATAGTGCTGCTGTCGCATCTCATCTCAACACTGAGGCCTTTGTGCTGTGTGTGTGTGTGTGTGTGTGTCGGCGCTGTGCTTCATAACAGAGTGTCAGCTCGGCTCAGTTCATCGAGTCATCATTCATTGAGCCGGTAACGAGCGAGGGCCGCGAAGTGTTCGCCGCTCGACTGAAAGAAGCTGTTGTGTCTCTGTCAGGAGGGTTTGTGTGACACCACGAGGCCGAGTCGCACAATGAATAAGCAGTTTTTGGTGTGTGTGTAAAGAAGTGAGTGTAACAGACTCTGTGGTTGCAGTCGTGGTGATAATATCAAGCGTTATGTTGCAAGCAAAGCTGAGCACTGCGTAATGTGCCGTTAGGAATGAGGAGCCTTTTTTTCACCTCACGTTTGTCCCTGACACAGTGACTCACCTTCCTCCTGAAGTCATTGTGCTGTGTTCATCGGGCAAGAAAAAAACCAAACTGACTCATTCAGTAGTCAAAGCATGTTTATTTAAGCTGCACAACAACAAGCAATACCATGAATAAAATCCTTAGAAATTACTTAATGTAGTCCTGCAACTTTCCGAACTCTACAACACTTCCTGTAAGATTAAAGCAGTGTCTTTGCGTAGAGATCTTCCGTTATCTTACTGTGAAATCCTAAAATAATTTAAGCATATCTCTACTTTTTTGTCAGATGAAATGATGAAATTTCAAAATAAAGTTCAGGACAGATTTGAAGGACCATGTGTTCGCCCGTTAAAGGGATACTTCACCTGTAGAATGACCATTTCTTTATCCTGTGTCCTCATGAGGACATCACATTTAGGGTTTACTTGACCTTGCACTTCATTCTACTTAACTTAGACCTGTTGTCCTCGTTCGTGGTCACTTTTTAGTGCCATCTAGTGGCAGTAATAGCACAATACATTAATCTATGTAAAAACAAGATGGCTGCCATCTCTGCCAAGTCATTCTGCAGCCTATACTGACACAAAGTGGACGAGGTCCAAAACCTGATCACATTTTATGTGTTGAAACTTGTTTGTTTATGATTAATAATGTTTGTAGTTTGATATGGCAACAAAATTGACCAATTTTAGCAACAGTAACAAGCTGAGACACTGCTAATTAGGAAGTACTCATTTGAGGACATTCAGTGGGACTCAAGTATTGTTGACAGTGTGTAGTTTTTTATACTTATCAGGTCCTACTGAGCCCAAATAGCTAGGAGAAATTAAAAATGCAAATCAAACAGAAGTTCAGGTCTCAAGAGGGCATGATAAATTTAATCTAGATGTCCTGATACCTCTTCACGGACCATTTCTCATTTTTATGCTATGTCATTACTGGCAGCATATTATTATCAGTGTGTTTGTTTATTAGGTTTTGGTTTTTTTTTTTTTTGAAATATCAGGGCCTATTCTTGTACTTTTGTTTCCAGGTGACAGGAACTGCATTTGCATGGAAATTTTGCCAACATACCAGAAGCTGAACATCAGATAAGAATGCAGTGTGAAAAACACTTCTGAGAAGTTTTCTGTTAATTCCGACTGCATTCAGTCGCCATCTGTACTGTACGTATGAGACCGCAAATCTGCTCTCCTGTGGCTGGCATCCACTCTTACACAGAGGGCTGTGGTAAAGCAACTTCCCTTTTCTCTGAAATGCTACCGTGACCTAAGAGACTTGCAGTTGTCAATCAGCTGATAAACTTCTGCGAATTCTTCAACCGCATGTGCTGTGATGACGATAGTCCTGTCTCGCCTCTTCCAGACCCAGAGACACAGCGCAGCGCTGCTCTCCCCTCCCTCTGAAGCCTCTTCACCATTAAGGAAAGCAATACTCTCCTGGTGTCACGTTGCAGTTTGGATAAGTCAAGATCCTGCCTCGAGGCTGGAAAGAGGGAGAAGAAAGAATAGAAAGGTAGATTACAGAAAAAAGCCTTTAACAAAGACGCGCACAGGAAGATAATTCATTGCACCTGCTCTGACAATGTCCAGAAACCTAATACAGGCTTTCCTGGACAAGATGACACCTGTATGAATGAAGCTGCTGCAGCTGGGTGTCGGCACACAATCGCATTTTCATACTGCACACATACACACACACACACACACACACACACACACACATGGAGGAAGATTTGTATGCATACAGAGTCACACAGTGGAACAGCTGCTCAGATTTTGTGCACACTCAGAAAGCGAGACAGGGGTGATGTCAGAAAAGCTCCAGTGAAATTATCGGTTCGCTGCAAAAGACAAAAACACCATGCAGTCAGTTAAACGTGCTTGTTTGCAGCCATGTGTGCAACAATATGATCTTTTTTTTTTGCCTTAAGTGTCTTGTTTTGTGCATTATGTCAAGAGAGAGGTTGACTGAGGACACATTTCGACTACACCCACATGCGAAAGGGTTAACCCAGTTTTGATTCATGACATTTGAAGCTTTTACTCATTAGTCTGGCGAGGAAGTGAAGGCCTATTAAGATTTACAGCTGGCCTAATCGTTGTTGCCAAACCTGCTGGAGGTTCAGTGGAGGGACTCGGTGGGTCACTGCTGCACCGAGTCTGGATGAGTCAGGGTTACGCAGCAGGCAACAGTTTCAAATATCCATCTTTGTGTTGTGTAGGAGTGCAGGTCAAGGGTTGAACAGCATATTTAGAGAATTATACAACCTGGAAAGTGGTCTGCATAGCAAACTCCACGCTGAGGAACTTGATGAACTCCGCACTGCAGCCTGTTTTATGTGAACTTGTGTTGCGGAGGTCTCATCAGCATGTAGGTTGGCCCATTACAACACTGCATCTACATGTATTATTAATTGGCCCTCAGGAGAGCAGCATCATTGGTGAGGACTGAGTGTTTTGTTTCTGTTTGTATGAACCTCCTTTCTATTTTTTTTACACACACCAACCACCCACACAGACTGGGTATGTTTTGGTTGCTTCTTCAAGAGACAGGAGCTGGTTGTTCAGAACAAATCCACAATCTCTTTTTACTATCATGATCTGAGTGCAGAGGAGAAGGAGAATATCCGGATGATATGAGGATACCGGTCAAGTGCAGTATTAGCCTGTGTGCCTGATTCTTTTAAACCCATATTCAAATGACATTTTGGGAAATACATGTGTTTGCTTTGTTGTTTTATGAGAAGACTGATCCCACTCCCTGTATGCTAAATATGTGTATGCTAAGCTGCAGCCAGCAGCCAGTTAGCCTAGCATAAAGACTGGAAACAGGGGGAAACAGCTAGCCTGGCTTTGTCCAAAGGTAATACACTCTTTAAAGCTGGGGTAGGCAGTTTAATTTTGGCTGTGATGCCCCTCCCACTGTCTTCCAGTGGCTGTTTCAGCCAACCTCATCAGAGGTCCATGCCTTGATTAAGCTCACCTTGGCCTTCCAGGCTATAAAAGCTGCCTTGTGTTTTCACTCGCTCTCTCCCTTCCTCCAGCAGGCGTCCACTCTGCATCATTGCTTTTTGGTTGTGCATCTTCAACACCTATGCAGCACACCTGACATACATCCATGCATTACATTCGTTACTGTTTTGCTGACCTACACACTCCATTGTTTATTTAAGTCAGTCTTAGTTTAATAAATTCTGGTTGTTGTAACTAAATCTTTTGTGTGGACTCACTGAGAAAGTTTGTGACGTGGCGTATTTGGGCAAAAATCCAATGATACATTTGAGCACACTGTAATTCAAGCAGACTGACAGAAAATTAGTCTTCTCCTCCTTTTCTTGGCTCTGTTTTCAGGCTTTAAAAAAATCTAGCCCTTGGCAGGAGACTTTGGCCAATCACAGGTCATTTCAGAGACAAAGTGCTCCAACTGCCACTTCAGTGAAGGCCTGATCCAATCCTGCAGGGAAAGTTACTATTCTAGCACTGGCATCAACCGCCTACACTGCAAAGCAACCCAAAAAAGGACGGGCTTATCAAAAAGAGAGTCTTAAAGACAGCTTGACAATAAACTAAGTAAAACACCTGTCAGTATCTGCGAAGTGTTTCAGAGATGGAGAGAAATGTTGCTAATAGTTTAGCCTTCTGCCAACCAAAGGTAGAGACTCACAGCTGTGGCTTAAAGTTCACGTATATGTAGCTAACGCTAGCTAGAGCCCCAAATCACATGGTGTCCTCCACCTCACTCCCTGCTGCTACAGACCACCTTACCAGGAGGACAGCAGACAGAAGCTTCTGAGTCAGAGCCCAGTCAGCTGCCCTGATAGCCTCGACTCCCTGCAGGATCAGCAAACCTTCTGTTGCTGCTGTTACACAGGATAGACCTGGCCAGGCCAGCTGTTAGGAAATATGGACAGGGGGACAACATGTTCAAAAGTGGGTACATTTGTTTATCATGTAAATACATATAACTTGTATTGTCAGTGATTTAAGTTAGTAAGTAGATTGTTGTACTTGATCCCCTTTAAGGGTCAACCATAGACCTTTTCATGGGCTCCCCTCTTGGCATTGGGCTGGGGTCATCTGTTGCCATCCAAAGGTCCGTCTCTTGAGCTCCTTTCCTGCCGGGGAAGCGGTCTACAACGGCGTGGAGTGAGGCGGTTGGGGTGGCTGGCTTCGTAATTATTGTCTCATTTGTGGTCTGTTAAACAGAGTGAGTGTGGGGCAAGGAGGGGCTGATCAAATGAGCTGCAGGCAACTGTGAAAATGAAATATGATTAAATAAATCAGTATATGGGAAACACTGGGTTACTATATGAAGCATGCGCATGTGCCCGTGGTGAGCTGGTGGGAGAGGCTTTGGACAGAGGGGAGAGAGGGGAGAGCTATCAAATGATTAAATTCTGCCTTTCTTGCCTTTTCCAGATTTTTAATGAGTTGTATTTGTAGAGTTTTGTGACCTTTGGATGGTACCAGGGTAGCTCCTTCCCCTGTTTTCAATCTTTATTCTAAGCTAAGCTAACTAGCGCCTTGCTAACTCTCAGCAAGAAAGCAAATAAGCCCATTTCCAAAAATGTTGAACTTTTGTTAAAACATTTAAGCTATTGGTTGTCTACAGAGCAGGTTCTCAGTTATCAAGTAGCAAATGTAGTCTTCTGATTTTACCATTTTTTCCACACCAAAAAAAAAAAATCAGTGGTTTTCCTTTTTATTGCTTGGCTCGTGTTGACGCTGCAGGCCCCATAAAAATGTGTTAGACCACTGAGGACGATGCAAGCACATATTTATAACCAATGAAAATCACATCTGACAAAAGGCCATTAGAAAAGAAAATTTACCGTGCAACTGCCAATGTAATTACACAGAATTAAAAATCAATAAAACACTATGGAAGAACCAAAATGCAAAGTCTGGAAACACAACATGCAGAAAGAAAACACCATGGACAAATATAAATGCAGTGATTATAGTTACCAGCCACATAAAGTCTCGTAAAAAGGAAACCATCAGGTGCATCTGTTATGTTTATGTGGAAAAACATGGTGTGAAAATTCTGGTAATTTTAAGTACACATGTTAATGAGACCTGACAGGAAACAATACCACAGTTTTACATATCATCCACATGTTCAACACTGTCAGCTGTTTTTTTTTTTAATTCTACCAGCTGCTCCTGCTAACTGCTGAAAGGCCTTAATTTACTATGACTTCTCAGATAAGGAAGAGGCATGTTAAAGGGAAACTATGCAGATTTTCAACCAGCTTTCAATGTGGGTAGTATGTGTAGAAGAACTATGTTAAACTCCCCTCAATCTTACAAGCGCCCATATCTCCTTGCTCATCTCTCAGGTCAAATTTGATTTTGCTGTTGCTCGAACTACAGACTTCCTCACCATGAACACTTTTAAAATCAGGCCACACGCAGATCAAACAGTAAAACTACGCAGTGCTGAACAAATACAGACCAAGATCCTCTTATTGCATTGCCTATTTGTTACTTAAAATGTCTTCAGAAACATATTTTAGCTCACTGTTTAACCGTAATTTGAGATACTTTGTTACCAGCCCGCTGCCGTATTGCTCTCTGTGTCAAAATGGACAAGCTCACATTACTGCTGCATTCACATGCTCCTCGGATGCTCCCATTTCTTAAACTGGGATGTTGTTCTTCTGATTTTGGTGTTTTCACAAGCTTTTAAGTCACGATGTGGAAATAACATCGACGCTACAAAGAAGATGTGTTGTATTTTATCACCCTGAGCATTCAAACAATTTGTTAGTCAATAGTAGTTTGATGCTTTATATTACAAAGTAATTTTGTCCCAGACTTATTCATTGGCATTCGCTTGTTTAAAATCTGTTCTTGGCCTACTGGTTCAAATGTGTGCAACGGTACCGTGAGGGAGGAGGTAGAAGGCACCGGAACCAGGAGTACACATGGGAGAAGCCAGCACACCTGTGCAGAGTCAACAGTAGGCAGCGAGGGTCTTGACAGCAGCGATGATGAGTGGGATCCGCGGTGCACACACAAAGGCAAAATTGTGCAGCCAATTCACAGCACAGAGGTCTACAGATGGACAAACCAGTAAACTTGCTTTGGAGAGCTGGTTGACGATCCCTCCAAACAGCCATGGAGAAAGGCGGAAACAGAGCGCTTAGTCGGTGACAGAAGGCAGAGTGGTTTACTGGGGAGCAGACGGAGAGCAGGAGAGTCAGAGACAGGCAAAGTCTGAAACAAGGAAGCAGTCGGGAAACAAACGTTGGACAGCCTTGCATGGGTATGACAAGGAACAATCTGGCAAGGAGAGTCTGTGAAGCGGGAACCTTTATACTGGCAGGAGGTAATGATCCACAGGTGAGAGCAGCTGGTTTGATGAGGTGGGTGTGGTGGACTGGCAGGTGTGAGGGATGTGTGAACAGGTGATACACTGGCAGGTCGGTGTGGTGGAAAGGCGGGGTAATGGGAAATTTACTGGGTTAACTGAGAGAGTGGCATGTATGGCAGGTCGACAGAGCCCACTGTGACAGTAGCCCTGCAACATCACAGCTCCAGTTACATTGCACATGTGTCATACCCCGTGCTCCAATGGGGTCAAAGAGCATGCCCCAGCCTCCATTTAATAGCTTCGCCGAATTCAAAAGTATTTGTGTCCTTCTGCTGCGTACACAGCCAAGTTTTTATGAAAAGACCGTCTTTCCAGCAGTGAAATACTTCTTTAATGACCGCAGTACTATCAATGCAGTAGGTCAGAAACGTAGCCAAAGTACAAGATCCTCTCTGACCTTGATGTGTGGAAAAATCCCCTGGGTTACAGCTGACCATGTGGTTTGCTCATTTTTTTTATTGCCTCTCTAAAATATAAAACAGTTGTCCAAAATTTGCTGCCTTTGGGTCTGTGCATGATGTGAATTTAAAGAACTCTGTGACCTTTAATGATCAATTTGACCTCATATGTCTGAGTACATACATTGCACAAGTGTCAGATATTACACATCTTGTGCAAAGGACCCGCGCTGATCTCCTCTGATAAGTCACATTAGAGTTGTATTAACTTTCCACATGCTTTCCTTTTCTCTGACCCTGGTCTGGTCACTACAATCCTGACTTGTGTGCACAGTTACTTTGTGCATTTAGTGAGGGTTTGTTGCCCTGAATCAATGGCAATGACAGGTTCAGTTTGCAGCTACTCAAGACACTTCTCAGCTGAAGCCTGTTAAAAACGTTCACATCTTGGCACGCCTCGCCGAGTCATGTAACAACCTCCGCTGATTGCATTTGCAGCTGGTTGGCTTCAACAAGTGCATTTTCCCATTTGAATAGACAACATATGTGGAGTCTCTTTGTTTGGAGAGAGGTTCCAACCCCTGATTTTTCTTTATACTGTAGCTTTCAATAACATTTTTATTTGTCTAAGGGCCTGACATTTGCTCCTAAGGCTCCTAATATTTTTATAAAATTTAACAAAATAACACTACAGAGGATAAATTCCAGTAACATCATCACTGAGTGTGGAGACAGCTTTTAAAGTGTTTTTCGGTAAACATTAAGCCACATGTTTGACCTTCTTGAACAAAGTCTTCTTGTCCCCCTCCTACATTATAAAGCACATCACGTTCAGGCTATTTTAACTAATAATCTTCTTATAAAGACAGAATAAGGCAGAGCCATTGTGGTGGATGTGGTGTGATTATGTGGTGGAGCAAGCTGTGCCGCTGTTTGGCTTTAATTAGAGTATTAGCAGGATGCCGAGCTGTGCTTTTCATCAGAGGACCAAAGGAGGGAGAAGTTTCACAATGAGCTCCCCTGCAGAGCTCGTTTATCACTGATGTTGATAAGACTAATCTCCTCCGTGAACACTGAGATATAATATTCAATGAAAATCTCATAATAATTAACATGTTGCTTTTAAATATACTAGGAGGCATTATTAAGCTGTGAGATAGATGATTATGTTTCAGTTCATGGTTAAGGGTATGGGGTCTGATGATTCATGGCTGTCAGTGAAGTTCAACACGACCTTTGTTTCTGCTTTGGCACAAGATTCATTACCGCTAAAGTTTTCAATTAATGTGTTTAGCAATATCTGACATGTTTATTATTTCCTGTAATTTATGCTCTATTTGCATGCCGAACTGTAACACTCTGAATCAGAGGTGTAGAATCAAGCCACGCAAGTCAGGACTAGAGTGTGAGCACTTTAGATTTGACTTAACAAAGTCACAAATGACTTGAACCTCGACTGGGACTGTAACACCAATGACTCGTGACTTCATTTGGACATGAGTGTTTTGACTTGAAAATACTTGATGACTGTCCCAAAGCTCAAAGATGAAAGCATGCTATTTAAATAGTGCACCACAAATCGATTTATTTGCACTAATTTCTTGAACAATATTTCAGTCATGAACGCTCTCGTCATAGATTTAACCATTCATTGCAAGAAATGGAAATACAGTTATGTTTGGTGCTGATGGCTCCACTCTTAAAATCCTCTCTTTCGATCTGAAAAGCAGCATGCTCAGCCAAATTAGGGAGCGCAATGCAGAAAACCCCCCTGCATGTACAAGAGTGGGCCTAAAGCAAGACATAAAATCCCCTTTTAAACTTTAAGCCATGTTAGGACTCTGAATTAGGAAGGTGGAGGCTGGGGTGGAGGAGGTAAAGCTTTGCCAGCAGCAGCAGTGGT
>JAPZEB010000010.1:11968502-11979703 GCA_029783705.1 Chaetodon striatus
TTTTAAGTTAGCTGCTAGCTGCTTTTTACAATCTCGTGGTGGTTGGGTCACACACGTAACATGTCTTCAGGTGTCACACCTGTCTCGTCCATGATCCTGTCCTGTTGGTTGTCCCTTTTACAAAGACATTAAAGCCCCATTTCCACAGAGCAGTACAGTGCTGTCCAGTTCTTTTCCGTTTCCACTGTGAAAAGTTGTGTATGGTAGCCATGGGACAATTCACCCCTCTGCTGGGTACCTAGCACACAGATCTGGTGCTAAAAGGTGGAGCTGTGAACGCTGCGGTCCGTTGATTGGTCAGTAGAGGACGGTCACTCTGCTCAGGGCTGAGTTGTGGCTGGTTTTGAGGCTCATGCAACCACTGTTCATACTGTGGGGAATTTTTAGTAGTAGACTGTAACTACAAAATAAAGGATGTTTTGCTGGCTTTAGCAGCAGCTGGAGTCACAGATATATAACTTAAGTCACTGGGACGACTGCTGGTGACTTTTAAGGTGGAGCATTAACTTGTAATGTTACTCAGTGCATGAGTTGAGGACATGAATCAATCAGCACACCTTAAATTTCTGTGACAGCTTTGTCACGTTAAATCACTGTGACAACTTTGACCATCACTTCAGTTTTTATATGACATTCACTTTTAGTAATGAGTGGATCTTCAAGTGTTTATATTTATTAATTTTGACCGGGTTATGTGGCATATATCCCAATCCTCACTCGGAGGGCAACAAAAGCACAGCAGAGCATCATTCTTGCGGACTCCGGCAACACTACACCCCAGGGCTTGCCTTAGAAGGAGTAAATGCAGAGACCTGCAATTTTTAAATATACCATGGAGAAAGACTCTCACTGCAGCCTGTTTTACTTTGTTCAGAAAATATCGGTGTGCAACACCGTTCTGTGGACGATATACAGGGAGCAGACTCTGTCACCAGTAAGGAGGAAATACAGTCAGTGCTGGAAGGAGCAGTGAGTTAAAACAACTCCGCCTACATTTAAGAGTACTGTTTGTAGTTGGAACGCTAAGCGGACCTTTGGTCTAGGTGTCATGTCTGAAGGGTTAATTTTGGTTCCAAGGGTACCATACCGAAAGTGTTTGGTGGACACGGGGCTTAATTCAGTACTGTTTCTACCACCGCTGCCAGCTTTAAGGTGAAACACCTCTGTCTCCCCATTCTGCAACCCCACCTATCATAAAGAACGGCAAGGAAGAATAGCGGTGTGAAACTTATTGACAAAGGCAGCAGAATGGGACACAACACGCAAAGAAACCTGAAACCTCAAACACAGTGCAGACTTGTCAGTACAAAGAGCGGTGTTAGCATTAGCATAGTGAACGTTTTGACAGCAAACAGGGTAGACTGAGCAGTTCTTGGATGTGATGTGAACACACTGTAATATATTATTGTATATTTTACAACCACTTATGTTGTGCCAGCCACTACCAGTTGCAAGCTAACAAACATAAACAAATAAAACATGCTAACTAAGTTACCATTCTGTTATACCAAGTCGACAATTTTCATGCACAACATACTCCTCATCTGAGTCTGATTCTGACTGAGGCTCAAACATGTAACTGTGCACTGCTCTTTCATCCATCAACCTAGCATGCATAGCCAGACCTATCTCCGCACCTCGCTTTAACGCTGTGCTGCTGCTGGAGAAAGCGAAAACTACCACAGGCAGCAGTGGTATGCGGGACAGAGGCCAGATGTAGAATTTCTCAATGAGTGAGAAAAAGTAGATGTGCTTCCAGCCTCTTTTCAGAGTTGTTGTTTTTTTACGTTTTATGTGGGGGGAAAAAGCTGCAGAGTATTCTTACATATTTTAAAACATGTCCAGAGGAAGACTTTAACTATGGAGCTAGAGGCAGGAGTTGATTGGCTTAACTTAGCATAAAGATCAGAGGCAGGGGGGCATGGTTAGCCTGGCTCTGTCCAAAGCTCAAATATATCCCTCCCAGCACTTCTAAAGCTCACTAGTTAACTTGCTGAATATTGTTTGTCTAATCCACACACAAACTGAGCTCCACAGTTGCCACACAGCCATGAGAGTGGTATCAATTTTCTCATCTAACTCACACCAAAAAGTAAATAATAGCTTTTCCCAAACTGTCAAACTGTCTTAAAATTAAAACTTCTCAAAGTAGAAAAAGTGTAGACATAATTTGGGTTTTTGGTTAAGGTTAACAGACTTTAAGCAAAAAGTTTTCCACCTGTCATGCTAATGCAAACTACATTTTCTCACAGCAGTTATTTGAGTTGTCATAGCAGGAAAAGCACAGGTGTCATGACCATAATGAGATTAATTATGGGCCTGCCCCATTTAGGTGTGCCTGTGAGCCATGTCAGCGAGCCAACATGCACAATACTAGGGCACTGGCACTGACATGCCTAGACGGAATACAGCTATTATAAATGTTATTAGTTACACCTGTGTTTGCCAAGTCATAATATCCGCTGTGAGAAAGGTTCTGCCTGTTTGTAGTTATGTCACCTTCATGTAATGTTTTTTTTAAATGGGAAAACATATCACTTTCCTCTAATGTTATTACATCTTTAAAGGGGAACACCACCTAATTTAAGACTTTGAATATCTTACTTTAATGGCTAAGGAAAGCTTACCAATATCTGTGAACATTAGCTACTCTTTCTCAAAGCCGGAAACCAGAGAAGTATGTTTCAAGTTTGTGATGTCATCAGGTGTAAAGTCTGGAGCTGCTCCAGAGACAGTGAATAGGAGCTTGATTTTGTGGACCCACAAAATCTTTTGTTTCTTTTTATACACAAATGAGCTTTGTTCTATTGTAATGTTCCCAATTCATTGTCTATGGCCCAGTTCCAGACTTTATACTTGATGACATCACAGTTTTGAGTTTAAGCACCCCAGTTATGCCTCCATTCTGGCAACAGCTGTGGCTCAAGGGATTATTTTATGTTCGTACCTATGTCTAAGCATAAGTAAGTATAAGATCTCTGGAATTTCTTCAAATTTGGCACAAACGTTCACTTGGACTTAAGGATGAACTGATTAGATTTTAATGTTCAAAGGTCAACGTCACTGTGACCTTGCGTCAGTCTTATTCTAATGCCAGCCTTGTAAAAAATCCCAAACACAAACGTCCACTTGGACTTAAAAATGAAATGATTAGAATTTGGTGGTCAAAGGTCAAAGGCCATAACTCAGGAATTCATACACTTATTATAACAAATAGGATAAAATGATGACATTACACATCTAAAAGGTCAAAGGTAAACTTTCCTGTGACATCATAATGTCCGGCATAATCACTGTTCTGTCCTGGCTATTACTCAACATCTTATCTCAGGAACAGAAAGGGAGACATTTGATACTGACTTGGTGACACCAATCTTTGGTGCCCTCCTGAAACTGTGCTGATTGTATAGATCTTCTGTGCTGCTGTGGGGAAGACCTGTGTGAAGCATCCATGTTTTCACAGGCATGCATGTAAACTGTAACTGCAACTTGACTGATTCATGAAGACATACCACCAAGAGATGTTAATTCTAATTTTTGGATTTGGGAGAGAGAATTTTTCATGGTTTTTGGTCCGTCTTAGGCCACAGAAACAACATATGAATTTTGAAAATGGCCACAGTTCCCCTTTAACATCTGATGGTAATCCACAAACATCGTCTCAGATTAGCATACCAGCAGAATAACAAATATATTAAGATTAATGTAAAAGATGAACTCATTACCCGTCTTCCCCTCCTCATTTTTTGATTTATCCGTTTTGTGAGAGACGACTCAGAGGCGGAAAAGGCGTCTTCTATAAAACATGTGGACACTTTTCACCAAAACATAATTGGTAAAAGGGAGGGTTGCATATCCTAGACCAGTGATGAGAGGCAGCTCTGTTGTGGTTGTAACCAAACAAAGTTAGAACAACCCTGGTTTTATTACCAGAACATCCCGGCTGTTCAGTCCATAAAAGTTTCTGCCTGAACAATTTGTCATAATACAGTTGTCAGTTGTAAAATGTCATGCCAGCATGTCTGTTCCTCAAGGTATGTTAAGAAGCAACTTTGTAGGTATTGTGTCAAAGTAATAGTGTTTTTAACTTGTGTCTCACAACATTTTAGATATAAGGAGCTACAGTGGCTGATGAAGTCTCACAGCTTCTTATCTACATTTAGCTTTGTGTCATTTTCTCTTGATTGAAAGTCTGTTAAACAGCGTTCTGTTCTCCCAGTCTTCTGTCTTCTTAGCTGACACGAGTTGACCCGGTATATTTCATTTGACACTCTCCTATTGTCACCAAGAACTGCTTCATCACAAAGCTCCACATCAGCATGCTAACATGTGCCCTGTTGGAAGCGGCTGTGCTCACATACTTCCAAAGGAGACATGCTCTTTTGGCCTCTCAAGTTTCTGAAGTGTCACTGCCAATGTCTCTGTTCTGGGAGATTATATTTTAACTTATTAAAAGATTTTTTTGGAAGGCAGATCATCCACATTTGTTGAAGAGAGAATTATACATTAAAGACTCTCCAGGGCTCAGATCTAATAGCTGCTTGCCCTTGAAGGCACAAGTGGAGCAATGAGACAGCTAATGTTGAGAGACAGGGGAGTGGGACGTAGAGATATTGCGTGTGTTTGTTTTTTTTTTACCTCATATTCTCTCTTAATGTGCTGCATGCCATTGTATGTGTGTGACAGCTAGACCATGTGTGGCTGTTTGTCTGTGTATGTATGTGTGTGCCAGTGTTGGAGGGAGGATAACACAGAGCCACAGCATCTGCCTGTTTTTGTGACACTCCTTTGAAGTCTCTTTGATTCTCCCCAGTGCCCGCTAAAAAAGACTTCAGACACTTTCTGTCTGATTGCCTTAACATGGCGTTGTCCTGGGATGCCCAGGCTTTTGAGGGGCGGGAGGAGGGGTGCAGAAGGCACAGCACATAGCGCGAGCCAAAGTAAGAAATAAACCAAGTAAACCAAGGAGAGTAATGAGGATGTGCAATAGCTGGGGAATATGTGCAATATAGGTGAGGAAGTGTGAAACACCGCAACTGCAATGCATCTTTGAGCCACCTACACCTCACTACAGTGGTTTTTCTGCTCATTGCTTGTTGTAAAATATAGGTAATGATCATATTATAGGATATATGTAATCTGTGTGGTTAATATGTACTACAAATTGGCTATCTGAGGACAGTTAACTTGTGATACACTCTTAGAAATACAGGCGCAAAGTAGAACCATAGAGGGTTCTTCAGCATGTCTCCAAAGATGAACCCTTTTTGGTTCCATAGAACCCAATTTAAAGGGTTATACCTAGCACCATCTGTGAACGGTTTAACCCAGAACCTCCTGTGAGATTTTCTACAGAGAACCTTTCAGTGGTGTAGTGGTTTCACCTAGGACCTTATCTGGGGTCTCAATCTAGAACCTTTCCCCCTTCTAAAGGATGCTAACAGGAACCCAGAGAGTTCTCCTGAGAACCTTTTATATCGTAAGGGTTTTTCCAGAAACCACCCAGGAGGTATGACTGAAAATCCTTTTATATTTACTAACCATAGTTTTAGTTTACCAGGTTAGCTTGAGGCCCATGGAACCACGTCCAGCTTACTTGGGCTTCATGTAGCACCTAAAGGTTCGGGGCTCATGTGGTACAGAACAAACCAAAGCACACATGATTCACAATCACATTTTAAGGGGGTGGAGATTTTGTGAAATCACTACTACTAAAGCTTTAAAGGAGATGTCCGGTATTTTACACTTTGAGCCCCATTTCTGGGTTGTTTATGATGAAATAGAATGGTTAGGATCAAAATTTTGATGATTGGTCCTTTATTGAGAATTTGGCTTTCCCCTGCGTGGCTTAACAATGCTGTCTATGGCCATGTGTAAATCTGTCCTAAAACCACCCTAAACGTTCATTTTCAAAGCCATGAAACTCACCCAGTGGTCAGTGGTGTTCGTTGATGTTCCCACATAAAAATCGTAGCAATCGTGTTTTTCTTGTTGTTTTTGAGAGTAAAACCGTGTGTCTGTGTTTAGTAAAATAAACGAAGCACAAGCAGTTTCAATTGTCCATAAAGTTTTAATGAAAAAAAAAACAGCAATGTACCCATTTAACAACAGAAGAAATTAAGAGAAATTGTAAGATTTCGAGAGCCAAGCTCTTATGTACAGCATATTGCACTAGAAAAAGAACAAACATCCCCCGTCCTCCTCCGTCCCCTCCATCGCTTCATGTCCTGCGCCGTTTGAAAACTGTGCAGTAGACACAGAGCAGTCCCAAAGATAACACAGCCAATGCTTTAACAAAAACTGCTACATCTGGACTGGGTCTCACTTCATTAGGACACATGAGTGTGAAATCCTTGAGACCACTCTGAACGTAAAGAAAGAAATGTGAAGACAATACAAACTCGCCGCGCGCACGGCGCCGGAGTCTGAAATAAGTTCCACTGTTCAGTTCATGTATTAAAAGAGATATCGTGGTTTTCACTCCATTAAATTACATTCAAACCCTTAAGATACAGATTTTTTTTCTCAGGAATGTTGGACATGCATTTTTACTCCATTTACATATATCGAAAAAAGCCCTTGAACTGAGAGTGACACAGCAGACTTGGCAATATCCAAAATTAAAAAAAAATGCCACAACATTGGAAAAAAAAAAAAAGCATAGAAAAGCAAAAAAAGTCGTGTTGTTGTAGTTCTTTCTTCGTCTTCTTACAAAAGGATATGGAAAAATTTTTGCTAAAAATGTTTTTATAAAGATAGCAACAATAGCTGTGTCAAATTCATGTCTAATGTATAAAAAACACCAAATCACAGCACTTGACAGTAAAGATGCACTCTTTCTTGGATATTCAAAAAACCGATCGAAGAAATTTGATATTAAAGACACTGAAGGTTGAACGAATAACAAATGTTTCACTTGAGTCAGGGTTGCAAGAGTGGTTGGTAACAACAGGCTCAGATCAACACCAACAGCGACTGATGGCTGTTCAACCCGTCTCACATACAAATAATACTGGGCACCATGGTGGCTCATTCCTCCTTCAAACATAAACCCACAGCCCTACTAGATTGTATTTAATAAAGCACAAAAACCCAGACGAGCCGGGCCGATCCAGCATATTACAGATCTTAAAAAGTTTCTAGAGGGGAAGTTCAGCACAGGAGTAGAAAGAGAGAGGCGCAAAATACAGTATACAGGTAAAAAATGTTGGGTTTTTTTTTTTACAGTGCACATTGATAGCAAACAGTCGTTTCTGATATTAAGAAGCGTGGTGAAACTCGCCGTTCGTGCTGAGAGATGTCAAAGGTTGAGCCTGTGCCTCGTGAAACAGATTTTGTTTGTATCAAGGCACAACGAACACGCCGTACTGTTTGTGCCGCGTCGGAGCAAGTTAATCTCACAGGGCCCGAGTGAAACGAGAGCTTTGACCAGTGACTTTGGGGGAATTATGCCAAGTGTCGATGATGATGTGGCAGGTCTGTTACTCACAAGGCACGTTTTGTACATTTGATTGTCTGTTTTGTTCACGTGATTTGTAAAGACTCACACCGTTCGTGTGAGGACGCACGAGGCACATGGCTTTAGTCCAACCTCCCCACACACAGGCATCAAACACACAACTGAATGCGCATCAACAACGAGAAGAAAAGGACTGTACACACTGAGATAGCATCTATACAGTAGCACTGAGCAAATATACACAAAATAAATTAGAATAAATTATCTGAAAAGAAAACCAAACAAAATGAAACTTGTTCTCGATAAGGACAGGGAGTAGTTAACCATGATAAAAGAGCTTTGGACTGCAGACCAGAGAGTGCGTCACAACTATCTGAATTGGCTCAGCGTTCATTGTTTGCAGGAAACAAACTTTTGGTTCAGCTACTCACGTCGTTACAAAAAAAATCTGTAACACACTTCCATGTTGGTGTTTAGCGATAATGAAATATCTCCTTGCTTGCGCAGCATCGTGTCCTCACTCAGAGGCAGATTATTTGCAACGTCTAATAAGCTTTAGGTAATGAACATGGTTTGTAACTACTCCCTGAAGAAAACATAAAGAAAAAAAACCCATCAGTGTCTTCAAAAGTTCATATCATGAATCTACAACAGACTGAAATAAAACTTAAAAATGAGGAATTTTTAACATCTTATTTAAAGTCCTTACAGACTATTTCCTTGATAAACCTTACATTGAGAAACAGTGGCTGTGTCGTTGCAAAATGCTAACGTAGCAGTTGTCACAAAGGGTGTATAGGCTTTCTCCTATATACCCAAATGTGTCTGTGTCTGTAAAAAATGGTTCTTGAACTGTACAGAAGCTAAGTCCTCAGTGAAGCTGGATGTAACCACTGGCAGTTTGGTGAAAGAAAGCACTTGAATGAAAGGTGGATACATACATGTATCAGCACGTTGGGATTGAGTCAGTGCTCGAGACGTTTACACCTGGAGTGAAATAAAATAAAAATGCATCTCAGTAACTTTAAAGGGGAACTCTGATACTTTTCAACCTGAACTATTTTCCCACTTTTTTGTGTCTAAGTGATGAATGAGAACAACAGTTTTTGAAATTAGTCCAGTATTGGGCATGAGCGCTGCAGGCGGCAGCCACAAAACAGGCTGTAATGTAACCACGGTCAATTTACGTTCACTATAAGTGTTTGTTTTTGTCTCTGACAGGCTCAGATTATTGCTTTAAGTGTCTCCCTACAGAGACAGACCTTTTTGTTGAAGAGTAAGATCATTTTTGTTCAACTAGAAACAGCCCTGATATCTCCGTCTCCACACCCACCAGACTCCATTTAAAATAAGGGTAATTTAAGCCTGTACAGAGTCAGCATATTTTTGCATCTAACCAGGTGAATTAAGGATTTATTTCAACCAAACCAGAGTTGGTGATTGTTGTAACAGTGGAAAGACGAACTAAGGCAGCTTTTGCGAGTTTTATTTTGCTTCTGTCAGCTTTGAATAAGGTGTGTTATACAATGATATAATTACTGTTTTTTGTCATGGAGTCTGGTGGGTTTGGTGATAGCGATCTTCAACAAAAAGGTCTCTCCCCTTAGGGATCCTTTCCATAACCATGTGAGATACTAACGATAACAATCTGACTCTATTGATGGGGAAAAAACAAGCTCTTTTAGTGGATGTAAATAGATGAGACGCCGAGTGGTTAGACTGCAGCCTCTTGATAAAACATTGTTGTTCCCTTTGGTCACTCAGACACAAAGTCATAGGAAAACAGGGTCCAGAGTGAAAAATACCAAAGTTACCCTTTAACCCAAAATGTTTCTGTAACAAAGATATCTGTAAAGAGGTGTATTTCATTGAGAACACAGCCATATTTTGGGAAACATTCCTTCTATGGATGTCAGTTTGATTGCAAATGCAACAGATCCCTAAGATTTTTTTTTTTTTTTTTTTCTAAACGTCCTTCCACTGGCTTGAATATTGCTCGCCCCTTAAAAACGCTGATAAAATGTCATCTCTCTCACGGGCGACCCACACAATGCAGCAAAGGGCAAAATTGTGATTGTCAATCCAGCCAGAGAAAGAAACACTGAAAAGCTTCAGAAAAACGATGAAACTCATCCAAAGATTTTCAGCTGTGTGATTGTTTTCCAGTTCCCTGATCGTGATCCCACAAAGGAGATTTGTTTGTGCTTATTTGGTTTCAAAATGACTGCAGATTTTGGAAACAGTAAGCACGCACTCCTACATACACATGATCACAAATTCAAAGAGTAATCACAATAATGTCAGGTATTGAAGTTACTCGACTACAATGTCTTCAGTACACCTACATTCAAGTATACATGTTCATCCTTTAAATCAACAGGATCTGGATCTACACAGTGGGTCTTTAGGCCACTTCTAACAACATGAGTGGTACTGGAGATGGAGAGGCTGACGGGATGACACAGGCTGATAAAATGTCCCTACGTCTACAGTGGAAGCTGGCGAAACATCTAAACTGACCGACAGTGCAACACTAACACCAGTGTGTAGCACCGCCACAATGTCATGACCACCATTTTGAAATTAGCCAGTGTGGAACAGTAAAGGATAAGTACAGGGCTTATTGTTTTTCTCTGAATAAATTAGAAATGTGCCTCGAGTCCTCAAGGTTTTAAGTCAGTAACTTCAGCACAGAAATGTCCGCGTCCACAGTTTGTCGCCAAAAAAAGTGGCCTAATCTTAAAAATTAATCTCTTTTTTTTTTATGATTTCCTTGATGCAAAAGAGTTGTACTGTGGCAGGAGAGAATAAGGCATTCCCTGGACTGATGGAGGTCCTTCAAGACTTGAAATACCAAAAAAAAGAGCAGTTTACTGTACAAAATAGGTAATCTTACAAATATTTCGAAAATATCTCTTCAAACGCAATGGCTTCTTCTTGGAGAGGCGAAAAAACAACCAACAAAAAAAAAAAGAAAAATTAAGAAAAATTGTAATCAGTCTCCGTCCAGCGGTGACCAGTGTTTTCTTCATCTCATCTTCGTGTTCAATTAGAAAACAAAATCCAAACCCGTGTTCCATCTTACAGTGCCATCTCTTTAAAAGTCTGGTCCCTTGTCCCCTGTGAAGGGGAAACAAGGGCTGAGGCGAGGGCCGGCAGGAAGCCCCTTCATCTCTGCTGTCCTCTCAGGCGGGGGAAGAGAGCCTCTCTTGGAAACAGAAAGCCAAACAGGGCCATCGTAAGGCGCATCCAGGCAGGCAGGTTTTGTCTCTGATGCCTCAGGAACTGCAACGAGACAGAAATAAATCACACATTAGTTTGTTAGCATCAGGGAAGGCAAGTTAAATCAGCCAACAGTTTACCACCAAGAATATTTTGACCTCTTACGCATGTCTGCCTATAGGTTAATTTAGCTACTCTTCAGCTTACTGCACCGCGCACCACCAAGGTCTGGTAGGAAACCCCCCTTTAGTATTGTTAGCTCTGTTACCACTGTTAGCACCATTAGCAGTGTCAGCACAGCTAGTAGTGCCATGGTACTCACCAGGGTGACCTCAGGGGAGACCGGAGCGTTGCTGTGGAAACACTGTGCCAAGCCTCTGGTCTGCTCTGAGGTTACCCTGGTTAGTAGGTGGCTGATTTTGAGCTGGAAGCCCCCTTTAACATTGTTAACTATGTTACCACTGTTAGCACCTTTAGCAGTGTCAGCACGGCTAGTGGTGCTAACATAGTAAACAATGCT
>JAPZEB010000010.1:11979803-11991300 GCA_029783705.1 Chaetodon striatus
CGGCTAGTGGTGCTAACATAGTAAACAATGCTAAAGGGGTTTTGCAGCTCAAAATGAAGCCACTTACCAACTGGGGCTACCTGGGGGAGACCAAAGGATGGCCACAATGTTTGTGCAGCAACGTCTTCCTGCCACCAGGACCAGTGGTGGCGCTAGCTAGTTCCGACCCAACCCAGGTGGGGTGCAGTCCAGAGTGACCCATGCTAACGTAAGCTAACCAGTGGAGGGCAGAGGGTGGGCAGTGAACATCATGTTTTGCACATGATGTCCATAAATTATTAAAATTTCACCACCTCTAAATAGGTGGCGCTTTGACATGCTAAAGCTAAAGCTCACTCAGTCAATGGTGCGCCTTATTTTTCACGCCACGTTGCTGTTTTTTTCCCCGTAAAAATTAACTGTTAGTTAGCATTTAACAAGCCTAACCAAAACTGACATCCCCTCTCACTGTTTCTATGCTGATCACACTTTCATCACTTCAGTGAAAATGACTTCCCTGCATCAGAGTTCATCATAACAGGCTTTTGAGGTAAAGCCTTGTGAACTGTGGTAAACCCTGTGAGCTTAAACCATGTGACCGAGCAGACTGGATGTTTCCACAACATTAGCTTGTGTCTAGCAAACATGTCTGTCACACGCACACCCTGCAGAACACGCAGTATCGGGTGAAGTGGCCCTCTGATTTCTTAGGGACTCTTATTCCCACACAGAAGTTAATTTAATACTTGATTTAGTTGTGTGATGAAAGGATCGAAATGACCAGGCTAACAACTGTGAAACAGCCCAAAGGAGCTGCCATTCATCATCATAGTATCACTCTATCCTCCCTGAGGTTCGAGACAGTCCCTCTTGTTAAATGTTGCACTGTTGACTTCTAAACAAGAGCCTCAAAGTGAAATGCTTTCAGAGAACGCGCTGCCTATTTCATCACAGTGTCTCTTGTAATAGCGAAGTCAGCTGAATAATTATCAAAACAAAGCCAAAGGAAAATGAAACTGCTCCCTCCTATGGAGCTGTCTTTCTCCCAGCTCTGTCATTTTCTATCGGGGGGCTGTGCAGCCTGCATGGACTACAGACAGATGAAGGGGTTCCTGCTGCAGCCTGCAATCTCCTCTCTCCCCCCCCCTTCCTCATCTCTGATCCTGCACAGCTCCCACTGGCTCTCTGAACAGCCGCGCTCAGATATTGCAGCCTGTTGCATAAGCATTCATGTTACGATCTCCCTCTTTCTCTCTGCTCTGCTCTCTCCATCAAGGTCTCTACCAGCCCAGCAATCAGAGTTCGCCACAGGCTATTTGATGCAAAACTAGCAGACTGAACTGAATTGAACCAGCACCGCTAAATGTAACCCTAATTGTCCTTAATTGCCTTAATTCTACACTGCTGAGCTTATTTAAACAGTACCCTGGTTTGTTCCACATGAGGCTCCTCTTTCTGCTGTCATTTGCGTGGGTAGCGGAGAATGGTGTGTATTTTGCTCGCCCTTTCTAGGTTAATGCCTCCCAAAACGATTAAGAAAACTGACAACATCCGTGTTTGCTCCTTCGCTCAGTGTTAGTATGGATTAACTTTTATTTCCCTGACAGTGTTGGCATTTTATTTGCCACAAAAGTAGTCAAAACTAACGTGTCAGATTCAAACCGCAAATACAATCTACTTCACTTCAACAAAAACCCACACATTAGCCCACACCGGCAACTTCTGCTTGGATAGGCAGAAGTCTAACAATAGCAGCAGACACAATACAGAAGAAGTGACTAGATATCATAAAGGATCATTTGTGATTATTCTCCCTTTGGAATATTCCTACAACAGCAGTATCAGATCCTGCAGGATAAAACCAACTCCACTGCAGACAGCAGACAAAAAAGAAAATTTTCTCTCTTATCTCCCTGTCACAGAGTTGCACACGCAAACCAAAAACACACACAGAGACGCACACACTCTGAGGCAGTCAGCGGGACAACTGAGGTATTGTGGGTAGCCGTGAGTCAGACTCTATTTTTAGACACCGTATAAACAGCCGGCCAAGTCTACCCAGACACAGACATGCTGCTCACTCCTGTTTGTGACAGTCGCATCGATCTCACCTGCTCTTTCTCAATCTCTTTACAGTGTCTGTCAAAATCTCCCACGTATATCACTTTCTTTTCATTCTGTCTCTCACTTTCTTTATGTCTCTCACCCTCCGTCTCCATTAACCGCACAGTTAAGTGTTTTTCAAAATTATCAACCACACCTTGTTGTCGACACAGACCCCCATTGGCAAAACAGTCACAGCTGCAGATAAGAAAACACGATACCACTCCCAGTATATTTGTACTTATTAACTAAGTTCATAATCACGTGACTCGTGTGGACTCTCAGTAACTGCTTTACAAACACTGATACCCCCTGGACCTGTTATCAAACACTCTGTGACACCAAATCATGCCAAAAAAGGAGGTGGCGGATTGCAGGTGGAACATGTTGTCATCTGCAATATTGTGACACAGCTCCTAGCTTGTTTGCCATGTGGATTTTATTTCTTGTTATGCACAATTAACCACATATTGTAGGCTAGAAAAGGTATGTGTGCTGAACTATTCCCTCAGGAGCTCTGCAAACAGCAAGGCTGCACGCTCAATTACCTTCATCATCTCTTTACAAGTCCCAAATTGTTTCATGCTTCATGAGGTATATGTTCAGTATAAAGATGTCTGCTTTAAGGTAAAGGACGCCAAGTAACAAACACTTTATCTTTTAAATTACAGAGCGGAGACAAAGGGATAAAAGAAATTGTAGGAGGATGTCATTTAATCTGCTCTTTCTAAAAGCATCGGGAGCGTTCAAACAGACGAGGGCATGGATTACTTTATTTTCTTCTGCCTTTATATACCACGAAACATATTATTCCTATTGACTGTAATAACATGGTATCGGTGGCCACTTATGCAGTACTGGCAGCGTATTGTATAACCCTCTGCTTTGACTGAGGTCCAGTTTTAGTAGTTTAGAACACAAACATGACCTTGACCAAAGAGCCAAACGAGGAATCAATATTTAGATACTGTCAGATACTGTCAGATAGAAAGTGTTGCTTCATGTCACAATCTGTTCCTACAGCTACTGAGTACACACTAGTTCTGTAGGTTTAGTGCCCTGTATGAAGTTACTAAATCTTGCCTTATTAGTGATTTAGGATTTTTTCCTTCAGCGTGGCCAAGAAAGTGGTTGAATCACTGCACGGGCTATTTTTATCTCCAGTGTGGGTTGCGGCCAATCCAGCTGGCAAAATGTTCTGCCCCCTTTCTTCCCAAGATTGAGCCACAAATTGGCACAAGGTAGCTCTGACTTGTGTCTCTAATCAAGTAAAAGCTGACGAGCATAAAGAGTTCACATGTAACACACGAAGACAAACTCTTTGTGTCAAGTCAACGAAATATACTTCAAGGCCACATCCACGCGAATACGTTTTTGTTTTAAAACACACAACCGTTTCAGCATTGTTTCAGAATTAATCTCGGTCCATATTAACGTGCCTGAAAACGCATATCACATGATCATTTACGTACACTAGTGTAAACAGGGAGCAGATTGTGTTACTGTGGTTGAGTGCTTAGTTACAGAGAATACTACAGAGATGGCGCAAAGTAAGACCAGCGATATCTTTGCTCTGACCGACAATGAGTTGGAACTGTTAATATACAACATGACTATGACAGTCAAAGTGGCGGAAAACAAACTGAGAGTTGTAACAAAGCAATTATGGCGACATATAAGAGTGGTACTGGCTGGGAGTGTTATCCATTGCCGGAGGAAGCTATGGCAATGGGAAAGGAGTACTCAAACAAGAATTATGAAATCACAAAAGGTATGTAGACCTAGCTATTTTGACTTAACGAGCTGTGACTGATAAGACCAGGAAGCGAACAAGGGTGTGTGCTTCATAATTTCCATAAGTCACCGCTTTTGACTGACTAAAACACAACCTCTGAGATTTGGAACTAAACATGGTCAGCAGTGCTTTCAAGGATCTCCCTTTTAGGGATTTCAAAACAGCGCAGTAGTGTGGATGCTAGGTGTAAACGTAGCATTTTAAAACAACAAAGTAGTTGTGTGGATGTAGCCCATGACCCACTGCCCCGTGCTGCTGACTGGCCTCAGTCTAGAGCAGATGCTCAACAGCCAAACAGAGCATTTAGTTAGGTAACATCCACTTCTTCTTTGAGGCAATGTTAGTCCACTTGTTTGCGTATTGTTTACACTTTGACACACTGTACTTAAAAGTGCATTCAGGTTCTGCGGCTGATTGTTTGAAGTGGGAGGTCGTCTAAGGATCCACTTCACTGCTTGGGGGAGCGAGGCTTACCAGTTCAACGTGATCCTGGTGGAACTTGTCTCCGATCTCCCGAAGTTTCCGACCGATTTGCGCCTCTGCGCTCACCCCCGCCTGCTCCTCGGGCCTCTCCGCCATCCTGTCATCTTCCTCCCCTCTGCCCTCCTCCTCCTCCTCTTCAATCTGCCTCTCTCCCCGGTCCTCCATGGGCTCAAACTGAGCGGGGACATGTGAGCGTAATCCAGCGTTGCCTAAAAGGAAAACATCAAGCTTCTTAAAACTTGCTGTTGTTGTTGGATCTCTAAAACACCAAGTTGTCAGTGTCAGTGCCAAGATGAATATGAGGCAGAGAGACATAACTGATATCAGTTCAGTAAAACCACTTATGTTTTACTTTTTGATTTAGGCAAACCTTGGAAAACACTCTGTAGGCAGTCTTCACATAAGCCTGAGTATCTTGATTACTATTAATGGCCTCAAACACAGCTGTGTCTGACCAGCTAAGTCAAATACACAGTATCTACTTTACCGTTATATTGCTTCGTGAAACACAAACAGGTTTTTATCAGATCTCAGAGGGACAAATTACAAGCTAGGCACTCGAAATACAACTGAAGAATCCACGAACAAGAAAGAGGGAGAGTGTTGGTAGGGGGAAATCTCAAACACCTTATTAAACTAACATCAGCCTCAGTGAACTGCTATCCTTCTGTGTGTCACTGAGTCTACGCATCGCCTCTAGCATGTGCCTCTGCAGTCATGCCACTTGGAGGGAAAACATTTTTTTTATGTTATCATGTGTGCAGAATGCCCCACTATTCAGTCTCACAGTGGACCATAATATCTCTAAAAAAAACCTGAGCACCCTGGACTTTGTTTGGGGAGAAGATATGGCAGCCGGCCAAGTGCATGACATCCATTACCGCGTAGATTGCAATGAACGACAAGGTAATAACTGTCAGTGGTGTTTATGTATTGATGACTTTAAACCCAGGACAATGTGTACCTCTCACACGCTGACACTGAGTCAACAAACAAACAACATTCTACTTCAACATTCGTTCAATTCGATTAGGGTGATGTCACACTGATTTGATTAGAGATGGGAGAACAATATTGGATTAAAAGTTAGCGTGGGTATGCGCCTTTATGTATGTATGAAATCAGTGTTGTCTGTTTTCAAGAAATGCTAATTTACAATGCTAAAAAAAGACCGAGAAAAGTGGCTGGAATAATGGTATATTAATATTAGTAAAGATGAAAGCATATCTGCACAGTAAACAAACTTCCTTCTTAGAATGATATGTTTCTCAAGATATTAGCATGCGTATAACAGGACACGGGAATCTCCCAGCCACAAGGAAAATCATTTCTAAGCATGTCTGTTTTTCAGTAACAATATTTTTACAAAATGGATTTCAGTTCATCTAATAGCCTGAGAACAAAGAAAGCACCAGCCTCTCGCTCTCATCCTCTGACACTTCTCAAATCAGATTGACAGGTTTAACCACTTGGGTCTTTGAGGACAGTTCCCAGTGATTACCCGCCAGATAAAAGGAATGACTAACAGTCTGAGGCTGACGTACAACGTTCAGTGCTGTACATAAGCCCACACTGCTTTCAGCGGGCTCACATGACCTCACCCCTCCTTACCGTGAAAGGGTATGCGAGGCTGCCGGTGCAAGCTGCAGGGCAGCGTGTTGATGCCGATGCTGTTGTTGTTGTGGCTCTGCGACGCTGGCACGGCAGCGGTGACGGCGACAAGAGCCTGTCCGGCCGCGATCTGTGTGGCGCGGTCTTCGTATTTGACGTCCCTAAAGGGCGTTCCCCAGAGCTGCGAGATGGGCCGTGACATGTCCTCCTCCTCACCATCCATCCGACGCCTCAGCGGTAAACTCCCTGGAGAGAAGAAGGGGACACGAGATGGAAACTTTAGAATGAGATGACAAGTGTTCGAAACTTTTTGGTTGTGTAAATAAGAAACACATTTATGGGACTGTGTTTGACTCATACCTATGTGTTCATGGTCTTTAGTTCGCCAGTAATTTGGGTGTGATTTGTTTCAAGACCAAACAAAAACTGCCAAATATCATCCTGTTATTAGTGGAAACTTTGCCCTCTGGCAGATCCAAAATTAACTCGCCCTGTCTGCATTAAATAAAAATAAATCATTAGTCATTATAATGCCCAGTAAGAGGCTAATGTTGTGTTGGGTAATACTGAAAACAAACAAGCAAAGATGGATAGTCCCAGAAGCACAGATGGATCTGCCAATGTAAACATACAAGATGTAGCTATCATCTCTTATAATATAGTGATGAATAGCAACAGGAGCCAAACGTATGGAGACACCCTGTGTAGGGGAACCCGGTGGGCAGCTAAAAATGCGACGCCAAATCTGCCACCCTCCTGCAGCAGATTTTGCCAAGCTGTTCCTTCCAAATTGTAATTGAGTGCCAAAAGATCCACCGGAGAGGCTTTTTTTCCTCCCCTCACAACTACCTTAATCTGGAACAGTGTGCCACACAGCAGAGTCACAGTCAGGAGATTAGCTTCCTCCTGCACAATTCTACAGCTCAACATTAATACCTGTGCTCGTTGTTCCCTTTCTCTCTCTCTCAACCACACAATCACTGGATAGCTGCCTGTCTACACTGTAAACGCACACACACAACAGCGGGTGGTGTGTGAGTGAAACCTCAGTGAAACCAAAGTCCTGGCTAGACTGTCATGTGCTGCGTGCAGCAGCCGTTTCATGAGGGAGATAACGAGTTTCACTCCATCCTAAACTGTGCCCGCTGAACGCAAACACTCACACTCTCTTCCTGCTTGGCCACATGCCACGATCTGAACTAGTGTTTCATCTTTTTTGTCAAGGGGTGTCTTGTCTTTTCCTTTTGTTGTGTGAGTGGAGACAAATGGGCTGGGTTGACTGGCAAATGCAAAAGTTGAAACTGGATATACTGGAATTATGTTTACTGAGCGAGGCCGCCGCAGTCATATATCTCTTTGTGAGTGTCTCTTAGCATGATGTCATATCATATGGAGTCACAGGAGGAAACAACATTTTGAACAACTGTGGAAAAACACTGTAATTATCTAGGCCTCATTAGTGTAAGATGTAAGTCTCTTTTGGTAAACAAAAAATATATTGACCCACACACTGGTCTCCATTGTTCCCGGGGCATTTAATCATCAAATCAGTCCATTTTGCCACTGCACACTAATTAGTTGTGCACTGCAGAATTTCAAAACAGCCCTAATCTGCATTAACTTCTCCTCCGGGCAAGATACAGTACATTAATTAATGCTATGCAAGCAATAAGGGCAACTGTGCAACTGTACCACAAGTTTCACTCAGATCAAATGTGCACTTGTGTTGTGTGTCAATGGCAATGCGAGCCCTGTCTTGAATTTCCACTGGCAGTCAACAGAGGACTGGCAAGATTACCATAGTGTCAGACACATAAAAAACAAACATAGACAGGGAGACACACAGAAAGACATCATACACACATACACAGTGATACACACACACACACACACACACTGCCTGGGGCAGCAGGGAGGCCTGGCAGCCACCACAGTGCTGGTCAGAGGCTCAAAGCTGCAGCAGAAAGTGGCTCCCTCTGCTGCACCATCTGTGCACCGGGCTCTCCTCCATGCAGCACTCTGGGTGGGGGTGCACTCAAGGTGAGCTCTGCTGCTATTTATCCTGCTGCCTTCGTGTAAATAATATCCTGTGGCTATCAGTGTGCTAGTGACAGGCTCCAATGAAGTCATGAACCCTGCTTCACCTATCACTGGAAATAGGCAGGAGCAAATTAAATAACCCAAATCCAGCCGATTGTTTTGTATTTATTATATTTTTGCTGTCAATGTAAGTTAGCAAAATGATACAAAAGTATTATTTGCACTGCTAAACAAAAAAAGTTGCAAGCTTTTTTTTTTTTAAATAAATTGCTTTAAATCATGTATGAGTGGGCTTCCGATGACCACCGGGAATGTGCTGCATCTGTATCCGCATTAGGAGCACAATGCCCTGGGCAGCTCACCGCGGAAGCACGCTGAGTCCGGCCGTTCATCACTGCAGACATATCAACATCCACAAACTGACACATTTTAATGAAGAAACCTGTCGAAACAGGATGCGGACACATGCTGCTAACCACAGCCAAAAAAATGTGGATTTAAACTTATTTTTCCTCGCTTAAAAAACAACTAAAAGTTAACTAATGGGCTAATTATTTAGCTAGTCGTGACAGCAGTAACAAACTAGCAGCATTTAAGAGACGCGTTATAACAGTGTTACTCGCATGGCTCCCATTATTATCCTCCGTTTGACACTTTCTCTTCCACTTCGCCTGACAACTCTTCCCCAAAACAAACAGCTCTGAGATAACAGCCGATGCGTTCACTCACTCCACTGGAGGCAGCTATCAGTCACTAAAGCGTGAAATAAAACGACACAAGTCGTTTCAGTTTGTGGTGTTAAGCTAATTAGCTGCTAGCATTGATTAATGGTATAAAAAAACTACGATACCCACCGACGCCTGTGTCCCAAACACCGGGCAGCATCAGCCGGGACGTTGGGAGTGCACGCGCGCGGGAGGTTGATGGATACAGCCTGTCACTTCGTCGTTAAATTCACTTCAGCCGTTGAAACAAAACAAAACAAAAAAGCCTCGCTGGTGTGAAAACAAGAACAGAGACATATCTATTAACGCTCTGTGCCGACGCTCCGGTAAAAGTCCGCCGCTCACCCCGTCTCTGCCCGGGCATGCCCCAAGCTGCCCGGGCATTTGTTGACAAAACTCCCACTAACGACACAGCACGCGACGGCGCTGGTGTAACGGTTTGGAGATTCAAAATGAACGGCCGTTAGACTCACCGCCAGCAGACGCGTTTTCCGTTGTGATCGGTGGTATCTTGACAACTTGCCGTTACCTTGTTTCCTACGGACTGTGTTGATGCGACTTGTATCCCCTCTATGCATTACAGCCACTCATACATGTTTGCTGACTGGAGCGGGGTTGTTTTTTTTCCCTGTGTAAAAAGCGGCCCGCCCCGGTGACTGGGAGCCGCCCCTTCTTAATAATGTGAAAGGCACAGAGAGTCAGCCTCAGTGTTATGCAAATACACCACACTGAACCGATATTAAACGCTTTAAAAATACATTTACATGTGTGTTTTAGCAAATGGTCAGTGATGGAGTGGGTATGCAGCTCATTTGCTTTAGCAGAACTAGTAACATCACACTGCAAAAACACATTGCAGTGAAAATATCACTTAAATACCACAGTAGGAGCACTTAATGCAGAAATATGTAAGCCTCACAGTGTTATTTATTATTTAGTACTTATAATATGAGCATTTTGCGCTGAAAGTCGATCAAAATTGTGCTGAGTTTAAATATTTTCTATACTATACTGTATTTTAATCCATATATCTTGTATTAACCCGTTATTTTTTGTATGCAAAATTTTATTTTGTAGTAGTCTAACTATACCTGTCAAATAAATGCATAAAGAAACAAACGAAAGTGCTCAAATACAGTACAAATACCTCAAATGTGTGCTTTATTTGTGCATCTATACAGCCACAACACCACCACATCAAATGGGTTGATGCCCTCTCTCAGCAAAATAATCCTTTGTCAATTACGCCTGAATAATTGTAGATAAAAATCAAAATAAAAATAGCAAAAGCTGCTTCATATTTTCATTGGTCTCTGCATAAGATGTCGAGCTCATGCTGTATTGTTGTTGAGGTGGAGGAAAAAAAAAAATATTGCGCCTGGCCCTTTAAGAGAGCAGTCCTCCTCGCGACCATAAGCTGGTGACACGCCGTGGACCAATCAGATGGTTTGTTTTGGTCCCGCCTTCTGCTTCGTGTATCTTGACACGTGGAGGGGGAAAAACACAAACCCAGATAAGACATGTGACCGCTTTCAGCGCTCTGCTCAGCTGATTGGGAGCTGCTGCGAGATAGAGTGATCTACCCTCCCTATTACCGGGGTCGGTGTGAGGATGAGATGTGTACTGTCACGGCAACAAATAGATTCACAAATTTCACTGTCACGCATGGATGTCAGTGTCCCATTATATCCTATCATGTTTTATTTTTTAATGTCTAAACATATGTCATGCAGACATAACTAAAGAGGCATAACATGACCAGTGTACATTTATTTAAGTACTGTATGGGAGAGCACTTTAGAGGTACTTACTGTACTCCAGTGGTACCGTGTTATGCTACTTTATACTTCCATACCACCACATTTCAAAGACAAATATTGTACTTCTTTTAGCCCACTACATTTTACTACTTGGTAGTACCTCTACAGATTGCGATTTTACACACTAACCCATGATTAGCTTATAATTACAGTGCATTGTTACAGATGATACTACCCAAAATCTATAGGCCTACATAACATGTAATTAAAATGATCTGCACTGTCATGAAGTATGAAATTAAAATGCCCTGTTACCATTGTATGACTGTGACATAACACTCTGGACGTGGGCTTCTGCATAATGAGTGCTTTTACTTGTGTACTTATGTCAAGTTTAACTGCAAGACTTTTACTAGGAATGGAGTGTTTTTATATTGTGGTCAAGGGTGGATCACTGAACATGCCTACAGGGCACAGGCCCAGGGACACAAACTGTCAGGTCCCCCCCAGCCTTAACCTGCAAAATGTCACTGAAATTAACACATACTGACCACAAAGAGACACAAAACAACTACAAGGAGACACAAAATGACCTTAAAGAGACAGAAAACAACTACAAAGAGACACAAAACTACCACCAAGAGACACTTATGGGATGAAAAACTACACAAAATGACCTCAAAGAGACACAAAACAATTACAAGGAGACACAAAATTACCACAAAGAGACACAAAACCACCACATAGAGACACAAGATTACCACAAAGAGACACTAACAGTACCAAAGAAACACAAAACAACCACAAGAACACACAAAATGACCTCAAAGAGACACAAAACAATTACAAGGAGACACAAAATTATTTCAGAGACACAAAATAACCTCAAAGACACAAAATGACCACAAAGAGACACTTAAGGGATGGAAAAACTACACAAAATGACATCAAGGAGACACAAAATTATCTTAAAGAGACAAAAAATAATTACAAGTAGACAC
>JAPZEB010000010.1:12044548-12056787 GCA_029783705.1 Chaetodon striatus
CTTATCTGTGAAATTAAAGTAAATAAAAGCTTTGTTTCCACTGAGGGAAATGGTTTCAGCTTACAAAAATAGACAGGTGGTCTGCATCGCTGTGATGAGTAGTTACATTTCTGGGGAGGTGCACATCAGGGTACGGCTCTAAAAAGTGTTGCTGGAGAACTTGTGAGTGAATGAGTGGGGCGGAGCTGTGCTGAGAGTGTGACAGAGGAGGGATGCACACTGGTATGTGTCATGTAACACAACTTGACCCTATATCGATATAAACAGTGTCGTCAAAATTTATATCTTGCTTGAAAATATATTGATATATCGTACATAGTCGTTATATTGCCCAGCCCGTTGAATGAATGTTATCTGTTAACAGACATCTGCAGTGTTTTGATATCAAATCTTTCAGTGGCATTCGGTAATGATGCATGACATATCTGTTTTCTTTCCAACACAGGTATGACCTCCGTATCAGATACGTTCCTGTCAACTTCTTGGAAAAATTCAGAGATGACAGATCGACGTTAGTGTATTTTTACCAACAGGTAACAAGCTACAGTGTTTTTTGTTGTTGTTTTTTTACTGTTTGACTGGTGTAGAATTAGATTTTTTTTTCTCCAGTGGATATTTGGCAATGAGAGGTGTAAGAGAGCATAAGAGAGCAGCTGTTAGTGTGTCCAGTGCTGTCATGATGTTTTTGTGTTGATATCATTTGATTTTCTGTAGGTAGTATAAATGTGAAAACTTAAGTACTTTAACCAGTCCCTATCCAATCCCAATTCATGACCTGCACAGGTCACAGAATATTATATATCTGATTTTCCTGTCTCACTTAATGACAGGTGCGTAGTGATTACATGCAGCATCATGCCTCTAAGGTCAGTGAAGGGATGGCGCTGCAGCTTGGTTGCTTGGAGATCAGGTGAGTCACTGCAGTCCTCTTGTTCTTCATGTTCTAAAACATTTGATTTAATTCGTTTTATTGAGTGCAGTGACAAGCGTGACTTGATGGAGTTGGTTAGAGTTATATTGACGTGCTGTAGTTGGTTTCATATCAGTGATTTGGGTTTATAATAGGTGATATTCAGATTATCAGTATGTAGGAGTGGGTCTTGTTAAGGATGAAGAACATTTTCTAGAATGTTTAAATTGCTGAGATGTTTTATTTTTACTCTCTTTTATAGGAGGTTCTACAAAGACATGAACGCAAAAGGTCTCGAGAAGAAGTCCAACTTTGAGCTGCTAGAGTAAGCTTTTAGTTTCCATTAATCTTGTAACTGTAATTTTGGTTTTCATTCATTGCTCCCAAGCCTTGTGTTAAAAGCCCTACTGGATAATGTTCTAAATATCTTGAAGCAATTTGACCACCATTTTTGTAGTTCATTAAAAGACGACATAATCTGGGAGCAGTATTTTACTTTTTCGTTTTTAATTCCTGTTTTTTTTTTCTTTTGAATTTTCCTTCTCAAATGAAGAAAAGAAGTGGGCCTGAACCTCTTCTTTCCTCAAGAGCTAATTAACAGCATGAAGGTAAACTATCCTAACCATGGTTTCAATCCTTAAAGGGATACTTTGCTGATTTCAGGTCAGTGTCGCCCACTGTGTGGGGACATAGTTAAGTGTGTGCAGTGTTAAGCCCGGTTCAGACCAAAGATTCATGATGAGACTAAACCATTGCAGGGAAAAGTAAACTGACCAGTCTGAGTTCAACTCAAGCCGGCTGATGGTGTCACCTGCAACTCAGCTGGTCAAACTGCCGACGGCTGGTTTTAGAACGTAAAGTTTATCACCTGTTTTTACATCCAAGCGGCTTGTAGTGAAGTCAAAATGACTGCAGATGGCGTGTTTGCTTGCTGTGCCTGGTCCAAACCAAACACTGTTCATTTGCACACACAGACAGACCTGGTTGAAAATCGCCAAAGTAGCCCAGTGACTAGAAAACCACAATTAATTTTTCTCATTTACTACTGGATGGTACCGTCATCAGAGCGCATGGAAAATAACTATAAATTTTCCTGCTTGTGATCCAGTCAAGGCAGCTACGGAAGTTGATCCAGCAAACGTTTCAACAGTACGCAACACTCAAGGAGGACGACTGCATGATCAAGTTTTTTGAGACCCTCAAAGAGTTCGTCAGTTACGATGAGGAGGTTTTCCCATGTGAACTAGTGGTGAGTAGCTCCCTAAATCCAATGATAGTCATTGTCACAAACATCAGGAGCTTCAAACGTAATCTGCTCTTATTCATATTAATATTTCTAACGTTTAACACACTCGCACTTTTCAACAGCAAGGTTGGAGTCTAGCAGTGGAGCTGGTCGTCGGTGGGAGGGGGATTCGCCAACGCACACAGAAGAATTCAGCGGTAAGCATGATGAAGATTTAGATGACTTTGACCTTTGACCTGGCTTTGGCATTTCATCATGTGGTACAGTGTTGTGTCATATCTAATCTATCTAGCCAGTTTACAGGGTTTTTGTTAAAGGAATAGTCAGCCATTTTGGGAAATGTGCTTATTGGCTTCCTTGCTGAGACTAAGATGAGGAGATTGTTAGCACCCATGTCCAAAAAGACAAAGGCAGCAGGAAAACGAGAAACAGCTAGCTTAGCTCTTTTCAAAGGAAACAAACGATGAGGCATCAACCAGTCATATGGTTTGTTTTTAGCCATGGTGCTATTATTTAGCTCAGTTAGTTGACACCATGCTAGCTGTCTGTGTGTTGCAGTGCATACAGGAATGCAATGGGGCGGCCAAATGCAACGATAAAACAGGGCCCAGACACTGATCATTAGCATAGATGTTCTTTGTTCAAATACAGACTTAAGATGACGTTCTGTCGAGGTGCTTTGGGGCAAGTAGCAGACACACACAAGCCTGTGATGATGTAGCTATGGTAAAGAGCGCTTGAGCAACACTTACACAGTGACGCGGCGATAATGTAGCTAGTAACGCTGTTGATGTGTTGCTCGTAGTGTGAACGCAGCATAAGTTCTTATCCCCTTAGTTATTGTTGCTAGGTCCAGCAAACTTGACAAAAATAAACATGATGGCGGTTCCGTTTAGCGGGGTGCCACAGTGTGTATAAAATTCTGGGCGTCAGGCAGTATAGCACGACTACAGTATGCGACGGAAGGATATATTAACGATGGGATGCTAGACTTTGTGTATATGCAAAAAAATAACACCAAAAGTTACTTGTGGGTGGAATTTAGCCTTACAGAGACAATATAAACAAAGAAACATTAGCGTTATCTTTTCTAGCCAACGAGAATTCGTGTCATCTTAAAAATAGGTCAGCAACCAACCTATCTGTCATTTCCAAATGTATTTAACATTATCAAAAAAATAAAGAGAAAGCAAACCAAACATTAGGCTAACTCCTTTTGATGTAGCTGTATGTTAGCTAGCCAGTTAGCTAGCATTTTTTGCTAACATTAGCTAACTTAACTTAAGGTTATATATAGCTCACATAACTTATCAAATTGAAAGAGCATTTTACTAATTTTCTATTTACTTGGCACTTAATAATAATGATTTTTTTATATGTTTGTATGAGTATGTGCCCTCTCACAGGTGCGGCCATATTAAATAGGAGGAGTAACAGGAGAGGGCGTGGCCGAATGGTAGCCCACAGCTTTTGACCATGCTGTTGCTGGTTCCCCACCCCTTATGATTTATCAATTAAGTTAATTTCTATCTTCTGTTTTTATTTAACTTGGGCTCACGAAGACAATGTATCTAATCACTTAATGGCTGGAATAAAACTACGTTATTTTGGAGTCAAGTTCCTCTAGTCATCACCCACGGGTCTAACAACAGGAAAAAAATGTTTCTACACAAATGTTATTGGCTTCAGCATAACTCAATTAATTACATTCCTTTTTTTTCAGCCTGTTTTTATGGCCGACTTCAAACAGATCAAGAAAATACAATGCTTATCTCAGGGCGACAGCAAGGCTCTCATAGACCTCAGCATAGAGGGGGCCAGACAAGTAAGTACCACCACACTATCTACCTATCATACAATATTACTTTGAAGAGTGTTGAGAATGAGAATAGTTAAAATAAGCAAGAGCGTTTACTGTAGGGAGTGTATGCACAGGAAATTTGATCCAGTGCATGTGCCTCATGTCGTTTGTCTTCTTTCTGATAGCGTCTATCGATCAATGTGGCCACGATGCCTATGGCAGAGAACATGATAGATCTTATTGATGGCTACTGTCGCCTGGAAAATGACACAGATGATAGTGTTATCTACCGACCAAATAAAGGTGTGTACGGCTCAGCCACTTTTCTTATTACTTTCTCAACATCACCATGGTTAAAGCGTACAATAAAGATATTGTTTTTAAGCATGGAGCATAGTTACAGGTCTTAAAGGCTGTGTAGAAGACTTTTGAAGACTTTTAAAATGTATCATTTAAACTTAACTGGAATTATCATGACTTATTTCTATCCCAGATGCCAGTACACGGAGCGCCTTACCTGAGCTTCCTACAAAGTGAGTACATGTCGGCAGTTTTACGACCCTGAATGATTTGCTCCCTCTCTCAGCCTCGGCGTAGCTGCAGAGTCCAAGCTGTACTAATACCCTTTGGTTGTAATATGAAATGAAAAGTTAGAGTTATTGATGAGAAAGGCTGTATTATCGAATCATTCTGTCAGCGCTCTGAGGAGCCATAAGTTGAAAATTTATGAGCAGTGCTTTCTCTCATTCTGTCCTCTCTCCGGAGCAGCAGAAACAGCAGCTCGGCCAGACACAGCATGGGTGAGCCGACAGTTTCCATTGTTCTACATAACTTCCATAAATAATACAATACACAGCATCTTCGAAGCCAAACCTTTGAGTAATTATCTTACAAAAACAAGTGAAAGCATATTGATCTCTCTTTGGTATTTTCAGGGTCAGACATCTACTGTGAGATTCTCGATGAAAGGCCGACATCAGGTTCGTTGAAAGCTTGTGTTCATGTCTTTCGCAGAATAATAACTGTGTGAACTCACTTTTGAACTTTCAGAAATGTACATCTTGTTCTGTAGTTGTCAAGTATGGGATTGACCGGAGCGACATTGTTCTCGGCCGAATCCTTGGTGAGGGTTTTTTCGGGGAAGTCTATGACGGAGTCTACAAAAAAGACGTAAGTGTGTCTTCCTAATTTAAGTATATTAATATGAACAGCAAAGAAGGATTATTTATTAAGTGCACCAGGCTTTTAAGCCAATTTTCGTAGTCATCAAACAGTGGAATTACAACTCCCGAGTCTGTCAAGTGATGCCATTGGGCCCAAAAAGGCTCCCCAAAGACTTACATGGTGAAAGAACTGCCTGAAAGTCGGTGAATACATTATTCTCTTCTCTCTAGTGGACTTGCTATATTGGTCCAGTGATGCAGAAGCAGTGTCTTGTGGGTCATTCAGGTTATTTTATACCGTGGAAAAAGACCTTTTTTTTTTTGGCTTCATGTACCACAGAACAATGTTCATAGGAATGAATGGGGGCCCCACCTCCAAGGCTGTTTCCAGGTCTCTAAATACACCCATGGTTGCCACTTACATAAAATATGTAGTCATAGAATTTAAAACCTCATTAACTGCATGTTGACTTGCATATGTAGTAGGACTGGGACTAACAGTTAGTGTCATTATTATTATTAACAGAATGGTGAGAGGATTAATGTGGCGGTGAAGACCTGCAAAGACTGTTCACCTGATGTGATGGAGAAGTTCATGAGTGAAGCAGGTAAATTACAAAAAGTGTAAATTAAATAACTGTTTAAACAATGACATTAAAATTTGTGAACTTTGTTTGCCAGTGATTATGAAGAACCTCGATCATCAGCACATTGTCAAACTGATCGGAATCATCGAGGACGACCCCGTGTGGATCGTCATGGAGCTTTATCAGTATGGAGAGGTTAGCGCTAACTGATCTGAAATCTTGCACAGTTCTGGCATGGTCCGATTTTGCTGCTGCCTGATACATGCATCTCGGTATGAAAGAAAGACAGAGACTCTGCGTGTGAGTGCAGTTGTCGATTAAGTGAGTTCCTGTCTTACTGAAACTGTTGACGTTACAGCTCGGGAACTACCTAACTCAGAACCAGAACAAGCTGACAAACATAACTCTGGTGCTGTTCAGCTTGCAGATCTGCAAAGCTCTCGTCTACCTCGAAGGAGTCAACATGGTACACAGGTGAGAGACTCCTTTTATTTTTTGTGTTGTTATCCACTCACTTGTTAACCACTCAAAGCGCTCACCCATTCACACACACATTCTCTCATTGGTGGCCGTACATGGTTCCACCAGTAACCATTCACTCACACTCACAAATCGATGGAGCAGCCATCGGGAGCAATTTGAGGTTCAGTATCTTGCCTTAGGGTACTTCAAGATGCGGACTGGAGGACTGGAGGAGTCAAAGACTTAACCGCCGATCTTCCAATAAGTGGACGACCCGCTCTACCTCTGAGCCACAGTCTGCCTACAAGGCACAATAATACACATAACCTCTTGGTTATGGAAAGGAAAAGATCATGTTTTGGCCTGAAATACCCACGTTTGGTAGCTCAGAAGTCACTGGAATGGGTCGCTAAAAAATACCTATGTTCAGAGGCACAAAAGAAGCTGGAAATGCAGCCAGTGATTGCTAAGAAAACTTGTTTGTTGGTCTCGAACAGTGGTCTGCAGTGGTCTGTAGCTTGGCAGGGGACTCACCTACGTGGCACACCGTTCCAAAGTCAGCTCATATACTACATTACTTCAGAAACACTGATAGAATTAAAAGCACGAATGTAACGTGTCCGTGCTTTGCAGAAAGGTACCAGCAGATTTTCTGGAGATTGGGCTGTTCAGTTTCTTACCCTGGCTGAAAAAAATCAAATAATAATCTTAATTTTTCCAGTCAACTGAAAAATCTTGTGAAAAGTGATGTAAACTATAGTAGAATTAGCTGTCGTGTCCCCTTAGACAATATGCATCAAACCAAGGCCTCATGTTCAGAGTGTAACAAACCTTTTTGTCCTGAGTGATGACAAAGTCGTCAGTTTGACAGCACGACAAAGTCACCATGACCAGCTAACGAAGATGAAGCAGTAATGTTTGCACAGTATGTCTGTGCTGGAGCTCTCATCATTTCCACAGGTAGGAGTGTATAATAAATAAGGTCCTTTGTTACTGTCATAAGAAAAGAGGCACAACCTGAAATGTTCTGGGCGACAAGTTACAGTACGTTCTTGAAATAATTTGATGAATCTGAGTGTGATTAACTGCACAGTGCTGATTCACAGAGATGGTGAGGGAAAGGCAAGTTGACAGTTTTATTGATGGATACAGCCAGAAATGTAAAGTGGAGTTATATGACAATAGAAAACTACATTTAAACTCTGAATATTTATACTGAAACACAACATTACAGGAAGTTGATGTGAGACGACAGAAAAACATGTTCAGTCAGTTGTTTCTGCAGAGTCTTATCAACAGGTTTCAGGCAGCAAAGCAGCCACTCTAGATTCAATCTCCTGTGAAGAAAAAACACAGACAAAGGAAATTACTTTCTGCCTATGTGGAAAATGCAAAGATTCCCTTTGTGGTATTTTCTGGTGCAATCGTAGCAGAACTGCAGTGATAGAGAGGCAAATTCAGGCGAATCAGAGAGAGCTTAGAGCTGTTTATCTTGTATTATCTGCATTTTTATTATCTCTAGCTGCGCCAACATGGAGGTGAGTTTGGTATTTTTTTAACCTGGATCCTATTTGGTCATGTTTCTGTGTCAAAGCGACTTATGGGAAAAAATAGTTCTGAAATTAGTCCAGTATTAAATTCACAGAGCATTATTGTTTGAGAGCACATGGTTAAAAAATGAACTTGATGAAAGCCATCTTTTGATAGTCCAAAAAGTTGCCACATGAGGACAGAACCACATAAAATTCAGATTTACAGTAATGACTATTTCCATTTTTTCCCCAAACCCCAACCAAAAAGCATTTTTCTTGTCTGCAGTATTTCGTATTTTTTGTGACTTGGAATCTGTAACAGCTTTATAAATTAGATCGCACACCTGTCTCCATGGCAAGGGGATAGCAAATATGCCCTCCTAGTACAACTGAAGTTTTTTGGCTTGTCGTTTAAATCATGTGCCCTAAAAAAAAAAAAAAAAAAAATTGTACCTAAAAGCACTGATCTTTTTTGTTTTAACAATATCAACGTTCTCCCCACCCCTTTCACATTACAGCACGCTGTACTGTGGCTGTCTTTCAACTTTTCTTGTTGTCTGTATTGTGTTTTTCGTCACAGAGACATTGCTGTTCGGAACGTGTTGGTCGCCAGTCCAGACTGTGTGAAGCTCGGAGACTTCGGTCTGTCGAGATACATCGAGGATGAAGAATACTACAAAGGTAAGAGAAGCACCTAGGAAAATAAAAGCTGATTTAACTGTTGCACCTTTTTCTCTCAGTCATCTAATCATCTAAATTATAATGCATATACACATATAAATCCTTGACAGACTAGTTGAGAGGGAACATAAAATAATACAGTTGCCACTTTATGTTCCCATTCAAAAATGAAAAATGCTGACTACAAAATAAAATGTCTCCCATTCCTTTACAGCCTCTGTTACTCGCTTGCCAATCAAGTGGATGGCCCCGGAGTCCATCAACTTTAGACGTTTCACCTCGGCCAGTGATGTCTGGATGTTTGGTGAGTTCATGATACACTGACCTACAGACAGTACGACAGCTCGGTGCAGAGACAGTAAACATGCTCGGGAACGAGACAGGAGAGCACACGCACTCACACATGGCAAGAAGCAGGTGGTTGGTTAATCTTTTACCCAAACAAGCGCTGTGTGGTTTTATGAGATGGTAAAAATATATTTGAACTGATATCAGAACAACATGGAGTTTCCAAAGCACTGTAGACACACAGACTGACCTTTATCTGAGGCGATGAAGGGTTACAAACCACTTTATAGACAGTTGTTTAGAGCACGTACAGGGTCTCATAATTACATGATTCAATAATAGAGTTACAGTATCATCTGTTATCACATGTCTATACACCTCAACCAAATCAGCACCCTCTTGTGGTCCACTTCAGAGCCACACTAGTCGTCTCTGGTGCATTTTGTGTGTATTTACGTCAACTTTTCCTAGATGTTAGGCCCAAAATTTTAAACACAGGCATATCCTGACCTCATCTTTTTACTTAAAATAGAGAGGTAAAATGTCCTCATTGTTCATATACCCGTTGTAATACTGGCCAAAGCAAAACATTAGAAGGAAAAGTGACCGACCATAAACACAGTGGCCATCTGAATTTGTTGCTCATAAGAAAATACCTGAGATCGGGTAAAGTCCACATGGCCATTGTAAGAGCCAAGTATGTCATTCACTCAGTAGACCTGAATCATATTTACCATGAGTGTACACTGGGTGGCACTCTTTTGGTATTTTAAGTATACAAAGGTAGGAACAACATTGTTGCCGGCAGGTGCATCAGCCCGGAAGAGCCAAGGGTTTTTGACCACTGTGACGCGGGACAGTGTGCAACGTGCTGTAAGCTGTGTGTGTTCAGTTTAAATGAAAGATAAAGAAATGGAAATTTTTCCAACCTGTGTTTGGTGGTGTGAATATGTACGATGAATGTTCTGCAACTGGAACCCGAAGTTTATTGTCCAAACTCAACACAGTCAAGGTCAAGCCAGGTGAAACAGCTCATGTAGCTGCAGGTATTAGGCTTAGCTCCGACAGCACTTAAGTGTGTATGAATGCTGTATGTTAACCTATGAACAAAGTTTATTTGATTGGAATTTATTTGATTAAGTGAAATGTGCCTATGATAAATTTTTTTGTGCAGATTCTGTGGGCTTTGATTCAGCATGATGCTGTTTGAATTGTGTGTGTGTGTGTGTTCGTCTTACTTTGTTATTCATAGTTTTATTACTGACAGCAGCAGCACAGTGCTCCTTATGTAGTATTCATGGGAAGAAAATATGTATTTCATCACTATCTTTACTTGTGGTTGTCCTCCTAGTGACCACGCTGTGCTGCTGCTGACGTAGCGCTTTTTGCAAGTTGCAGAATTATTAAAACAACAGCAGCTTGCATTGACTTTTTTCTTATTATTGCTGCAGGGTACCTACTGAATCACAATTCATCTGACTGGACAATGGGATCAATGCAAGTGATGTCGGCTGCTTTATTGTTTTCAGTTTAAGTTTTTTTTTTTTTTGACTGGAGGCACTCAGGGTGCTCCCATAGAGCAGAAAAACGCAAGGTACTTGGCAACGCAACTCAGCGAGAAAAATGCTTCACTCTCATTAAGAAAACTACAGAAAGGCTGAATAAAAATCAGAGTCCGATTCGGGACAATAGCCGTCCGTCCCATTCTAGTGAATGTGACATCTCAAGAAGGCTGTAATGGAATTGCTCCAAACTTTCACTTGGACTCAACGATGGGCTGATTAGAATTTAGTGGTTGAAGGTCAAAGGTCTGTGTGGAGTTTGCATGTTCTTTCTGGGTACTCCAGCTTCCTCCCACAGTCCAAAGACATGCAGGTTAACTTATGACTCTAAATTGTCCGTAGGTGTGAATGTGAGTGTGAGTGGTTGTCTGTCTCTATGTGTCAGCCCTGTGATAGCCTGGTGACCTGTCCAGGGTGTACGCTGCCTCTCACCCAGTGTCAGCTGGGATAGGCTCCAGCCTATAAAATGATGTAGTGATGACATTTTATATCCAAAAGGTCAAAGGTCAATGTCACTGTGACATAGTGTTCTGCAAAAACAACCTTCTGGCCATTACTCAGTGTCATATCTCAGGAACAGAGGGAGAGACATTTGGTCAGATACTGAATCGATGACATTAATCTTGGGTGCCCACCTTAAAACTGTGCTGATTGCATAGCTCTTTTGTGCTGGCGGGTTGCAGATGTGTGTGAAGCATCTGTGTTTTAGAATATGGAGCTTCTTTGCCGCAACATTTGAAGCATTGCCTTCTATCACGGCCTCACATGAGTCTGGACAGACATGGATGTAGACTGTAACTGCACCTTGGCTGGTTTGTGGAGGCACAGGGCCATGAGGTAGTAAATTTACTTTGTTTCTCCTTTTAAAAGAGAAATGAAAAACAGACTTGACCAGGAGCACGGTCCAAAAGGAGAACAGAAACAGCCTTGAACAGTAGCATTTTGACATCATGAGTGACACAAGTCGGTATTATTGCACTTAGCACTTAAACAATGAGAAGCGTGAAGGTTCTCAACTCATGACTGTTTGTGGTGTTTCTCTTTGTTTGCGTCACTTGATAGCTGTATGTGTGTGGGAGATAATGAGTCGTGGACAGCAGCCGTTTTTCTGGCTTGAGAACAGAGACGTGATCAACCAGCTGGAGCAGGGAATCAGGCTGCCCAAACCAGACTACTGCCCTCCTGCCCTCTACTCACTCATGACCCGCTGCTGGTCCTACGATCCCAGAGAGAGACCTAACTTCACTGAGCTGGTGGTCAAGATCAGGTACTTCTTTATTTCACGTAGAAAGAGATGTACTCTTACAAAATGACTGATGGCACAGAATTAAAAGACCTTTTAGTTAAAGGCTAAGATGCACGCTGGATCTACGATGATGAAATTTTTGCAATGATGAAGTTAGAGCCATTGATGGCTGGTTAGTTTTTAAGTTGTAAAAATTAAAATGGGAGACCAGCATTGCACTTAAGTCCATCTTTCCATTTGAGATGATTAAGAGCAGCATGTCCTCACAGTAACAGTTAATAAAATGTGTTTTTGTACCTCCCTTATTAAAGCATGATTTAACTTGTTGTCTGTCAGTGATGTTCACCACATGGAGAAGGAGCAGGAGGTGGAGAGAGAGAGGGACAGAGCACGCTCCACAAAAGTTTTCGACACCAAGTTTAACTTCAACGAGCCTCCACCCAAGGTACGGATAACTGTTAAACTCAGCCACTGTCATATGTTTAGCCCTGTTTCCACCAAACACTCTCAGTATGGTACCTTTGGAACCAACAGTAACCCTTCAGACATGGTACCTAGACCCCAGCGTTTCCACCACAAACAGTAAAATGTGGGCTCCATCTAGCGATCGCTGCATTTCCTTATTACTGGTGACACAGATGGAAGTCTGCACCTCGTTTTTTGTCCACAGAACGAGGCTGCATGCCAACATTTTCAGAACAAAATAAAACAGGCTGCAGTGAGAGTCTCTCTCCATGGGATATTTAAAAATAGCAGGTTTG
>JAPZEB010000010.1:12118847-12129469 GCA_029783705.1 Chaetodon striatus
TGATACGCGGCCAGTTGCCATTACAGTTTAAAGGCGCCCGGCGGCATGAGGGAAAAATGCAGTGGGACAGAGACGATAGTTAAGGTGGCGAAAGGTCCAACTTGGCCAGGCAGGAGGGGTGGTGGATGGGTCCAACAAACACCGACTTTCACTTGAGAGAGCAGTGTTTGCATTCCTTAAGATTCTTAAGCCAAACCCTGTTCTTTTTTTGCTAAACCAGAGCACTTGCTTTTGTTGCCTAAACCTAACCAGGTGTCTTTGTTGTTGAAAGGAAAAAAAACGTCAATTCGCAGTGTTGTACAGACTTAATGCTTTTATTTTGAAAGATGACAATGCATGTAACAGGCAGAACTTGACACGGTGTCCCAGAATGTCAACAACCAACGCACCCAGCGTACCTTTCACGTTGTCTGTGTACGTGGACCAAAACGTTGATATGTGACGAGGTCGGAGTGAGAATGTGTTGGTCTTTGAGAGGCTGTAGCAGGCTTGATGGAAAGGGGATAAAATAACGCTCCAAAGTCAGGCTAATTTTTGGCGAGGCAAAAATTGGCATTGCCATCTACACGGGGAGCCCTTGCCCTCTGACCTCAAGATATCTGAATAAAAGTGGATTCTATATGTATTTAAATTTTTCTGCATACAGTCTTTGAGTTGCATAAATTTGGTGTGACTGGAAAGCTGAGACTTGTGTGGATTCAATGAGCCCAGTTTTCGTCATGTGTGTTAATGCTGGCTCCCACAGTAGCCATTTCATTGTAGTGAGATCATTTTTGTCAGCTTGACCTTAATGTATAAAATGACCCACTGTGACCTCTAGAATAATCACAGCCTCTTGAGACTTTTCAACCACAGACTAGAGACCTCGGGCATGTAGAGGACATGTGGCTTTCATATGTACATTGATATATATATTGGTTAATGGCTGCACTTGTATAGCGCCTTTCTACTTTTTTACACTAAGCGTCACATTCACCCATTCACACACACATTCATATATTGATGGCTGAGGCTACCATACAAGGTGCCACCTGCTACTCAGTTTTTAATGCACTCACACACCAGTGGAACAGCCATTGGGAGCAATTTGGGGTTCAGTTATCTTGCCCAAGGATACTTTCGACATGTGGACTGGAGGAAGCGGGGATCGACCCGCTAATCCTCTGATTAGTGGGTGACTCGCTCGCTCTACCTCCTGAGCCACGGCCACTCAGGGATAGAGCTGGTTCCTTAGCAGTTTCCACATCAGAGGTGCTCACTTTCCAGTGGCCAAAAAGTGTAACTCTTACAGAAATCTTAAAATGTCAAAAGTTTTTGATGCCAAATCTCAACACGGATTTTTCCATGGTGTTCCTCAACACTGTGGTATTTGGAGGCAATTTTGACCATCACTTCTCAAGTGGTGGGAAAAAAATTTAGCACGTCTATAAATCTATAACAAAATGGTATCAACCCCAAAATGGCTGACTCAACTTATGAGACATAATTGAACATGAAGGCATGGCCATCATATACTTCCATTATAAAGTTTTAAGCCATGATACACTCTAAACTTTAAAGTTTGAATAGTGCCTGACCAGAACATAATGCTTATTAAATATTGATGACTAGGAAAACTTGACTCACAGTGCTGAGCTGCAAATTAATTTCAGGTTCCCAGTTTTCAGATGATGTATACCACATGTATACCATAGTAACAGTTTGGATTTTATATTTTAATTTGCAATTTTTGCACTGTGCTGCTGCCATGTGCTACCAGTGACTGTTATTTAGGGTAAGATAATAATCTAATGGTAGTTTTGAAATGGCTGGCAGTAATTTAACATGACTCATATCAAATGAGCTCAAATGCACAAACACGTTGGTATATTTCTTTAATACACTTCTGCTGGCTTTGTAGATTTATACGGGGGCTTCTTTGAAGCTCCTTTACTTCTTATAGGCAGTTCCTAGTCATATACTTTATAGAGGACTTCCAGGGAGCACTCTGCAGCTCTGTGCAATTCCCTAATTCATTCTCATCACAGTAAGTGAAAGTGAGAGGGCAGTTGAGTCCCTTAAAGGGAAAGTCAATTAAGGAATCCCGGATGATTTATTGTTTGCTACAAATACGTTTCCGACTTCCCATCTGACACCAATTTTACAGCTTATTTTAATTAAGTCTATAGGCTTTATCATAAGTGCTCCGGCAGCACTGTGCTGTTGTCAGTCTCACAGTCCTCACTTAAAAGAGCTTATGACACTGTCAAACACAGATTGATGATACCTAGTCAGTATTTGAATGAAATTTAACCATCAGTCTCATTTACCTTTGGCAAAGAAAACATCTCAGTCTTATCAAAACATGTCTGAATCAACTAGACGAATGAACCATAAGTAAATAAAGTATGAGGCTTTTCTGTTGTATACAGTAATTGTACGAAGACAGCTCATTATTTCTTAGTGGGAAGGAGTTGTCAGTGGTCAGGGGTTTTGCATAATGAGTAAAACTCCAGGTAACAATGGCAAAGCACTGTGATGCTGTGGCAATGTTGCTGAAACTAAAAAATCATGAAGCAAAATATTTAATTCATACGTTGACAGTTAAAAAATCATGGATACTTCTTGTTACGCGAGTGTACAGCGCACGAGCCTGAAGCAGTTGAGGCTTGGTTGACATCTGCCGAACTGTGTGCAGTATGAATAAAGCATAAAGGGTCACTTCAATAAGCCAAGATATCTTGATTTTTAGTCCCTAGAGCACTGGATGCTATTATCAGAGGCAATTTGTTCACACTGACTGCACAACCGTCACCTCTGTTTTGTTTTAGCAGTCCGTGTTTATTTACCCCAAAAGCCAAAGTATCAGCTGAAGTGTGAATCGTGTCTTGCGTGTTGTCAGCTCAGCCTCAGACTCGATCTCAAATCAAACCAGGAACTACAATTTGTTTAGATATTTCTGCAGACCTCTTTTCTTTATTCATGTCTCCATCAAGGCTGCACAGTATGGCCAGACATGTTATCTTGATAAAGTTTTTCCTTTGAGTTGATCTTGATAATAACGAGGATAAAAGCCAAATATTTTATTCTTTCAACTTAAAGGCTGATTTTTGCTCCTGAGTAAAAGTTAATTATGTTAATTATGGTTCAAACCCTGGATCTTCAACCAGGGTACCTCAGAGGCACTGCAGGGGGATATGCCAAGTTATTGTATGGTAATTTAAGTTTTCAGTTACTTAATATTGAAACATATTAGCTGCTGTATCAGCAGTATTTAAAGTTAACCAATGTTTTTGTGAGGCCCAATGTAACTTTTCAAGCAAAAGCCTTTGAGATATCTTCCACAAACAAACATGATTTATAAATATATGAATCCACCAGTAATTCTTATTTAGTTCACCATTGTTTTCACAATAAAAAGGTGAATGATGCAACTCAGTTTTATACAAATATTTGCCAAACAGTGGAATATTTCACAAATCTGAGGTAGATTTTAACAACTATTATCAAAATATTATCAGTAAATGAAAGAATTAAGAGACAAATAAATCTTAATTCAGGTCAGGGGCACGTTAAACTCTCTGTTCAGATGGTTGAAAACATTTTGTAGCTGACAATGTCAACAAAAGAAACTGACAGAAGAAAAAATTCATCTGTAGTCAGTACTGTCTGTACAATGTTTACACACAGTGTGTAACTTCTGTCGTTTCTCAATCAAAACAAGGACAAAAGACGGACTTTGATTCTGTGAAGTTGTAGTAATAATAAGGTAGCCCAGAGCTGTTACCTGTAGTCAGAACAATCACACTAAAAATAACTTTGAGTGTGTTAAATGTTGTTGTAACATTGTTACGTTACTGTATGTATTAGCTTGGTGACAGCAAGTCTTGGTGCTTGGTCTCGACTTCCTCTGCTTAATGGCCAGTGGCAGTAGCGCCCCCCCCCCCTCTTATGGTATTTGCATTGTTTGATTTTATTGGACATTATTGAACATTGTTATAGTCCTTCCGAGAAAAAATAGGGATGTCAAAATAACTATTTTGCCAATAGCCGATACTTGTGTTTTTGTATTGTTGTTATTTATTTCCCATTTTTGTGTCAGGGAAACAAAGAAATCTACACTATAAAAATAACTTAACCAATTTAAAGTAATTAAACCCTCGATTTAACTACCTTTAAATGAGCAAAAGTGTAATCATACAAAGTTCTGAAATGTAATGTCACCTTTTACACAAAAAACAAAAAAAACCACTGCTTATAAAGGCCTTCTTACTCTATATACTATATTGTAATTCCCTCTCTAATGTCTATTTTATATTGTTTTGAGAACATCATCAAAATTCTCCTTCTAACAGCTGTTCCTCCCCAAAAAATTTTACTTGATTACATTGAACACATAATGATAATGCCACCGGCTACCTAGAGCTAACGTTAACTAGCTCTCCTTTTGCGGGATTTTAACACAAACTCGTTGTTCGCAATGTATTATTATCAGGGACACATAAGTGTGCCTCCTCTGACGCGTCAGTAGTGAGTTTACTGTGATTTGTTTTCCCTGGAGAAGTCCCAGGGAAGATCTCTGTTTGTTTTCTACGATTGTCCCTGAGAGGCCATCTCGTCAAACGGCAGAGCCCATTTACCAAACAGTCATTGTGTTCTTCTTCTACCTGCTCATTAATTTAAGTTTGTGACTGTTTTTCTCGAGCCCTGCTTTTTAGTCGGCACAAAATTGATGTGACACAACAGACACAACATCGTCCACTGCCATCGGTGAATGTCATCTTATTTGCCTATAGGTCGATTGCAGTCAACAAGGTGAATATCAGCCGATACTGATGCTCAGCCTATAAATCAATGCACCCCTGTGAAAAATTACATTGTGATGTGATGAAATTATCGTTATTGTTTTATCGCCCAGCTCTAGTCTCCATACATTAATTTAGTGGAAACTTAAAGCCTTGGAGTTAACAGTTCATAGTGACAGTACGCACTGTAAAATAGTTATCCGGTGACAAATGACCAACAAATGCAGAAATGACACAGACTGTGTTATTTTAAAATATGCTAGTTGGACTTTGAATAATTGATCATTCTATCAAATCTCAGCGTAAATGTGGACCACAAAGAACCAACAAGTGCTGTTTGAAGCACATTAATCACAGTCTATCAAAGGTCTCCATGCTCCTGTAGTGTGACAAATGGACCTATTAGCTGCTAATTAGGCCTAGATTAAGGTGATGGAAAGCAGTGACAGAGTGAAGGATGTACTTCCACTGTGAGGAGGCACAGGGGGCATGACTAATAATGTTTTTAGCCCTTAAGTCTCGCTTGTGACTGACAGTTTTGATAGCCCCCGGTGTTCATCATCAATAGAGATGTTCCACAACACCCCAGAGAGGTAATTTCTCCCAAGACTGAGAAATGAATTAAACCTAGAGAGGGACCCATAACAGTGTGGGGAAAAAAAAACCCTGAAAACATTTTTCTGTCTCTTGGTTGTGTTTATGGTTCGCAAATTGAATAACTAAGCAGGCTTCTGGAGCCTCAGTCTTATCTGCACTGGGAGTCCCAAGTAAACTCTCAGACTGACAAACTGAGGCACTAGTGCATACTGTATTGTGGATTTCTGTGGCCTCCGTGTTTACTTGCAATGATGTAGAGCTTTTGTAAATACATGTTCAGTTATACTCCGTATTACTTCATCACATCCTTGTTTCAGTTATCTACAAAAGGCCAGTGCTGGCTGCTGTTATATTTTGTACAGACATGGTGCCCAGAGGATGAATCCTAAAGACTTTGGTTGACTTTCAATCTAGCATCATCATCATCATCATGCTATCACTTTTGGGTTTTAGTGATATTATCAGACATGTTTTGAATGCATTGTTGAATTGCACTTTTCTAGTCTTCCGACCACTCAAGGCGCTTTTACACTACATGTCACATTCACCCATTCACACACACTGGTGGCCTACATGGTGGCACCTGCCACTCAGTTACCATTCACACACTCTCAAACTCCAGTCGAGTGTCCATGTTTTACAGTAACATGTCCTGCATCAGGTCGCGTTCTTGTGGGTACCCGGCTGGTGCCCCTCAAAAAGGTGATTCACAGGTGGTGTTTTCTCTCCATTTTATTTCTGGTTTTAGTTCTGAGTGAGAAAAGAATGTGCAGGTCAGATTGCAGATGTTCAGAAATATTAATTTAAATTGTTTTTCCCAGGTTACCTTGATTTTAAAATATAGTATCTTCATTTCACACGTTTTAAAATTATCACTTTAAATGTGCTGGTTAACCAAATTATTTGAACACTGCATGGTTACTATGGGATTTCCAGTTCTGGATCGGGCTGCGGCTTTTGTTTCTGCAGGTCGGGCTGTGGAACTAATTGGTCACATGCGTGGGGGGGGCAGGACGGGTGCGGCATTGCCCATTACGGGTCTTGAAAATCAGACCTGTGCAGGACTCCACACACTGCTACCACCAACTGTGATTGAAAAGAGGCGACTGTAGAGGAAAATACGTTTGACCTTTTTACTTTTCATTTAATTTTGCTCAACAAGATGACTCTGAACTCTCTTGCAGTGTGACAAAATGATCTGTCCTGCCGCACGTATGCCAAATGAGCCTATTTAGAAATATTTCTGCTGCCGAAGTGCTGCAGCTGTGCAGTGTGGTGAAGTGGCGCTCCCTTCAATGAGTCTGCCTGCAGAAATTCATTATCTTGAAAGCAAGCGTGGCAAAGACCATGGGCAGGTGGTATGGGTAATTTCACATTTCTCCTGTGCCCTGTGAGTGAAGATGCCACTTTGTATTACCTCTCTGTAGTGGAAGAGCACACTGGTGCGGTCTGTCCAACTGTCAGTACATCTGAAACGAGCCACTGTTGATAGCCAGCTGATTAAAAGAGGTGCTCTAAAGTCCACTGCAGTAATCCATCTTCACTTTCTAACTGCAACTCAGATTGGAACTTGGTAGCAAATACTTTTCAGATTGGGATTTATAGTGTAACAGCTACTGTCATTTCAAGGCTGCAACAATGGTCACAAACTCTTTGTTGAACTTTGAAGTGAATCGTCATTAAAGCTCTCAGTTTGTAATCTCACACTGAAATCCCAACAGAGAAAACCCATTTGGAGTCATGTGGAGTAATGTGAGTCATATTGATCTTATCGCCCATCACATTCAGAGCCGTGTAACTGGGGGGTCATTGCACATTAGCCTTGCCTGGGTCCAGACCTTTGAATCCGCCCACTCCACTAAGTTAGAGTTGGCTGGTTCGTCTGGCATGGTGACATGAAACAGTGGGCTCAATTAGACAATCAGCGCCACAAGCGAGACTAATGCCGTTGTCAAGCTGTCATAAAACGTGTGAGGAGTAATAACAACAGTGGCGAGCGCCATGGACAAGACAGATCCTGCTATCAAGGCTGTAGTAAATTTACACGTCTTCTTAATATTGCCCGACTCTGTACTGTAGTTTGTTTTCCCTTTGCTCCGCTCCACTCTTAAAGCTCTGCAAAACAGGTATGTTGGCACGACTATGCATCAGTGTGGACTTACAGTACAATGACATTAAGGTCTGCTCCACAGTGTGCTGGTGCTCTGCTTAATACGTAACAGAGAGGGCCAAGAAAACAGTTCAATGGCAGCAACAACGTAATTGTCAGCTGACAAACAACAGTGTCAGCCCACAGGGCAAAAGCCAGGCCTGCTCAGACAGTGATGTTCACAGTGTGTTTTTATTCAAGCCTGAATGACATTCACCAGCTCTCTCTTATCAGTCTCCCTTAACTTGAGTTTTGCTCATTCGCTAGTAGTGACGTATACGCCGCTTTTGCCACTAAAATTTAGCAGCAGATGGGCGTATCTATTTAGGAGTGTACAGACTCAGCCTTTTCTGCACACCACAGGCGTATGCTGGTGTGCTAATGGTGTGGACCCATTCAGGCGGATATGTTGGTCTCTAGTGATTCATGAGGGAAAATCGATTCCTCCCCCACAGGAATCAGTTAGAATGGATGCAATTTCAGACTGAAGATGAAAACGTAGTGTCTTATATTAGGCAACCATTAGCCAGCAATGAGGCGAAATTGTCTCTTGATTCTTCAGAGTCAGCCCGCTAAGAGCTGATATGTTGCCACTTCTGGTGTAAATGGCCATTTTAAATAATGAAAATGTCAGAAATGGATTCAGGATCATCAGTAACCCAGAAAACCACTCCAGTATTGTCTAAGCAGTTGCTGAAATATTGTACATGCAGGTGATTATACTAATTAATGCTATATATGCTGATGATGACTTATGCTAATTTTCCAGCACGTATCAGTTAGCATCTGACAGTTTCAAAATGCTGGGGACCCATACTGTACATTTCTAAAAAACAAAAATTTGGGGTACTCAACATGTGCAGGTTCTTTGAAAAAGAAAAATTTAGCAATAGACTGACGTGCACCACCGGTCAAAAATATTCTCTGCAGCTAACCAATAGCATCCCTTAAACGGACATTCATTTTTTTTTAAACAGAACCGTGTAATATTTTAAAACAGAATGTCAGCACACCCCAGAATCTTATTTTGCTACTTCCCAGTTTGTTTCAGGACACTCTGCCTGATTTCATATGTCTGTTTATGCAAATGTAGCATTTTAATGTTTGCATTTACTTAATTTTGCCAGAGACATGTCCCAGAAAAATGGGCTTTCGGCCCCCTGAGACCAAACAGCCTGAAGTTGGGGGTGCTTGTTATCAGCTTGTAATGGCCCAAGGTACAGGCTAACAGGAACTAATAATGAAGAAAGGTAGAAGAAAGCATCCTGAGGGCTGGACCTGTCTCTCTGTTTGGGAGCAAAGGGCAGTGCACAGTGACACAGATGTAGTGGTGTTTAAAAGAGGAAGTGCTCAAGATGAATCTCTAACCTCTGCCGACGCCTCTTTATCTGAGGTGTATCGCAGGTATCTTTCGGAGTGCCCAGTTTGTAGTACCCTCACATGGCTGGCAGACAGCTTGCAGAACATGTCAAACACAAGAAACCTCATTCAAATAAGTGATGAACTGCGGTACCTGAACCACCGTAAACATGCCTCCTGTTTTGATCTTACCATATTTGGCTCTGCACACAAGATCTCACGACACAGATGTTATCATAGACTTTCACAGCTATCTTGCAAGCTGTTTCCTGAACAGCATGACAACACATTTGCGTGAACCTCAGGTGCACATAGGAGAGACATGTGTGCACACAGTCACTCCACAATCACACCATCACTCAGCCCACACACACACATACACCAACACACACTGTGCCCTCTCTCCTGCTGATGCAGAGTTGGCACCATTAAAACCCACTTTGCTGTCCTGGACACTTCTCCTTTCCATTGTTTATACTGGAGCAGCAGAGTGATTGTGCTAATCAGGTGTGGTATACACCCTCAACACCAACTGTCTCTGCTGCTGAGGAGTCAACGAAGAGATTAGAGGACAGTACGTCCCAGCTCCCTTTGCTCGCTATGAATGGGAATCCAATTTATTTTCACATAAAATGCATTATTTATATTGTTTCTTTTACACAAACGTCAATACAAAGGCTGTGCGTAGCAGTGTTCTTAGCAAGGTTTATATCTAACGGTGGGATAAATGTAAATGTCCTGTTGAATACATTTTCATGTGTTTATGTCAGATGTATCTTGTAGATGCAAAACAAGGATGATGAAATCAATGATTCTGAGACACTTTATGACCAGCAGGAATTCAGAGTGCAACCATTTTGGTGACCAAAAATCTGTCAAGATTCTTGCTTGACATTTATTACGTTGATGTACATAATGTAAAATCAAAGTTCATGAACCCGAGTTCTTCCTGCAAACTTAAAGTAACCGTAGGCCTACACTGTTAGCAACATATGGTGAGGATAGCACAACCAAGTCATTGACACTATAATGAGCGCAAATTAAGACTATTAAATGGAGGCTGGGACACAATGTCACAGCGTGTCATATCATTGGGGTGCAACATATGAGCAGTAAAATCTGGTCAGCACTTGCATGGCCACTGTATGCAAGGGGGGAATTTTTGATAATTTAACAGTTTACATTTTATTAAGCCTTAAATTGAGAAAAAGGTAAAGATAAGACTGCTTTGAGTGACAGGCTGTCTGTGAGGTGTCAGCACTTCATCAGATCCACCCCTCACTCCTCTACAGCTCCACCTTGTACTTGAGGCTTCAAAACAGAAGTCCACAAACCAGTAGGTGACATCACAGTGGCTATGTCCAATATTTTTACATCAAAATTGCTAGCGCACATCAAAAAAAACCAAAAAACACCAAGCCCGATCCGAAATCCCTATTCCGATAGCCTTTAGATGCAAAAGCAGATTGGTATAAAACAGATACTGAAACAACTGGCATTTATGGTGGCGTATAGCCAAAGGTAGACAAATTGAAACACTCCTCCAAATAAAAAAGTTTCATTTTATTATTATATTTATTTAGGGGCGGCACGGTGGTGTGGTGGTTAGCACTCTTGCCTCACAGCAAGAGGGTTCCTGGTTCGATCCCGGGTGCAGGAGCCCATCTGTGTGGAGTTTGCATGTTCTCCCCGTGTCAGCGTGGGTTCTCTCCGGGTACTCTGGCTTCCTCCCA
>JAPZEB010000010.1:12155583-12179662 GCA_029783705.1 Chaetodon striatus
ACTGCAGTGTTCACAGCTCCACCTTTTAGTACCAGATCTGTGTGCTAGGTACCCCAACAGATGGGGGACCAAAAATGAGGATGGTACAGAACGGTTCCATTGGTACCATCCACAACATTTTACAGTGAAAGCAGAAAAAAAGCATACTCTAAAAGGTTGATATGATGCGTATGAAACGTACAAATGGAACACATTCATGGTTGGCAGAAACACGCAATGCTTACATTTTCTTCTGGCGACTGGTCTGAGGGAACAGACTAGAACCTCTGGTCTGTCTTATGTATGGACAAACTGCCAAACTGATTAATCATTTCAAGAGAGGTGGAACAAAATTAATACTCCTTTCAGTCATATATTTACAGTGTCAGGTTGTCACTGCTTAAAAAGTACAGAGGCAGGTACAAAACCTCTTTTTCAACAAATCTTGAAAGTGTCATATTGCATTCATGTGAGGAATCAATCTCTGCAAGTCCACACTTTACAGTGGAGGAGTAAAAACAGTCCAGCATTTTGATGCAATAATTAGTGGTTTTAAAATGTAGTGGAGGAGTGCAGAACACAAGAGCTGTCAGTATAGCTGTAAAGACAAATATAATGCAATTCATCTCCTCTGTCGCTGCTGAAAATCAGCCAACTTTTTGATATAAATCAAACGGTGAGTGTGAAATTTATCTTTTGTAATAAAAAGCAAGGCCTGGTGATAAAATGCATCTGTTGGCTTCAAAGCACAGAGAGCAGCTCGTGAATAAAAAAGCCTGATATTTATTTTTTTGTTTGTTCAATCATTTATCAAAGAGAGGCATGTTTTGTTTCTGTAGGTAGGGTGTTGAACATTAATGATAACCTCATCTAGCTGTACTCATAGACGTCAGTATTGCTGTGTAAAAAAAACAAACTACAATTTCTACGGCTTCAATAACTACAAAACAGACTCTCCAAAGTAAATCTGGTTATAACATATACATTTTAGGCAGATAATTTGCTCCAAAAACAATAATATTGTACTACAAGTACAGAGTAATACTGTTAATATGTTAATTAAAAGTTAATATAACTGATCAAAGGGGGTTTTTGGCTTTGACTAAAAGAAAATCCTATTTCATTCTCACTTAAAAAAGGCACATAGTTGAGAATTAAGCAGGAACAGTAAAGTTTTACAGCAGGACTAAAGGTGTTTACGTTATTCTCATCTACTATGAATATCAACTGTGTGTCTTACACACTGCAGAAATCTCAGCAGATCTACAGTACATATAAATTAAAAATGCGAGTGTTCGAATTTGCTGATAAGCTGAAGAGCAGGTCTGAAAAATCATCCAATATCTGACTATCGCACTCTGACTGGCTGTCACATAACCTCGCCAGAAATATTAGTGACTAAAGCCTTTCTTGTAAAGCAGCCAGCAGATAAAACGGTCTTTGTCCTATTGTCAGATTCCCAGATTGAGATTGTCAGATTCAGTGCCCACTTTTCTTTAGAAAAAACATACGGATGAGCTTGTTTTGTGTTTGCAGGCACACTGGCTCAGGTAACAGTGGAGAGCAGAGTCCAAGCGCAGACAATGACTGATGAGCAAAATACATTACCAACAAAAAGTATTTTTTATGGACCCATCCCTACTGCACCTCCTTAAAACTCTTTGTATAATTTGGTCCATTTATTTCTTTTTCTGGTCAGAATTAAGGATGTGTAGAAAAATATATTTTGATTTGACATTTACCCTGAAATAGGAAGACATGTCTGGGACGTGCACACTCTCTTGCATCATTTGTATGTCACTTATCTGACTACCAATTCGCTTTGCCTTAGAAATAGGGCTGCAACTAACAGTTACTTTAACTGTTGACTGATCTGACGAATATTCTCTCAAATAATCAATTAGTTGCCTGGTCAAAAAAATGTCTAAAATATGTGAATAATAATGGTGAAAAATGTCAATCAGTGTTTCCCAAGGCCCAAGATGACGTCCGCAAATGTCTTGTTCTGTCCACAACCCAAGGATATTCAGTTAACTGTCAAAGAGGAGTGAGGAAACCAGAAAATATTCACATTTAAGAAGCTGGAGTCAGGGAATTTTGGCTTTTCTCTTTTAAAATTATCAATTTGGCAATTAATTTAATAGTTGACACGTAATCAGTTAATCGCTGTAGCTCTGGCCCCATTACCAATAGATAAAGGTTCTTGTATTCTGTGGCCAGTATATCTGAGTAATGCCTTTCATTATCTGCAAGCTTTTAGAAATACTTTTGTGATACACAGTTTCCTGCCTAGCCCAACAAATAGCCAGCTTTCACACAGGTGCTGTAACACTGCAAGCTAAAAGGATGCCAAAAACTTGGTGTTAATGGCAATCATAATCGACAAAAGAACATTTTGGTAGTTTCTCACTTATCCAGGTCATGGTAATCTTAAGTGTTATATCACAGACAACTGGACTTGCTTGAGTTTTCGTTTCGAGAAACTGAAGCAAGTCCAGTTGTCTGTGATATAGCACTTAAGATTGAATAAGGAAGCAACTTTCAACCTTCAAATTTAACCTTAAAATGTATTTAATCAAAACAACATGGTATTAAGAAAGAGTTGAAACTTGCAAAATGTCACAGTCAAAAGATTTTAGGTGAAAAGGACACACTCCTAATGTATGTGTAATTATCTCTTAAGTAGTTTTGCTTTTACCACAACTTGAATGTTTCCAGAAATATATAACGGCTTTGATGTTTGGCTGAAGCTGCCCACAACTTCAGATCCAAGTCAAGGAGTCAAACTGAGAACTGACTGCAGCAAACTTGCAATTGAAGTTAGACGAGTCTCTTAGGATAGTGCACTTTGAAGTTGTAGAATGAGTTGGGCATTGATAGTACTGTACTTATTATTAATTTAAGAGGTTGGTTAATAATAAGCAAAGAAATCTATCAAATCTTGGAGGAGTGATGTTGCAGAGCTTTACAGCTTCTGCTGTATCTTATGCCAATGTTTGTAGTGTTGATAAGGTCTAATATCAGTAGGGATTTTTGGTCCGAACAGTTTTGGAGACTCCCTCAGAAGAACTGCCAACTGGGGAGCTCCACATTTAAGGGCTTTTTTCTCTTTACATTAGCTCTATGAACAGGACACTGAGGTGACGTACTGTAAACCAGACAGCAGTTGGCTTAGTCATTTCATTTTTGCTTTAACGAGTCAAAGTTGTGTTGTATTTCCACCGTTGCATACTGTATATGCCTAGTAAAGCCTGGACTTTGCTGTCGGTCCATTTGTCAGTGTTTTCTTCCATTTTTTTTATTATGAGCTGCTATTTTGTGTCTTCTGATATGGTTGCAAGTGCTGCATTAGCTGCGTTCGACGAATCAACATTCACTTGCAATGTGTGGACCAATCACCATACACTGATGTTACTCACAGATACTCTTGTCCTGGGAGAATACCACTCTGAAATAGGAGCTAAAAAAGTCCCTTACTTAGGCAACCTGAAAATGCTGATCATTCCTAGTTCTTGCAGTGTGGACACAACAACATAAAACAACATAAAAAATTTCCCCTGGTCCGAAAATGCCTTATGATGCCAGAGTGAAGTACAAGACCCACTACCCTGATTCATACAGACAGCCTACCGTTGCTTTGAATTTTGCAGTACTAAAATACTGAACATATAAATATGATGTAAGAAAAGCAGACATGCAAAAATATTTGTTTTAGCGAAGATAAATAATTATGAATAAGTGTGTGTTTCTATAGCTCTAATTCAAAACATCTGGAGAAAATGGCTGTTCTTCCATCTCCTCCACAGCATGCTACAGTAGAATACCCTGAGGGCGGTGTTTGGTCAGTCAACCCAAACAATGTACAGAATCCCTCTCAGAGACGCACCGTGACCAATAGATAGATCAAAACCAGAAAATAAGCCGGAGCATGTTTATCAGAGAGGCTCTTTAGATCAGTGCCCTTTCAAAGCAGCTTTAGTTTGCCCCCACTGGGCTATCGAGGGGAATTAGATGTCATTCTTTTTCTCAGAAATAAAACCCGCCTGTTTCAGAGAGTTAAAGCTTTGTGGGCAAACAGTAAAATCAGCAGCAACACTGAATGGACTTCCCCTCTCCACAATGGGGATTATGGTGTGATAAAGCTGCAATAACACACATGGTTGTGATGTTGTGGGGGTGGATGCAATATATATAACGGACTTTATAATGTATCAGTATGAAGCTGAATGATGCAGAGTATCTTCCAGTAGAAACTTTGTGTGAATACTGACTCAAATGACTGACATTTGCCAGACTGTATTTGTTGGACTAATCTGATTGCTTTGTGTCAGTATATTTGTATCTCTTAGTTACTGCTGCACCGTCAAGCTTACCAGGCCAATCGGCACACAAAAATATTGGCATTGTTCGTTTCTGGAAACCGTGGATATGTTGCATTATATTATGTGGTGCATAAGCTGAAACTTTGCATTTCGACTTCGCTGTGGTTAATGTGTGGTTAGGTTTAGGTACAAAAACAACTCGATTATGGTTAGGAAGAGATCATGGTTTGGTTTAAAATACTCACTTTTAATGGCACCATCCCTGCTGGGTCGCAAAAAGAACACCCACGTTTGGAGGCTAAAAAACCAGCGAACACTCGCTAAAAAGCGACTGGTTTTGTTATTCGTTGGACTCGCACAGTGGTCTGCAGCTCGGCACCACCATCCCCTTCAACTCCAGATGACAAAAACAACTTATATATAACATCACTTTAGAAACGTTGACATAAAATGTACAAATGTAATGTATTCAGGGTTTGCAAAAGTGCACAATAGCGACATTTTCTTCTGGCAACTAGGCAGAGCTCTGTTCTGGCACATCATTTTAATAGCGGCCGATTCACTGACAAAATTCGTAGTAAGCTTTTAAAAAATGGGTAGTAGAGGAAAACTTTTCATTTCTTGCTGGCAACTAGCAGCTGGTTGTCAACTAAAATGACAACCATTTGTGACAGATTTTATCAGCTCTAGCTAGCTAGCTTATAAGATAGCATTAGCTCAGATACTCTCCAGCTTACTCTATAATGTTTACAGTTGGTTCATTTTTAAATGTGTAATTTGTTCTATTCAGCTAATACTAACCCATGGTGACAGGATGGCTATGCTGCGAAACAGTTTGCCCACCCTCCAGTTTCCCCAAGGTCACCTTGGTAAGTTAAGCAACTTCATTCTAAGCCGCAAAACCCTTAAAGCATTGTTAACTTTGCTATCACTGTTAGCAAAGTTATCATGGTACAATGCTAAAAGGGCTTTAAGGCTCTAAATGTAGCTGCCTACTCACTGGGGCTACTTGGGGGGGAGACTGGAGAGTGGCCAATGTTTTTCCGCAGCACTACCGTACCACCACCATGAGTCGGGCCAGCAAAACCTGCAGTAGTTTCCAGATGAATAGTGCTGCTAGCTAGCTCCCATCTGACCTGGGTGATGCACAGTGCATTGCGGCTAGCTAACCACTGGAGACCAGAAGGTGGATAGCGGGCACAGTGTTTCAGCATATTAACAGGGCTATCCGCCTGTCTGTCGGCAAAGACTACAAAAAATAAAATAAAAGGCAAAACATTTACAACATAAAACATTAAATTTCACCACCTCTAAATGGATAGCAATTTAAAAAGCGGCACTAAAGCTCACTAAGTCAATGGAGCGCCATACAAAAAGGAAAGCACCCCGTGAATGCAGATTTCAGGTTATGTTGCTTATTTTTTCTTTAAAAATTCACCAGTTAGTTACCAGTCAATGGGTGTCGGACTTTTGAAAACAAATTTACCAAAACAGACATCACTAATTTTCACACGCTTAAGATTTATGTAACGTTAATGACCTTTGTTTTGTTGTCAATTCCGCTTTGTTGCAACTAAAAAGTAGTGTAGATAAAACTTGTTGCGTAGACTTTTTTTCATTGCTTTGTCTTAGTCTATATGTAAGTGAATATCAAATTAATGAGAATTTTCTTTAAACTTACTCTGAAATAGTCAAGTAATTGCGTAAATGTGTTGACTGTTGACTGTAGCAGTATGGCAGATGTGTTGTACAACTGATAAATGCTTTACACTGACTTCCACTCAAGCAATTTTTCATTTAAAGTCTTGCCAGACGCTCTCTCCTTGAAGTGTACCCACATTCATTCCCACGGTTAAGTGGCATTGTCTGCCACATTGTAAGCGTCATTCAAATTGTTTGACAACAAATACAAGGAGCAGATTGATTGTATGGCTATTTACTGACAACAGCCAATTTCCTCAACACTTGTCTCAGTGACCCTGCTTGACCTTTGTTATTCCATTTTCACTTTTCTCTCTATTCATGTGTGAAGATTTGTATTTTGGAAAGAAGAAATGTCAGCTGGAGACAGGCCTACTGCTGTTAAATGTATACATGCTGATGTTTTGTGTTTGACTCTTAAAACGATGTGTGTCAGGAATCTCAAATATGTTTGTCACATCATGGGAACCAAGTTAGTTCTTCTAGATTGAGTTGTTTGAGTTTGAGATCAAGCTTGGTATGCATGTTTTCTGGCACGATACATAAGAAGCAATAATTCATAACATTGTGGTTATTTTGATGTTTTAGTATGCATATGGAAAAACCATTGCAACAGTTGTGGATATAGACTGGGCACTGGCTCTTCAAGGTGTATGGGACATCTTGTACATTGTTGAGAACCAAAACTCATTATGGCTATGATTAATGTCAGCATCCAGTATGATCATCGTTAATTATCCAGACTAGGGAGGTCGATAGTTAATCAGTTAAGAAGAATATTTTTGGGTGGTTACACAAGTCGGTCTATAAGTTAATTTTGGTACTCTTCAGTTTACTTCACTGCGCACCATCTGGATCTGGTAGGAGACAAACAGCCAGCCATGTTAACGTACAGAAACTGCCAACCCTCCAGTCTCCACTGGTTAGCTAGCCTTGGCCACTCTGCACTGTGCATCAGCTGGGTTGGGTTGGAGCTAGCTAGAGGGCACTGCTTATACAGAGATTACCACCAGCAACACCACCCCAACCCAACGTTGTAGCTATAGAAACATTGTGCCCATCCCCTGGTGAGTAAACAGCTCAGTTTTGAGCTGCAAAGCCCCATTAGCTTTGTTAGTTTCACTGTTAGCTCTGTTAGCAGTATCAACTCAGTTAATGATGCTAACTTAGTTAATGATACTGAAGGGATTTTGCAGTTCAAAATGAAGCCATTTACTCAGTGGGGCTAGCAGGGGAGAGACCAGAGGGTGGCCACCATGTTTCTGCAGAAATGTCATCCCACCACTGGGACAACTTTACCAATGGTAACCCTGAAAGAATGGCGCTGCTCGCTAGGTCCCGCCATACCCAGCTGGTGTGCATTGCAGAGCTGCCGAGGTCAACGTTAGCTAACCAGTGGTAAACAGAGGTTGGGCAGCGGGCACTATGTTTCCACTTGTTAATGTAGTTAGCCATCTGTCTGTCAGCAAAGCCAACATGAAATCACAAAGAAGGCAAGACATTTACATAAGAAGACATTAAAAATTTCACCACCTCTAAATGGAAAGCTCTTTAAAATGCAGTGCTAAAGCTCACTGAGTCAGTGGAGTATTGGGCTAAGAGGAAAGGCCTCTTCTATTTCACATCAGTTCAAAGCATCAAGATATTATTAGACATCTCTTCACAAAAGCAAACCTTGTCTGAGGAAACTTACTTTGCAAAACATTTAAAAACACAACTGCAACCCCACTTACCAATCCCTTAAACTTCAGCTCGCATTACATGTCAGCTGTTGAACTTAGGAGTAATTTTAGCATTGGTAAGATAGGAAAAACACATTCAATAGTGCAGCTCATATATTAACGTCAGAGTCAAATGTTTGACTTGATTCAGGAGGCAGTGTGCAGGATTTGAGTGTACTCATAATTATCTCCACCTCAGTTTGAGGTGTGAAACCCCCATTGGGAGACCCATTTAAATTATTCAGCTTTAAATTAGGTTTTTGATTATCTTTTGATATAAATGCTATGAATTATTTATCATAAGTAGTTAGAACTCTGTTTGGTCTCTCCTGCAAAGGTATTACTTTGTTTCATTATGAAAAGCTAAAGCTGCAAGGCACACAATGCTCCAAGATTGCGGATTGATCATGTAGGTTATCACAAATATTTACAGAACCAGAAACAACTCTAATCAACCCAGCAGAGATGATACTGTACAAATACTCATTTACCATTGGCACACTTAACAAAGGTTGTGAAAGTATGCATCGCCACTGTCTTAGTTGGGGTTAAACAGAGACTGTCCTCTGGGAAGAAATGGTAAAATGCTGCTACAAGTGACCTGGTCAGGTTACAGGTGGTCGATGCATAACCTTAAATCTCACAGTTGTCTCCAGAGTAGGGCAGGAAAAGTGGAAAACCGATTGGGTCTGTCTGACTGAAATGTTGCACTGATAATAACAGCAGCCAATTAACAGTGTGTAGATTATTTGCCTTTGTTTTTTATTTCCAATCATTATCATAAAGGTGGCTCGTGTTATTCTGAGCTGCAGTGATGGAATCAGAGTGTAAAGTCAGCCACACTGTCGGCTATTACTCCTGGGATAAAATAAAATTTACACAATTAAATAGCAGCTAAAAACATCATTATAATGATGCGACCTGTCCAGGGTGTACACCGCCTCTCAAAGCATCTTCTTAGTATCTTAGTGTGGTGGAAATTCTCTGCTGCTTTGCTGGTGAAGAATGAAATAGAGACTTCTGCCGGCCGACAAGGTTTTATTTTCTTTGCAAAGAAAAGGTCAATCAACACGAACGGTCAGGATGAAGAAAGACCCCGAGCATGGTGAAACCTAAACATTTTATACATCAGGAGAAACCCACCCCCGGGGTGTGTTTTACATCCTTTGTCTGCTGCAGGGTCGGCCCCTTACCCAAAGGTGTGTATTTGCACCCTTTGTCTCTTGCAGGTATCGGTACCGACCCCCTGTGGTGAGAAGTCTAGACATCTAGACATCACAGTTTAAAATACAAAAGGATTAAGCAGAGGGGAAGTTGGGCGTCTCCAGTGGTTGAAATGCAAAGGAATTGAATTAACCAAAATTACAATTACACTTAGCTGTTCCTAGGACTGCACTCTCCTGGACAAAGACTGATCACCACTGGCCCAACTGTTGCCTTTACTCCCCACATCTTTTCCAGCTCCTCTTTCAGCCCTTGGTATTCTTTGAGCTTCTCGTGTTCCTTCTTCCTGATGTTGCTCGAGATTGCTATATCTATCACCACTGCCTTCTTCTGTTGTTTGTCGATCAACACAATGTCCAGTTGGTTGGCCATCACCAGTTGGTCAGTCTGGATCTGGAAGTCCCACAAGATCTTAGCTTGGTCATTCTCAACCACCTTAGGAGGTGTCTTCCATTCTGACCTTTGGGCTTACAGCCCATACTCAGTGCAGATGTTCCTGTACATTATGCCAGCCACTTGGTTATGGCGTCCCATGTATACTCTCTCTGCCAGCATCTTAAACCCTGCTGTTGTGTGCTGAACTGTCTCAGGAGCATCTTTGCACAGCCTGAACCTGGGGTCCTGTCCCATGATAAGTGCTTCCATGCTATCCAGCCTTTTCCAGCCACTGGTGGGATTTCTTGATGTTGGCCACCTCTTCAGTCTGTTGGTGGTTCACACCGTCGTTAATCCTCCTCTTCTTCATTCTTGGGTTTGTGCTTCCTGAGGTATTCACTTAGCAGCTCATCTTTCCATTTTCTTGATGTGTTCCTGGATCTTGGTTGTTTCGTCCTGGACAGTGGCTCAAACGCTCACCAGTCCTCGGCTCCCTTCATTTCGCTTAGTGTACAGTAGTGTGCTGGACTTGAGATGAAGCCCTGCATGCATTGTAAGATATAAACAAAGATACAAAGAGTAAAATTCAAAACATAAGATCAAGACATCCGACAAGTAAAATCTTTCAACCAGTTAAATCATCCGGTTTTATGGTAATCTCAGGAATAGATGTCCCAACTGCTTGGCAATTCATCCCATGCCCAAAAGGTGTTATTATGAGCTATCGTGGAAAAAGACTGACCCTGATCTTCACACACAGACCTGTGATTTCAGTTTTAGGGCAAGACATGATGAGCTTCAATACCATTGATTTTCATTCTGATTGCATCACACTGATTGCTTAATAGGGCACAGACACTCTGTTATTAGTGCAGTTAGACCAAAAGTAATTCTGTCCTCAAGCAAAGAGACTCTCTAGTTTGAAGCTGGTATCACTGTGATGCAGGTGGCTGTGTTTGCTGGGTAGCCTATGAAATGTGAAACAGCATCCATAGTTTAAAGGTCAAGGTCAATGGTGTACAGCACACTTTGTGCCAAAGCTAACATGTTATGGAAGAGTTAACACAGTCTTTTATATGTTTACCTACATTTTTGGTTTGATCCCAGGTCAATTGTTTTAAATGTGATGTTGCATTTCCATCAAATGTTGGTTTTCAGTGGCATTGCACCTACAGTATAGATAGATGTAATCATGTTAGTACCACTATGTGTTTCTGCAAGGTTGGTAGTTCATGTGAAGCTCATAAAGGAGGCAAAACATGGACTGCAAACATTCACTGATCTAAATATACAGCCAGAGACAAGCATTTAGACCCCTGGGATGAACACAGTACCACAACATAAAAAAAATTATAATAACTACATCATTTTTTAAGTCCCCCTCCAGTCATTTTAACTTTGTGTTAAATGGTTAACGTTCTCTCTTAAACAGAGAATGCGGGTGTGTTTAATAGTCGGATGTAATGTTAATCCATAACAATAGCAAACAGATTGCAGCTACAGTAGTTTGGAAATCAGCAGTATGGCACTAACTTTGATGAATTCACTGTTTATCAGACCACAAATGAGACAACGATTAGCACAACACGGCAACTCTCTCTCAATTTCACTTGCTCTCCGCCTCACTGTCTCCTCCTGCTGCAGCTGTCGGTTGTGTAGTGATGAGGTGCTGTATGGCTGCAGCTTCAATGAGGAGCCACACAGCCACATGCCGGCCACAGTCCAACAGTCTAAACCTGTGTCACAGGATGTTTAGGAGAGGCACCGTCTACCAGCATCAGCCGCTCTCACCTCAGCTCAGCACTGACACCACCCCAAACAGCACTTTCTATGTTTGTTTGACGGGACTGTTCAACTTCCTGACTGAAAGTTGTTCACTTCTCAGTGTCTGGACCTGTTAGAGGCCGATACTGGTGGATGGTGCAAACTTTCAACACTGCCCAAAACTGCATTTCAAATGGTGGACCTTAGTAATATGTCTATCCATCTGTGGTGTGTTTCGGCTGAGAGACGGCAAGGAAGAGAGCAAATGAAAGAGACAGTCTGCTTGCTGTGTCATTTCTGCCAGTGGTATTTGGTGCGATTCACTGTGTTGACTGCAGCCTTTCACTGCACATATACCACAAATTCAATTATGAAAATAAACAACACACATAACTAAGGTGGAGGACACAACTACACAGAGCAGTATAACTAAGGCTATGATGCCACGATTATGGGGAAATACAAGATAAGTTGACTGGCTAGCTTACAACACTGTTAATGGCATTTATAACAGTACACCTGCGCAAGCTTGGAGGATGACTTATGACTTGCAGATCCTACTATAGCCATACATCATCCTCCTGTTTTGGCAACAACGTTCTTTTTTAAACTTTTTGACCACAATATGATTTGTCTAAAAATATTTGCCAAACAATGTGGCTAAACAACATTATCAGGACTCCGAAAAAATATGAAGTATCGTAAAAATGAAATATCGTAAAATGTGAAAAGAGCTTTAAAGAGTTCAGCACATGTCTACCTTTAACAGTTCAAATTCAGTGGGTTTTTGGTTAGATGCCTGTAATCAGGTCTGTGGTTAACACAAGCTTAAGAGACTATTATGTTTTGTCCCACAACATAAAATACGTCAGTAAATACCCCATTTGTGAACTTTGAAGCTTTTATGCATCTTAAAAAATGCAGTTGCTAACAATTGGTTAAGAGAGACTACAGACGGTCATCATGCTGAACACAGCTTCACAGCCTCAATGTGGTGGTGACGCTGAGGTCATGCAACCATGGTGTAGTTTAGTTTATAGCCCAATGGTAGCTTTTTACCTCTTGCAATTGTATTTAGCCTTCTGTAATCATGAAAGTGGTGTTCATTTGTGAAGATTATTTTGCTGAACAAAACGTAAAATTTACCACCATAAATGTTTGTTTGCCACGGTGCTTTTTTTCTGCAATAATCCAAAATCCAATGGACAAAGCCCAGAGGCTCTTTGACAAGGGAACCAGGACGATGCTAACGTCCATGTCGGCGTACAGAAAAATGTAATCCCGGAGCACTATATTGCATGTCCACGTGCAACATGATATATGTGAGCACGAGTGACAGTCACGGTCAGAAGGAGAGATAAATCTCAATACATTACATTTCAGAATAACTACATAGGACCCCTGGGTGACAAAATTGCCTCTCGGATGAGAAACCTACTTATTCAGATCAAATTACAGATTAAATCAGATAAAAAATGTTCTTTTTTTTTTTTTTTTTTTTTTTTAAAAAAAACCTATTTAGTTATTCATTTATATTAACATTTACATATTTATTGCCCTGTTTATTTTGTCAGAGTATATTTCATAGCCATATTTTTTCATTTATTTATTTAATATTGACTAAAATGGGATTCCATGTGTTTTTAAACACACTATTTAAAGTCAGGAAATAATTTTGGTCAAATGAGCAGTTACACCAGCTTTACCAACCGAGCTGTTCACCTCTCAGTGAGCTACACAAAACTTGTCTACCAGCAATCACCATTTTAACCAGACGAATCAAGCTGGCCCACCGGGTGAATCCAGCAAGACCAGCTAACGACTAGCTAACGTTTGAAGCTGGTTTTAGCTGACGTTCATGGTGAGGAAGAAGTCCAAGTTAGTTCATTGTTACAGATGTACCAGTTAGCAAACGATAATACCAAAATAGTTTTTCTTTAGTGATTACAGTGCAGATATGAGCTCCTTTCCCACTCCCATCTGTCACTTTTAAATGACTTGTACGGAATATATCAGAACGAGAAGCACTATGACTGATGTGGGATTTCTTGCTACAAGTCATGTCTCATCCTCATCAGTGACTTGAATCTGGACGTGCCTGTCACATTTTGTCGCTCCAGGTAACACTGAGGGGTGACATTATACAGTACTGTCAGATGTGGAGTGCCTGCAACTCTCCGCAAGCATTTCTGACAGGGAGACGTTCTGGGATAAGAGTGTCACGTCACATGGCTGTATCTGGTCTAATCTTACCTGCTGATCTGAAAGAAATAAAGAGCAGCACGTCTGAATATTAATTTCCAAACCACTCTGTATGTGTGTAATGCATCCATAAAATGGTAGTGAGCATTATGGGTGTAAGCTTATTGAAAAAATATTTCTCAAGCCTTTCAACCTAGAATTTAAAGATACTTTAAAATAATCAGTGTGTTATGCAAACCACATAGCATGAAAGGACAACATAAATTATGAGCAAAAAGCATCCCTGTGGCCCACTGGTTTTAAGATGCATGCCGTGTAATTGCAGCATCTCTCTGGTTCGAATCCAGCTGGGGACCTTGACTGCATGTCATTTTCGTGATCTGTCCCCATTGCATTAAAGCAATCAACCAAACAAGCATTTAGATAAATGCGGCATGTTATTAACATTATGAATATTTTAAGCTCTTGCATGTTACATACGCGAATGTAGGATTCCATGTTTCTAACCACTGTATATTTGAAGGGCATTTCCATTTTACATGACAAGTTTACCGTACTATGATCCTTTAAGAGTGAAACCTAACCTGCTGTGTGTCAACATATCCTCATACAATGCTTCATATGGTATCTGATGAAAATACACACAACCCTGTTGGTGTGATATTCTCCAAACACTGGTCCCTTGGGGAAAGTCTCAGGGGAAAATCCTGTGTTTTGTGACCCATGCACCACCCCAACCTGCATCCTAACACTCAGGACCACTTCTGTCTTTACATCTAGCAGCACATTGGTGACATGACTACAGCCGTCAGTCAGATGCAGACTGCCTCCACACAGTTTTAAGCTGGCACAGAGGAGGCACAACTGTAGCGCCCAGCACCCGACCTTGTGTTCTCCAGGCGGTAAAAGATGCGGCATGTGTCCCGGCCCTAACACTATGGCAGCTTGGATGTGTGCCACATGGTAACACCTGTGTATAGGGATGATGGGAAGATAGTCTCTTTGGTTCCTTTGTCAAAAAGCCAGTTGGATTTTTCCATTGTATTTCAGATTATTGTGGAAAATAAGCTCTGTGGCAAACAAATGATACTTTCATGTTTTGTAGTAAAAAGCTAACATTAGACTATAAACAAATTACACCACAGTCACATGACTTTACATCACCACCAAAACGAGGCTGTAAAGCTGTGTTTGGCATGATCACGTTCTGTAGTCTCACTTTCTTCTTAAGACACATTAAAGCTTCAAAATTTGCGAGTTGGGTATTTACTAATGTATTTTTGTTGTAGAGCAAAACATAAAAGTCTCTCAAGTTTGTGTTCCAGGCATCTAACCAAAAACCCACGGACTTTGAGACAAGGGAACCAGGAGTGCAAACTCTGTATTTTGGATTTGGTGTATAATCCCTGCATCACACTGAAGTTAAAATGCATCAGCCTTATACATCTACAATGACGTATTGTATTCAGCCTCACATGTGCTACTGTAAGTTTTTAGTGTGTTTCTGTCCTTTAAATAGCGGCCACTGCTCTGTCACTGTAATCTGCATATTTAGAAATAAATACACAGCTGCTGTGCACAGTGGTCATTATTCAAAGCTGTTTGTGTGAAAGATTATTAGTGTTTCCATGTGAGAAATGTTTCTGTTTTAACTTGGAATAGTGAATACAAAGGCTGATTGCATTTTAAACACTGGAAGCCAAATGTTCACTTTTGCACAATAACTAATTATCCTTCTGAAGTTAAACACCAGCCATCAAGCACTGCTGATGAAATGGATTAAATGGATACCAAGGCAACTGCATTTCTCCTATGCAGACATGTCTGGTTAATTGAACTCCATCTTGTTGTGCCCTTTGCACACCTCCCCTGGCCCATTCCCCACCTCGCGAAGGTTAATTGAACCGCACAGAGCGATGGCTCTTCTCAGATCAGCACGTAAATGGGTCGTATTTCACGGTCACATGGCAACTTTATAAGAGCAATCATGTCACAGGTAGATGAACCCTGTTTTTTTATAGGGCCTTGTAATTGAGGGATGGTTAACCAATGAAGTGACAATCTTTAGCCTCTAACTCATTCAGTCATTTGCACTTATGAAGCGTTCCCACAGGGTTTTAGAGAGCAGGTCTAATTAATATTCAGACATATTTTCTGTAAAACACTTGAGTGATCACACGCTGCTTTTTCAAGCATCTGAAGTGGAGGCAAAGACCATTTCAATAAAAACTAAACATCCTCAGCTTTCACATTTTGAATTATCTACATTTGTGGTGTCACACATAAAACACAACATTTAAAGTAAATGTTCAGCCAGATTGGGTGTCCAGATTGTTTTTGATTTGAAATGTATAATGCAGCTCTGTTTGTACGGGTGTAACCTGCTGTTTCACCACCTATTCTCTGTTGTAGAATCAATCAAACCACTTACTGGGGATAAGATGAGGACATAATTTAAATTCCACAAGGGACCACTGCATCAGCGACAAAATACAACCCCCGCAAAATCAGCCTGACCCCACAAAATACATACAAGTGTTTGTGAAAAGGGACGATCTAAGTGAGGACTCGTGGGACTGTTTGACAAGTGGCATTTCAAACTAAAGGAAATTACTTGCAATGTATTGATTTTGCTGCTGTGGGAAAAACATTTGTAAGAGAGAGGGTGACTTAACAGCCACAGTATGTCTTTACAATAGAGCACTGATTTGTGCAAAGTCTATAAAATGTTGCTGCACAGGGACCACTGGAATCATTTGTTTGGTACTACATTGTTTGACGATCAAGATTGGGGCAAAAATACAGTAGAAAAAGTAACTTAAAAAATAATGGAAACACTTTGTTTTTAGTAGAAGTGCTAATGACTGTTAATCATTTCGACAGGAAACATTTTCACCAGCCGTAATAATGTTGCAACAGCTGGTATTGTTTTCATCTTGTGAGTCTGTATTTGTTTGTATCATGGCAAAATGAGGTCCCGAGGACACCAATTGTAGCGAGAACTACCACAGTAGTGGTTTGAGCCCTTTGCGAGGTGTTTATATGTCTATCTTTCTGTCTGTGGACAGATTTTGTCACCACAATAGCGCCACAACCACACAACACACACTTTACGTGTGTGTAGTTGAGATCACGACAAAGGTAGAGTTCGCAGATGGGTGTGGTTAAAGCAAGGGAGCCAGAAGTAGGGAAGGGGTCACTGGCCTCTGTAATTGGCTGAGGGGCAGGGTAATTGGAGGCATCTTCATTCCTGCCAGGTGGCTCTATCCACTTTATTGGGAGCAGGTGTGGGAAGCCACACATCTGGAGCTGATCTCCTGGAGGGGAGAACAAAGGACAATGGGAGAGTACATTTTGTGTAGCTCATGCTGGGAATGGAAAGCTCTTAGGCGCTCCTCCTAACATATCCAGAAAAAACCTTTTGTTCTGTTTTGGCACCGGTAAGTCGGCTAGCAGCTAAGGTGGTTTTTGGTTTTGTACTTAAAGTGATGAAGCTCCTAAAGGAGCTAGATTTTCTGTTTTTGTGGGGGACTTTTGCATTGGGTAGATAAAAACTCTGTTGGTCATTAAGCTTACTCTGTCGTTGATTGCGTCACTACTCTTCTCACACCTCCCCACTTTACACCTCTGGCCCATTGTTGGCTGAACTGCAGTATGCGAGGTCAGCCCTGTAAATGCCAAAGGCTGTCCGTGACAGAGTAACTGACTGACGGCGTTACAGCATTGGTAGCAATTAGTGATGACTTAAGTGTTGGTGTCTCCCCATGGGCTGATGCTGTTTCGAAATGAACAGGCATTGACAGAGCTTTGGAGGCTGACAGCTCTGTAGTCCTCATTTTCTGTAACTAGTGTCTCATGATAGCATGTTGGAATTAGCAAGCTAGATAGCTAACTAGCCAGCTGCGACATTAATACATTTAAAAACTTAACGCTTAATCCTCCAATCTTGTCATAGCAAAGGAAAGCACATTGCAGTCATCAGATGGGTAACACCTTGGTTTGGCTCATTTCTGTAACCACTGTAATGTTAGCAGAAAAACATGGTAGAATTAGCAAGCTAGCCAGCAAGCCAGCTGCGGTCAAAATGGCAGTTTTGGACAAAGGAAAGAGAGGATCACCTCAACAATTTGTTTGAGGACACAACAACGGGGATAGCACTTTAAAGGAAAGACATGGTGCCAGTCCATGACTAATTACTTGCCACTGCTTCCCGTTTCAAAAGAAAAGTCCTTATTTCAAATTAAAAGCCCTCTAGCATTTCATACATTATCCAGCCCCATACAAGGTTTTGTTTAGTCTAGTTTAAAGTTGAGGATCATTGTATCACAGATGAAGTGGTCAAAGTTACATTTTAGTATTTACATGACACTGTAGAGACTTTAACAGTTAAACAGAACAGGCTTAAATTACCTCACTGATAAGCGTCCATTTAGAGCAAATTCAAAGGTTAAAGCCTTAAAGATACTACAGAATGATCAAAGAGAGGAATTGTGAAGGAAAGTAATAAAATGAGAACTACAAGAAGAACATGGGTTTAAGACCAATCACAGAGGACAGGAGGGCATGAGTAGAGATTAAATATTGGTCTTCTAGACACATCAAAGCTGAATGAGATATAAAAAATACCATTAGCCAAGAGTAAACCTAATACATAAAGGAACTGCTGTGATGCTTTATGAGGTTTTAGACTCCATTCATTAGATTATTTCAACTATTTTTGCCTCTATAAGTAGAAATGTAAGTTTATTTTTACCTTTGGTATGTGTCACACATTAAGTTTCTAATGCACTGGCATGTGTGCCCATCATCTATCTTTATTGCAACTGTATTGTCATTGTCATCTCTGTCTTTAACAGCAGGCGTGTCAGGCTTTCAATAATAACAAACCCTAGCAATAATATTGGCACCCCATATGAATCAAATGCAGACCACTGAATGAGATGCTTTATGAATTTTGTTGTCATGTCCTCAGATTTATCGCTTTGCCACCAGAAGCAGCAAAGTTAAGCATTTTCTCTTTCCCAAGCCTCCATGAGCTATTATTAGAGTCAACTGTCTGAAATGACTCTGCATTTAGTTAAAGCGGTGCCATTAGAACGCCAACAAATGTGCCGACACATCTTGGCACAGCGGAGGAGGGAGCTTGTTTCTGCCGCACCTTTGTTCATTACTGAAAACGGCCACTCTTGGCTTTTGTACGAAGCCAAGCCGCCAGCCAGACGAGCTGGATTTATTTATGCACACTCAAGTGCTTTCATTCCAGGTTTAAAGACCAAGTGTGGCCTTTTCTTCCTGCCCAGTGCTTTAGGTATCCATTACAGAGAGTCTACAGTATAAAGATGGTGGGAGTACAGTAAGCCATTCCTCTGCGCTATATGTTGACAGTCAAGCAGTAAAGGTCAAGGTAAGGGCTCTATTGGATAAATTGTAAAAGAAAAGGTTTGGGTATGGGACTGTCCAAACAACAATAGCATCAGTTGTTTCAACAAATAGACCTCTAGTGGTTATAGGATCTAAAACCTATGTTGTTGGGTGCAAAAGAGGAAGTAGTTTGATGTTGTAGAGATGGAAAGTCTGCAGAGGGAGGAGGCTGGGTGATTTACGTTGGTCAACAAAATGGCAGACTCTGACACAAGAGATCGTTGGTCACTTCCTGTTTCCTATTGATAGTCAGCAGGTTTTTTTTGTTTGTTTGTTTATTTTTAAGGAATAGTTTGACATTTTGGGAAATACGCTTATTTGTTCATCATTAGGTCCAATTAGACATTTGTGCCAAATTTGAAAAAATTCCCTCAAGGTGTTTTTGACTCATCTGTTCACAAGAGTGAGACAGACAAGGTCACAGTGACCTTGATCTTTGATCTGTGACCACCAAAATCTAATCAGTTCATTGTTGGGTCCAAGTAGATGTTTGTGCCAAATTTGAAGAAATTCCTTGAAGGTGTTTTTGAGGTATAGTGTTCATGAGAATGAGATGGATGCAAGGTCATGGTGACCTTGATCTCTGACCCTTGACCATCAAAATCTAATCACTTCATCCTTGAGTGCAAGTGGACATGTGCTAAATTTTAAGAAACTGCCTCAAGGTGTTTTTGAGATATCACATTCACAAGAATGGGACGAACAGGAAAACACAATGCCGACACGGAGCCATAAAACGTGGCACAGCGCTGTTCCATGATGCAAAAGCAACAGGAGGAGGAGATGGGCATCCAGCATACCTTTGTGCAGTGCAAAGAGAAAATTAAATAAAACTCCAACAATAGTACAAGAAAGCTGTTGACCACAGTAACGCCAGTGGGGCAGAAAGAAAAATGTTCCATAGATTATCCATTAGAGACACTTTCAACACTTTCAAGTGGATAGTCCTGTCGTATGGACAAGCAAATCCCTATCACAATGGGCTGACACTCTGAACAGAATCAAGCCAAGCCAGTACATGTATGGGAAAGCCCTACACTACATCTAAAGCTCAAAAATGTATGTGTTATATTTTGTTTGTGTAATCTGTTAAAAAAAAAAAAACTAAGCATACAAGCTACAATTCGATTATGTGTCCGTCTGTTTCTTGGCTCCGAGCAGTTATCAGGCAACCAGCAGAGACTCTGACTGTCCTATCTTTCCCCTGCTCCTGCCCACATGTTCAAGAATCCTTGGGCAAGACACTGAATCCAAGTTTCTCCCTACGCCTTGCATGGCAGCTCCGACCCCAATCAGTGTCTGAGCGTGTGTGTGAATGGATGAATGCGAGGCCAGCTGTAAAGCGCTTTGTCGTTAAAGGTAGAAAAGCACTACGTAAGTGCACTCCATTTGCCGTTTGCTACAAGGCAGCTGCAAGACCAAATTTAACCCTCCACCACGGTGTCCTGTCTCTACAGTACTCCTGCTAAGGGCCAGTGAACTGGCCACTGTTACGCTCAGACTTGACTTTTCTTCCTCGCGGCTCAGTGGAGATGGAATGACCTCCCAGCTGCTGTCACTTATAATTCCCTGTTAAAGCGTGAAAACCCATCTCCTCTCAACCTCTCCTGTCCTTCTCACTCATGTACGAACTCACACCTGAAGTAAAAAACATTTTTCTTGAGTCCACTTTTTGCACTCAGGACATATTAATTAAACATTTCACCTTAAATTAAATAGAGTGGCCATTACTATGGGAGTCGTACAACCAATTCAAGCATCATTTTAGGACTAATTTGTCCAGTTTGACTTCTCCGAGGTTCATTTTAGGTCACTTTCCGAGCACAGAGTGCGACTGCAGTGGTAGTCTTCTGGTCTGAAAGCTGCTCTTTCCAAAAGAGATTTGTTTGTTTAGCCAAGCAAACATACAAGTCCACAGCACAGACTCCCCATGAGAGCCACTGTAGCACGAACACAATATGTCCTCTGGCCTGTTGTGTTTAGGAGACGATAACCACAAGATGTTTGAATGGGAAGAGAAAACAAATGTTTCTGCTGCCACAGCGAGCAGGCTTTTGTTTCTCTCTTCAGAAATATCTGGCAGCGCTTTCTCATGGAAGTAGCAGAAGAACTTGTCCTGTGCAGAAAAGTTGCAGTTTTGAGCCCGAAGAAGTTTTTATTTTATGATTCATGCTGAATGATAATCAAAGAGATGCTTTTCTTTATTTGAAGCGCTCTGTCCTAAAGTGAAATATCACAGTAACCTTTCTACAATCTGGATTTTTCACCAAAGGGAAATTTGACTGCAGTTAAGCCAGTTATCCTCGGAAAAGGGCAATGACATACAGTATCTATGAGCGGAGTATACTTCCTCCAACATTTACTTTATCTTTCTTAAGGAGAATTACAAGTGGGCTGTAACATTTTTCTTACTATAGTAAAGAGAAGTGGGGATAAAGGCTCGATTGTGAGCAGATGCTGCACTGCTTCAGTAGATGAAGTGTGAGTTCAGTGGGAGGTTTTAACTATTACACCATTTGACAGCTAACTGGCCGCAGACCCGTCTCTATCCCACATAATGCTCGCCCACAAATTGAAGTATTATTAACGCACTTTTTAAATCATGATCCTGAGATCAGACTGATGGAGAAAGATAAAGGGCTTATTTTCATCGATCCAGCAGTGGAACAGTTTTTCCAGGGCAATAAGGGGCTGAAGACAGAAATTGAGGGACTCACTTTAAATCAGTGGTTTAATTTCTGACTAAGCATGAGGGGTAGTGTTTGAATTCATTTTGTTTGCTCCGTTTAAAAGTATCATATGTATCATATCTGCAGTAAAATGTCTTAAAATGACTAGATCTTTGTTATATATGTTTCCAATAGGGCCACCCCCCTCGAAGAATTTTCCTATTCAACCAATAGTCGTCATCTAGGGCCATTTGTTGAAAAAAGTGAATACATGACATTGGTATTGGTTATTGGCCTAATGAGCTGTTATATATCTGCATATCAGATATCAACAAAAAAATCCAATATTGTGCATCTGTAAGTGTTGCATAGCCAGACCACACCCAGTTTTAGTGCTGTGTGTGAAACAACAACAACCTCCGAGCTAGCAACCTACACGCTAAAAGGTCTTTTGCAGAGGTTTAGCCATGTTCCAAAACAAGTATGATTTGTAAGGACACAGTCGCTGCATCCTGAGTTCAGCACTGCCCAAGGCGACTGTGATTGGTTTACAACAATACAAACAACCCAAAGCATTTTTTCCCTTAGTGCAGAATTATGATGGGTTTAGCCAGAACTTTCTCTGGTTCTGTCAAAGTGTAAGAGAGGTCTGGCTTTGCGAGACGAATGGTGTCATATCTCCTTTACCTCCTCTAGTTGCTCTACCTTCCATGGAAACACAGGAAACACCAGGGGTCTCATTTATACAGCAACACATAGGATCCATACTAAAAATGTGCGTATGGACAAAGGCCAAAAAAAGTGTGTGCCAAAAAATGTTTGACAATCAGGCTTCCACCTCACCATCTGCATTACCAATATCCCATCTCCAGAATGTTCGGAAGCACGGGTCAGAGTTTCCCCCATCAAATCTGTAATAAATAAACTTTTGGCTGGGAGGTGGCGTACGCCTCTTTCAGGCCCCATTTTGTGCATTAGCAATGTTTATAAATGAGACCCCAGATGACATGTCAGAGAGTCAGAGAGTGAGGAAGGAGGTTGTAGTTAGTTAACAATACTTGCGGCCATTTCATTAGAAATCAGTGACATAACGTGAATTAATGTGACTAAATATAACGTGAATGAAACGTCACTACATCACCTCATCTGTGAACATGATTTCTGCCTCAGTCGTGTCAGATAGATTTTCATCAACAGTGCTACAGACAACTCCCATGATTCCACACTACTTCACAATGCCATTTAAGTCCTTTGTTTGTTATTGTTTTAAGTGACAGACCTCTAACAGCAGCAATAACATACTGTGCATTTAAGAAAACATCTCTGACTCAGTAAAAATGTTATAATATGATACGTATTTTCTACAAAGACATTTACTTGCATTAAAAAAAAGCTTTTAAAGAGTTCAGAATTAAAACTAGTGAGTGAACACATCTAAACTATATCCACACAGTTAGGTGTAGTGTTTGGTAATTTATCATATTCACTGTTAAAAATGCAGCCAGCATATCACTTTTGGACAAACTCTGATCTTCCTTGAGATTCATGTATCTTGTACATCTCAAGGATGTATGAAAAATGAATTTCCTTCCTTTACTTTTGCAGGTATTTTCATTTGTATCTTTCTTTTGGCATCAAAGTTGAATCCATCTGACAACAGTTTTTGTATCATAGTTTTACACGGTAAACCTGCAGCTGATATGTAACTGGAAGGAAAGAAAATTAATTTAGCTACCTGCACAACCTCATTCACTTATAGGTACATACAGATGGTAACAAATAATATTGTGTAACTCTCTACATAGAATAATGGCCACTGCTGTGGTGATTTCTTTTCTCTTTATTAGAAGCTGTTTACAGTATTTCTCTGTGAAAGGCATTTGTTTTACACTACACAGTCCAGGAGCAGGAGAGCACAGGTGGGCAAAAAAATCATCTGTTAATTAGTTTATTAATAGACACTTGGACAGTGATGGCAGGAGAAAAGGCATTCATGCAGTTCAACCTGAATAAGCTGGTTTACAGGCCTCTAGGTGTCATATATTAGATTCACAGACGTTGCGTTTTAAATGCGTAGAAGCGTAAATTTTCACATGGCCCTTGGTATAAACTCACCTCTGTGCTGAAATTGGGTGCTTTGCCTTTTGATTTAGATCCTTCACACGTGATGGATTTCATGAGACATGTATTTCATGGTGAGCTCACAGTAGATAGATACAGACTGAGGACAAATGATGAACATGAAGTGGCTGCCAGTCGCCAGTGACTCTTTGTTGCAGACTGTTGGTGTAGATCTTGTAGTTTTACCCAGCTCCTCTGCTTGGGTGTGTGATTTTTCTGATTCTGTGCAAACACCATAGACTATTTAAAAATATTGGACATAGCCATCATGAGGTCTCCCATGGTTTGCAGACTCCTGTTTTGAAGTCATTCTGCCATTTTGGCTGTTGCTATCTCAGATTTTTGGAGCCAGAAGTGACCATATTTGGAGGAAAGCGTGGAGCTGTGGGGGAGTGAGGGGTGGATCTGACTGAGAGCCCGAGGACACTATTCATAGACCCGCCTGTTCTCACTCCCAGGACATCAAAATACACCACTAGGGCAATGTTGGGTGCCCTTTAGCCTCACATTGTCTGCTTTGAGAGCTACAATATTCACTCAGGATTTTTTTAAACATTATTGGAGTCCATGTTTTGAAACT
>JAPZEB010000010.1:12276018-12289861 GCA_029783705.1 Chaetodon striatus
CCGATCTGGACACCACAGTTTATTCCACACTACTGAAGCTGCTCCTCTTTTTGGAATAACTGTGGAGTCTGTCATAATTTAAGTATGATGTCAATATGTCAACAAGACAAAACATCACAAGTATCACAATATGAATTTTTCATATCGTATTAAAAATTATACTGGCATTATCGTGAACAAGATGATATGACACACCCCTAGAGTGACTATTCTGATTGTAGGTTTCACTTCCTCCACGGTTACCTGTGAGGGTCGGGGTCTGTGACTGTTTGTGACAATTTAGGGAACCTTAAGACAAAAACGACTGAAAACCACTTGACGACACTGAGTTAGTGAATATAAAAGTTGTAATTGCAGATGGTTTAACATTAATATGACTGCCACTTTTGTTTAGGAAATTAAAGGTTAATTCACATCCACTTTCTGACAAAGTGATTTTAATTTAGCTCTGCCTTAAATGAAATGTCGGTGTGCCTAATCTGTCTGCACTAATAAACAGTCGGACTTCATTCTGTGTGTTGCATAAAATAATCCTCATCAAGCAGCCAGTTTGTTTTTGTGTCCTCTCCAATTGACTCAAATCAATTTGCTTGTATTGTGTTGAATATATATAGTTTATATTCTTGTTTTGGACTTGAATGAATTTGGTTCCACTTGTCTCATACTTGACCCTTGAATCAATGCAGCTGCACTCTTTGTGAAAAGTGTAACTATGGAATGGTAGCGCTTGTATGTTTTGTTTTTATCTCCACTGGAAGTTTGCCTTCTCTCTGACCAGCCTGTATTTTTTCTGCCCTGTGTCTCGGTGTGATTTTGTTGTTCAGCGATAGGAATGAAAACACACAGCTGACCCATGAAGCTGAAGGAAAGCCTGTTATGTTTTGTGTCGTTCCCACAGGAGACGCAGCAGATTCCCACAGAAGAAGTCTCTCTAGACATCTGCCTCTCCAACGGTCAGAAGGTCACAGTCAACATTCTGACTTCAGATCAGACGGAGGACGTCCTTGATGTAAGTGCCGGAGTGTGCTCTGCTGAAGAGCGCATAAACACATGGTGTCAGCTGGTACTTCACTAACGAATAATTTATATAAGGGCTGTCTCGAACACCACTTTTGGGGTTCTAGAGCTTTGGTACACATCGACAGTGAATATTTGAAGCTTCAGCCGGGGGTGGCTGAACGTAAACGCTCATAATAACAGGCTCAGAGTTCCAGACAGCACCTGGTAAAGCACTGTCAAACAGAGACGCAGAAGCAGCACACAAATTAAAGATTTGAGATTTATATTTATAAATTTAGTGGTTCTGTAAACATTGCCGTCTCTTCAAAAAGAAAACGCTATACAAATCCAGCACCTACCTAATGAACAAATATCCAAAAAGATGAATGTTAGGGTCCAGTCCTAATTTATACAAATATTTCTGATTCAGTTGGATAATAAAAAATAAAGAAATTAAATAAAAATTCAAAAGAAATAAATGTGTTAAAGGTGCTGGCCAAAACTGGTGCAATGAATATGGAAAATATTTTCATTTTTCATGTGCAGGGTCCAAACTTAACACCCGCTAAGCACCAAATGCAGTCGAGTTTCCATTTGGGGAGTAAATCTCAAAAGGCCACTCTGGTGGGTAAATATTTGTACACAACACTCTGGTGATAACACAAACTATGCTGAGAGTCTCAGTGACATTTTGGTGTTACTCACAGTCGCACTGATTCTGTCCTGTGCTGTCTGCCTGTGTCCTGACTTTGACACCCACACAGGTACAGGGACTTCATGGTGCATTCAGGTGCATCTTGTAAACTTTGAAATCTACATTGCATTGAAGAAGAAGATATACTTCATTAATCCCCTAGGGTAAAATCTGTTTTTTCACTGTTGTCATATAAACACAAGCCTGAAATACACACACACATGCACAACCTATACATCCATTAAATGGAGGGAGCGAGGGCGGCTTAAGGGCACCTCAGCAGTGCCCAGGAGGCGAACCGGCACCTCTCAAAGCTACCAGTCCAGACTCAATATTTGGGCAGGACGGGGACTTGAGCCAACGACCCTCCGGTTCCCAAACCAAGTGCCAACCCAATTGTACTTTTTTTTTTTGTATTTTCTTTTGTTAAAATACACACAGCTTGCATGACTGTCTTGTTCTTTCACTGCAGCATTTTTAAAAAATGACATGCTAAATTTTTAAATAATTAAATACTAGAGTCAACCCCAATATGCAACATTTTGCCTCGTAAAAAATATTCATGTTCAAAGTAATTTATTACTTTAATCAATCAAAATGTATTTATATAGCACTTTTCTTTAAAACAGAATGCAACACAAAGTGCCTCACACACACATGAAGCAAAGACGGTAATGGTCAAGACTAAAACTATAACAGCACTCATAAAAACAGGAACTGAGGAAATGCTATCATAAGAGGGGAAACACCCAAGGCAGAATAAAAGCTCAAAATGGAAAGCAATTTTAAATCAGTCAATAAAGAAGTAAATTAATAATAAAAATCATTAATAATTAAGTAACAAAATAGAAGAATATTCCAGCTAGAAAAAGAGATTTAAAAAAAAGAATAGATAAATACCCAATATTAATAAATACAAAATATAAAAAGACAAAGTTCAGTTAAAGCCAGGCTAAAAAGGTAGGTCTGCTTTTAAAAACATCAACACTCTCTACAACCCTCGGGTCTTGACGGTATGAAATGATGCCTCACCGTGGGTTTTTGTTCTAACTTTAGGGATGATTAAAAGGCCACTACCAGAAGACCCAATGGTTCTAGAGGGTTCATAGCAAAATCTATCTATGTAGGTAGGACTCAGACCATTAAGAGCCTCGTAAACCAATAAAAGGATCTTAAAATTTATTTTCTTTATACAGTGGATAAAGGATATTGAATGTTTGTTAACAGTGCACCTATTAAAGCAGAGGGACACAGGAACTATAAAGCTCTATGCACACGTCAATATTTTATTTATCACGAGCCTTGTCCTCAATATTGAATAATGTTATTGTACACTGCATATTTTCCTCATATTGTACAGGCCTACTCAAAATGCAACATGGCTGAATGTTTCGATCCAGTGATCTGTTTTATAAACGGACGCACTGCTTCATTTGAAAGATTAATATGGAAGATTAAACCCAAGCAGATACAGTAAATATCCTCTCTAGTATACAGAGACACTGGAAGTTTTTTGATCTAGTGCTGATTAACTCTGTGAGCTGCCTGAAGTCTTGATAAGGTAAAACCCATCTGAGGTTTCAAACCCTGTGTGTCGTCAACCTTTGCAGCGGTTGTGTTTGTTTAACCAGAGGCTTTTAATCTCTGCTGTTCATAACAGTGCTGACAGACACCTGGTAATTCCTTCAGGCAAGCAATATTGCTGTTGACTCCTCTGTAAGCTCTGATGTTTCACAGACGCTACGTACAGTATCAGATTAAGTCACATTTATTTACACAGGCTCTCTTCATCAGAGCAACCATCAGAGGACTTCATAAAGTCAGGGCTACAAAATCACACACCTTGACCAATTAATTTCAAGGTGTTTGTTTTTCTAGGTCAGGTAGTGACCGTGACCGAACCTTTTTAGTACTTCCACGTCACCTTTGCTCTTGATTGACCGTGAAAACACGCACAAACCCACACTCTGGTACAACTCATCATGGTAAACATGCTATTGTTTCATCATGGTGTCCTTTTGTTGCTCTTGGCTGTAAATCTAGTGTGTTGGAGTGTTTTCAAAGGGCTCTTGTGAAAGTTTAACCACAGTTAACCTCTGGTCACCACAGCAGTTCTCAGAGCACAGGACCACGTCTGAATCACAAGTTTCTCAACGTGAGTGTGTGTGTGTGTGTGTGTGTGTGTGTGTGTGTGTGTGTGTGTGTTTCAGCGAGCAGAAATGCCAGATTTTCCTAATTTCAACAACAGTTACACTTGTGTTAACAACAGTAGTGTGTGTTTGTGCTTGAATGTCAGAAGTTGAAAAACAGGTCCAGGGAGGAATACTACGACAAGCACAAGTCAGCAAAATAGATTTTTTTTATGTCGGAGAGTGCTCTGTGTGAGAGTGTAACAGTAGTGCTTTGTGTAGGTAATTTAAATTTGATAAGGCTTCATTTGGTTGTGGCTTGACCTTGCTACTGTCAAGGTTTTTTCTTTCTAATCAGAAAACATTCAACTCTCTCATTCAGGTAGCTGCTTGGATGAATCTATTCTTCATGAAATAAAAAATATAACTTAACATCAGCACGCTAAAAACCAAAGGCTGTCAGTCCAGTTTGTGTTTCAAGGTTGTCCATGGTTTTATTTTTATATGTTTGTTTGGATTGTGAAATTTGGCAAACCAAAGGCTCCTGATTAATGGAGTCATAATAACACAGGTTAAAGTCCTACTTTACACCAGAACACAGCAGGTGTGTTTGCATGAACCCTGATATCCCACTAATAATCAGAGTAATAGCCCAGTCAAATAAAAAGGCCTTGTGTAACCACCTCTGTTGGAAGAGACCGGTCTCCCTCTGGTTGGAATGAATAAATTCTTTTCGCATGTTTGCCCCATGTGGGTGTAACATTAGGTGACGTAGCTGGTGTGTGTGCGTCAACATGCTGTAACAGCTGTTTCTATGTGCCTCCCTGTGCTGACTCGTTCATAAATTCAAAAAGTATTTAGCGCTCTGCTAGTGCTACGTTCTAAAGTGACTGCTCTGCTCTAACGTTACAGGCTGCATCGTGGAGTTAGTGGACACAACAGTCTTCTGTGGCCTCCAGTAGCAGCAGCCTGCATATGAGATGTTTTGGAAACATCACTGGATTGTTACGTCTACAAATAGTCTTCCTGTTAGGTGTTATGGGGACATCTGTAATTTGTAGCTACAGAAAATAACCTGGGTTAAGGTTACGTTACTTACTGTTATAGTATTGAATTAATAGAGCATAGCGTTAGTTCAGGCAGGACATGATGTCCAGCTCAGCTCATATCCCAGCTACATCAGCTGATCTCAAACAGCCCAATCAACTGATGGAGCAGCTGATTGATGGAGGGGAGTCAGCTGATAGATCACATGATTCCTTTCTATGCAGTCAATTGGTGAATCTCATTCAGGGCGCCCTATTTAAACTGCTCTGACCTGCCTTCTGTTGCTGCTTCCTCTGCAAGCTGCTTTGTAACCCGCCTCCACCAAACTTTTCCTCTATTCATATAAAGCCAGAGACAACAGCAACATTTAACAGAGTTTACATTTCTGGGGCTCTACGTCGACACAGAGCCCACTCCATAGCTATCGCAATGATTCAATACAGAGGTGTAAATTCCACCCAGGCTTTCCATGTAGGGCATGGAAGAGGCTTTCTGCGCAGGCCCAGGGGAAAGCAGAGAGGCCCCAGATCAGAGCCATACGGCTAAATATAGTACTGCAAATGTAAATTACGTTTTCTTTGACTAAAGTGTTCCTGACTGAAAGTGAATTTTCTCAATAAGTTTGTGGAAAAAAATGTCCCAGATTGCACAAGTCAAAAAAGTAATTTTCTGATTATTAAGTGGTTTTGGGCATGTAAACGCACATCTTATCATATCCCTTTATTTACCATTCAGTTAACAGTTTAGTTGAAAAGAAGAATGATTTCAGCTGGATTGTAGAAATATTGTCCACGTAACTGCAGCTAGTGTTCACTAACTCCTCCTTCATTTCAAATCTGTCACTGTAGAGTTGGTTTTAATAGAAGAGCACAAGGTTCACTGACATATGATTTGATTTGACTACTTTGTAAGAATGAATGGGTTTGGCCAAAAAAGTATTGTGGGGACAGAGGAAGATGTAACATCATATTATCATGACTTTAAATTTGATAACTTAATGGGATTGAGACATCAGGGTGTAGAGGAGCTTCAGGGAAATGTTTTAATATTCTATTAATTTTTTAAGATGGCAAAGTATGATTGCTTTATCCCAGTTTTTGATCTTCAGGATAATCCAGTCCAAAAAAATCCCTTCTCTCTATTTCATATTGATCTGGGTTTTTTTTTTTAAATTTGTGTGTGGACACTTTTATCTTCATTCCTCTTAACTTGCTGAAAAACAAGAATCGGATAAAGGGATGAATTAATTGAATTTGATCGTCAAATAAACTCTCTCTGTCATCTCTCTGCAGGCTGTTGCAACAAAGCTCGACCTTCCAGATGACCTTGTTGGTTACTTCAATCTCTTCCTCGTACGTGAAGGTGTGGACGGAGGTTTAACGTGTAAGTCTCAACAACAGTTTCCTACAGAATCAGAGGAATTCAAGGAATGAAAACATATTTTCTTTCCCTGCCATTACTTACTGCTGAGAATGTATTCTGTATCATGTCTCATTTTTTATGATTAATTACCGGTGGATAAAAAATGTCACAGAGAGAGAGCAAATTAAGATATCAGGAGAAGAAATCCATAAATCATCACTGCTGGTTATTCAGAGTCGACTTGGAATGCATTTTCAGAAATTTCTGATAATAGGCAACTCAAGGGCTTCTTGTTTACGGACTCACTACAGCTGGAAACCCTCAGATAACCAGTCTTGTTTATCGAAGCAAAGTAAATGTGCGGTACACGAAGCCCTTTGATAAAATAATGTAAATTTAAACTGCTATATCAGGCCAGCCAGGGACCATTCTTAAAAGACACACAGAACTTAGAGGACAAATTATTCTTACAAACAGATAAACCAAAGGAACTAGGAGGTGTGATTAATAGCTATAACATTTGTTATGTTGCACCAAAGAATAACTTTCTGTAATGTCACGCTTTTGATTTTAGTTTTCTTTCACTCTAAATTTCCAACACAAAGCATAAAGAGTTCCCCCTGGCAACAGTCCAGCAGCTCAGTTTATCCATCCCACAGTTTGGAGATGTACTGTTAGTTTAATTAAAAAAGAACTGCATCGCCCCACGAGAGTTGTCTCCTGTATTGGAGTTTCTACTGTATCTCTGGCTCCACTGCATTATTCATTTATTAGCTGCACAGAAGCTCAGTGAGAGCCAGGCTCTGTGTGTTTGTTGGCTGCTTCATGCAAAACAGTTGCGCAGTGTTTCAAGTGACTTGAGCTTTGCGCACCAGGCTGTGTGCAGTGTTTTCAGATTGAGAATGAACGCGTTGTGGTCTGAGCTCTAAAATCTGACACTTCTGACGTCTCGACTTAATGTAAAATGGCATGGCAGTCACAGGCTGACTGCTGATGAGTCAAGTAATTTTCCCAGAAAGACGTAAGATGAGGATACTGTTTCCGCAGACTGTCCAAATTTATTTGCACTTCAGACACTCAAATGGAAGATGTATATAAAAACACATGGCTGTGTATTTTTTGGGGCTTCACTATAATTTGTAGAAATGGAAACAGGTTCTTCTGTTATAATTTTGTTTTCCCCCTCTTCTGTATGTTTTTTTTTTGTTTGCTTGTTCTCTTATTTACAAGAAAACTGTGCTACCGCTGGTCCCTTACTTTTAATAAATGAAGTTTTAAAAGTCAGCCAACAGGAGGAGGACAACATAAAATAAATGGATAAAGTGATTGTCAGATAATTTATTAACGCCACTGAGTGACTAAAGTGTTACAGCAGCAGAATCACAAAAAACAAAACAGAAGGACATTGGCGAAGGTCGCTCAGTCCACAGGGACTTGGCTTGGGAACCGGAGGGTCGCTGATTCAAGTCCCCATCCAGGCCAAATATGGTGTATGGACTGGTAGCTGCAGAGCTGCAGCGGTGCCAGATCGCCTCCTGGGCACTGATGAGGTGTCCATGAGCAAGGCCCTGAACCCCCAACTGTTCAGGGAACCATGTCCATGCAGCACCTCACTCTGATATCTCATCATAATTGAATGCATGTACAGGTCCTGTAAGTACATGTGTGTGTATTTGGGGCCTGTGTGTATAGGTAGGTAAGAAATAGTACCGTAAAACTTCAATAATCTGGGCTATTATTTGTATAAATCTCTGAACTCAACAGGCTTATATTAAGGACAGGCCTTTAATTCTTTTTACACAAAACTGTCGCTCAGCAAAGATCGAAAATACGATCTAATTGTTTATTTGAATTAGTATGAATATTACTTGTGTAAAAATTACACTTTGAACGGCATATATGTGTTATGTTATGACACTTGTTTCACGGCATCCGAGGATATCGGCACCAGGCATTCTGACACAACATCACTTTATTCTGTGAAAACAGTATTCATAACTTTGATTAATTATTGTGAAAAGCACGTTTGATTCTTGTGATTGGTAGGTCCTTACAGACTAAAGGGTAATCAAGGAACGGACACATATTCTTTGTGACAGGACAGAAGAAGGGAGTTACCATTTGTTTTTTCATCAAGCTGGTAAATCTGAATGACTTTTGTTCTTCCCTGCTGCTCATGGTTTCGGTTAAATGAAATCAACGGAGCTAACGATGTGTAGCATCTTCATATTGACAGAAGTTCAAACATTTATATTTGTATGCACAATCTAAGCATCTTACTCGTGTTAGCTTAAGTGGGTAGTCAACAATCCTGTTTTATACATCCAAAGAACGTCTACCAAAATGAACTTCTTGGCAACCAAACCAAGCCTCTAAATGAGACAGGCCCTTATTTGCCAAAATGTCTTGCCACACTGAGCTTGTAAGCGGGACTGGGCTTTTAATTAAAATTTTACGGTATAAACATAAATAACTGAAACCTCAACTAGAAACAAATTCATTCTAGTGTCAGGGGTATTCAGTTGAAATTCATGACCAGTTGGAGAAACTGTCCTCAAACAAAACATGATAATGTCTAACTTGCATTATGATCCAGTGCCATATACAGACTATTGTAGCAGCCTTGTGGTTGTATCAGTGTCTGTATGAAGTCAACAACTGACTGTCTGATCAGTCAAAGACAGTGCAGTTCAACAATATTTCTGTCATCAGTTTTCATATTGAACTGGAGGGATTACGAAAAAGTACTTCCCCTTTTTCTTCTTTTTTGTTAACTCCGTCTCACATCTTAACAGTCTCAACCAATTTTATAATCAATAATCTCCGCACATCCTAACAATGGAGCAGCTTTAACAGCTTCATTTCTTTCTTTCCCTCTTATATTCCATCCCCCACTTTATCTCTTCTGTGAGAGAACTGAGCTGTAGCTTGTCCTGCCAGGACTTTAAATCTGGGCTGGAGTGGTGTTAGAGCCATTCTCATACAGGTGTAGGTGCTCGTTGGTGAGCCTGAAACGATATTTGGTCCGTTCTTAATTACACGCTCTGTTTTCTGTCTACTTTTCTCTTTTTAGAGCACTCCATGTGAAAGTACTTTTCTGTGACTCATTTAGTCCTACGTCTGTTGTCTCTCGTCTCTCTCCTGCGTGCTCACTCACTCACCCGAGTCACAATGCTTATTGGAAAGCGCAGATTTGATTGGCTGAGTAGCATCACGTGAGATGGTTTGCAATGTATGCAGCTGGGCTGTGAGGCTATGTTTAGACTGCAGGCAAATCAGATTCGTTTTTCAAATCAGATCTTGAGGACAAACTGTCCCCATTGTTATTTGTAAGTAATTAAATCAGAATTGTGTGTTCATGTCATTGCGTAGGTGTCAGTATCTACGTAGCAGCGCTGGTGACGTGGCTTTCCAAACTGGAAACTTGAGAAATGAAGGCCCATCATTTCGCCCTCCAAACAGTTTATTTTTGTCTTCGACCTTGGACTGTTGTTTGTCAAGTTGTTCTCATAAGCACTCTTCTAGTAGCAGCATGGATCTGCTCAGCTGTTTTTCACTCTGAATTTGGCGTCAACATTATGTATTGTATTCAAAGACACTTTTAAAATCGATTTGAGCGGTGTGGACTGAGATGCATCTGTAGAAATCTGGTTGGCATCGCATTTTATACTGCCTCCAGATGTGGTTTGGATCAGATCGCATTTCATGTGGTTATCTGCTGTCCAGACGTCCTCAAATCAATCCTGATACAATCTGGAGATGTAAAGAAAACAAAACAATTTGGGCTAGCAGTCAAAACAAGGCCTGAATTTCCTGGTCGTTGAACCAGTTCCTAAAGGCTAGAAAAGCTGCGCCGACTAAAATAGAAACTCTCGTCAGAACTGAATGCTTCGTGGTGATACCTCGCAGATAATGCACAGAGCTTAGTTTAATTTGGTTAATTTGATGCACCAGATTTAGAGAAACACTAATTTCCATCTGTAGTCCTACACATAACAAGTATTCGCAATGAAAAAAAATTTATTCAAGATGCAATGCAGACCACAGTAATTCAGGGTAACATAATAGAAGCACTATGTACAGACTGCACTGCACAAAATACAATATAAAAACACAGTAGCTACCTTGTAAAATGACCAGGTTACCAGTGCAGGTCCCTTCCATAATAAAAACAGTAAGTACACACTGCAGCATACAGAATACAATATGAAATGTACAATAACCACCTTACATAATGACCAGGTTACTGCTGCTGACGCCTTATATAATAAAAACAGTAAGTACACAGTGCACGGACCAGAATAGGATATGAACTGCACAATAACTACCTTATAAAGTGACCATGTTACTGCTGCTGATGCCCAATATGAGAAAAAAAACAGTAAGTGCCCATTACATGGTCGAAATACAGTATGAAGTGCAATTACTGTATTTTTCAGTGACCAAGTTAACAGTTTCTCTGCCTTATACAATAAAGATGGCAGGCACAGGCTGCAGAATACAATTTACAATCTGATATATACAATAAATACATTACACGTGACAAAGTTAGCAGGACATGTACCCATGAGGGTAACATATAACTTCTATTTACCTGCTGGATTAACCTCTAACATCTATCAGAGATCAGTGCTGTCAAGGCTGACTGCTTAAAATACAGTTTTTCACACTGTGGAGAAACTGATTACTTAGGAAAGTGTCAGGAAGCCTGCTCAAGTCTGGAGACCGTTGTGGTCTGGTCCAGATCTGGACCAAAGTCTAGGCTTTGAGAAGCAATGCTGTTTATTGTCATGTATGACAAATTGCTTAACTTGAATTGTTTAGATGAGTGTTGAGAATAAATGTGCAGTGAATCTACGCATACACAGATACTGTACATGCAGGTGGTATATATAAAGGTCATTACATCTCAAAAGTCAGTCCTGTTTCGTTGTGTGTCAGGTAGCTGCTGTTAACCCTGCATGTATGGAAATACCCATCATAGGCTATACAGTCTGCAGCTGTTTGTTTTTGGCAACCCGGCTTAATTTGCTGTGTCTTAACCATGATTTTGAGCTTGTTCCTCACTTTCCTGATGTAATTATCTTCTAATAAACTTAATAGACTTCTGTTATGTTCTTACTTTATCCTCTGTGCCCCATTATTTCATCATATTATACCCCCTTAACGCTTCACTCCAGCACTCAAAAGGTGCTGACATATTTGTTTATACTCATTTGTTTACTAAGGAGTAACTGTGTGAATGCAAATCATAGTCAGTTATTTGCATCTGCATTTGTTGTCAAAGGGAACAGCACAGCGGCACACAGGCATAAAGCTTTCCACATCAAGATATTTCAGTTTTCCAGTCCTTCTCTTTCCATTTCATCACAGCCCTGTCGGGTCAAATCCCCCCCTCGGTCCCAAAGGTTCTCTTCTCTCGTCTTCCACCTGCCAAACGCTCCCCCACTCCTCACGCCAAATCCATCCCAGGCTGAAAACGGTGCCAGGTGAACTTGGAGGAATCTGTAAATATCACGGGCATGTTGTATATCCTTGGCACAGTTTAAATCTGAAACTCTGAGCAGTATGAAAGAGGAGGGCCATGTGTTGAATACGACTCGACTACCAGAATAAATCCGGCGCAGCAGGCCGTGGATCAAACAAAACTGCTGGTGGGAGTATTGACATAACAGGATAGCGAGAAGAATTCAATTCCTCTCTGACAGGCAGTAAGTTTCCAGACATCTGTGTGTAAATCAATGCGCGCCGTAAAATATGCAAAGACATGTCAAGAAGAATCAGTATGTGGTTTCAAATAGCAGCGCAGGCCTTTTTATCTGCATTTTAGGGCTGTTTCTCAGTTTCTTTCTGACGATTTAGTGTGTTCCAAAACATTTTAAGCATTCAGTTTGTATTCCTTCCTGCAGAGACTTCCAACATCAAACCGACTAGCATGTGTGTTTGTGCTTCCTGTACGCAGCATCTCTGTAAACATACTTTTACAAACCTAATGGCAAACTAAAGTGCTGTTTAGTCATCAGATTTGTAGCGATGTGCACATTTATTGATGCCTGGAAACACAGCAGCAGCCTCAGCAAGCACCTGAGATCATCTTTACTCTCCTGAGGGAACGGGCCGCAATGAAACAGCTGCAGATTAGTGACACACACACACACACATGCACATGCACATGCAGAGCCCATTATCTTTTCTCACATTTGAATACTCACACACACACACAAAGTTTTACCCTGCTGGGACCTGTCCAGATGGAGTTCTCCCATCCCTCATTGTTTGTTGTTACCATCATTATCCAAATGTCCTTGGGACTTTACTGTAGCTGCACTTGTTCTGTACTCTCTCTCACTCTCTTTCTCTTTTTGTTTTTTTTCTGTGTGTGTGTCTCTCTTAGTTGTGCGGAAGCTGCAGGAGTTTGAGCTGCCTTATGTATCCATTACCAGCTTGCGGAGCTCTGAATTTCACATACTCCTACGGAAAAGGTACCCACCACCTGCTCACATCATGACTTTGAATTTTATCATGTGCTCTCCTCCACGTGTAATTATAGCTGTGATTCATTGTCCAGAGTATTCATGAGTTCTTTATTAAATCCTGTAAAGAAGCAGGTCAGATATTTCTCTTTTGGTAAGCAGCACATTACCCACATCTGCTGTACTTCCTTTATGCAATCCGTGTTTTTTTTTTTTTTTTCATTCTGGGTGTTGCTCATTTTATTTCTTATCTGCAGTGAGACGCTTGTTCTTAATGTCTCAGAGCAGCGGTTAGCCCAACCACCAGCTGCTTATCTGACTTCACCATCTTCTACAAAGTGGCAGCTAATTTGGAAAAGAGACCGGAGTCATTTGTTTTATAATTTATTTTGCGGAGGACAACGGTTATCACGATGAGACAGGCGGTGCGTTTGACTGGCATGCCAGAACAATCAGGGATTAGACTGAGACATGAATCTGATGTTGCTGCAGCAAAGCACTGGACAATAAACAGAATTGACCAAATACATTGTTATTCTCATCACAACCTGAATTTATTGAAAATTGAAAATTGAAAATTTTTTGAAAATATTTATGCAAACAACAGTTGGTGTGTATAAACTAGGGCTGGCCCCTAATTTCATTAGTCACTTAAAAATAAAAACCATGAAACTCGTCAAAATAAATATAACCTATATGACCGGACCATGTGGGAATTTAATTTGAAAGGACGTTACAAACCAATCACAGCCGACAGATATCTTTCCCTTCTGTAAATATTCAGCCTGATAAATACAGAAAAGTTGATCATGTTAGTGCAGGGCTACCCAGAGCTTTACATCTGTCCCACAGACCTACACACTTATAAACAGCGCCTGGAAGAAGATCAGCTCTGCACTCAGGATTTCAGGTAAAAAGGCTATACGATGTTTGTTAAGGTTGCTTACCAACCTGCCGCCGCGCTCTTGAAAGCTGGCACACAAAAGGCACAAAACTAGCGCCCAGCGGCCGACCTCGAGTGTTCCAGGTGGTTAAAGACACACCATGTATACGGGCTCTAACTTCCAGGGCTGGTACCTGCGGTTATTCCACAGGCTAGTTAATAACATGTCGGGCAGGAAATCCAAAGTGTGGGATCA
>JAPZEB010000010.1:12338334-12350200 GCA_029783705.1 Chaetodon striatus
CCTGTTTGTTCACAGACATGTGTTTATGATGACTGACTGTTTGGTGGGTCAGAAAGGTTAAAAGAAACTCAGCTTTTGATATCCCACAAGTGTCTGTTGTTAAAAGTTTAACTTGTGACTGTATTCAGTAGTTTTCCTTGACTTCGATTCAGCCTGATCACAAGCGTTCATTATGTTTACAGCCCAGCCACTGGTCGCAGAAGACAAACAGCATCTCATCAGTGAGAAGCTTCTTCTTCGGTCGTTTCTGTATCCTCATCTCTGTCCACATAATTCAAATGTGCATGTGCTCATAATGACGTGTGTGTACGGAAGTGTGTGTGGAGTGTGCATGTTAGTTGTTTTCATTGCTGTGGTTTCTGATGGATGGATGATCTGATTCAAGATGATGATGATGATGATGATCTATAAAAACGGAAAGGATGCTCTGCACAGACAGTGAACAGGACAATTGGAGTGAAAGAACATGATCTGATAAATGGAAGGTTTGGTCAGATGTTGAAGAAAAAAAAGGAAAACAAAATCTTAAGTCTACCCAGGTAACTCAAAGTGCTCGGCCCAGTATTGGCCTCACTTCGGCACACTGAGTTTGCGGTCTCAAATTCACTTGCCACAATACCTCTTGCACCCTGATGAAGACCTCAGGGCCGAAACGAGTCTGTGTTTTAATGTAAGCAGCCATGTTTTTTGAATAAAGGCTTTTTAACTTAATTTAAATGCATCTGTTCCTGCTCTACACAAGTGCCGGAAGCTCATTTTTTCTTCCAGACTTGCCACAATACTTGGGCCAGTTGTGAGGGCCATAACTGGTCAAAAACTAGTCGAAGTAGTAATGTTAACTAGAGCTGATTCTTAGTCCAGAATGAGCCCTTAAATCCTGTCAAATCTAGCAGTCACACCTATATCCACAGATAACACATGTTGTTGACAGACACCATCATGAAAGCAGACATGCCTGCATGGGAAGCTTTACACTACCCTTACCAAAGACCAGCGCATTCAAGAAAACTGTAATGTACAGAGCCATGTCGATTTGGAATAAACCACCACTATACTTAACCCAGGTTACGAGCAGTATTGCTTTTAAAAAGAAACTACGAACAGCAATTATGAAAAAAGAAGTCTGTTTTACCAGCATATGATGTAATGTCTGTGAAGGTTATGTGTATTTATGGCGCTCACTTGGGTGATGCCTTAGTGTACAGCCATGTTTTGTGCAGTCACATATAGGTCATGCAGTTACACATATTTCTATGAGCCTAGCTCTGTCTACTGATGTGATTACATTGTAAATGTTACATAACTACTGCTGTCTCTTGTTTGGGTGTTATTTAAATTTGTCGATGTTGTAAAGTGTCTACAATGTGGTAATTCTTGTTTTTGTGTTTTGTGTGGACCCCAGGAAGAGTAGTCGTTACTGCGATGACGTCTAATGGGGATCCTGAATAAAGACTAAAGAATAAAGTCATGTGTGGACCAGAGCCAGCTCAGATTTGGTCCTTTGGTGCCAAAACTCAGCAAAGGTTGCCAACATGCAATAGTGGAATACAATGTTTGTATAACATCATATAGAAATCCTTTTCTGGTCTTAAAATGAATTGATTGTGCATACTGTTGTGTGTCCTTTGTACTTGTTTATATTGATGTGTGCATGACAATTTTATCATCGAGGTTTGAAGATGTTTAACTTCCTGCTGATATAATGTTCTGTCCGATCTAATTTCATATAAACAGTCTGTACAAAGTCACCGCCTGTCTCTTTGTCTTTGCTCAGCTGTGTGAGTTTTGTGCAAAACAAACATTTCTGAACACACTGATGGGAAACTTTCCTTCACAGTGACAACTTACCTAAGTTGTTAGGCAGCGACTTGTGTTGCCTACTTTGATACCTGTCTGTTTAGTGGAGCTACAAGCCCTGACTGAAGTTCACTGAGCTTTAGGCTGAGAATTAGCTTTAGTTGGCAATACTACTCTGACTAGTTTTGGACCAGTTATGGCCTTATAATCAGCCCAAGTACTGTGGCAAGTCAATTTGAGACTGCAAAGTAAATGCGTCAAAGTAAGGCCTAAGCTGGAAACTGAGATTTTAATTTACTTTTTTTGTTCAACATCTGACTAAACCTTCTGTTTATTACAGATAATGTTCAATAACACTCAGTTCTGTGTATGTGCGTCGACTCAAACATGTGTCAGTGTGCCTGTGTGTGTTCGAGCGAGTATATGTGCTTGTGAAGGCGTCGATACACCTCAGAGACAGTATGTTCAGTGCATGCAAATTTAGCTCTTTTGAATGTGTTATGTGTGTGCTTTTGATGTCTTCATATGTGGGAATTATGTCTATAAATAAACAGCAGCACAGTGAGTGTTCATCACAGAGGTCGGTGCTTTGGATCCTGTGCTTTGGCTAAGAAAGTCAGTCCCATGTGAAATGTGGATGTTGTGGAAATTCAAGCAGATGCACAACATCGAAGCTGAATATCGGATGCAGAGAAGCTATGTTTGGTGAAAATCAACGAGGATATTTGTAGAGGGAGGAATTAATTCTTTCATATTGTTGCTGGAGGTGCAAAGTTCCTGTTTATCAGGGACGACTTAACGCAGCATGCCTCCACGGCTTTGTTTTTAAAGTCTGCAAACACAGATTTTCATTAGAGATTTGAGTCCGAATTTACAACTAGATAACAGTTTTGGCATACTAAACGTTTCACATCCAAATGCTTGTGAAGAAGGTACCCTTACATGGAAAAATCCTTATCAAATGCACTTCCTCTGAATGACGATTTTGTTGAGCCAAATTAAAAAGTACTTTATTAAAGAATTTTAAACAGCTGAAACTGCAATTGTCACCATATTTACCATCTCTGTCAGGGCAGGAGACAGTTTGTGAGAGGTGTGCGGATAGTGTAGCTGCATCGTTGTCACTGTATCTCCGTGTTGTGAAACAGAATGCTTTGAATGTGTTCACAAGCAGCTCTCATCTGGCCTGTTTGTATCCCCCTAGTTTTCTGGAAGAAGGCCAGGACTAATTTATCACAAAAGATGTTGATTTTAATTTGTGTTTATTTGCAATGTATGGAAGAGGCAAGTGAGGAAAAAAATTCTGATGATCCATTTTCTAAGTTTGAGCTAATTGTTTTTTTTCTTCTGTGTTTATGACTTAAGAACAGGTGAAAAAAAAGTTTTGTCGGGATTATTTTCTAAGATACTTTTTCTGCCCCTATGCCGGCTGTAGCTCGTCCACCCGTCCTATTCTTATGAAAGCGATATCTCAAGAAAGCTTTTAAGGAATATCTTCAAATTTGGCACAAACGTCCACTTGGACTCACTATGAAGTGATTAGATTCTCGTTGTCAAAGGTCAAGGTCAGTGTCACCTTGCATCTGTCTTATTCTCATTAATGCAATATCAAAAGAAGGCTCAGAGGGAGTTTTCTCAAATTTGGCACAAACGTCCACTTGGACTCAAGAATGAACTAATTAGAATTAGAATTAGAATCTTCGGCTCACCGGACACAAAAGACGACATTGTAAAAGGCAATCAAATAGTCAGTAAAACAAACAAAGTCATTACAAAACACTTAACACATTAAATCAGCTCGTCTGTCTGGTGTTTGAGTTAAGCATTTTGATGCCGCTTGGGATGAAGGACTTCTTAAAAACATTTTTAGTTGCTAAAGGAGCTCTATAGCGCCTCCCAGAGCTCAAGAGCTTGAACTGGCTAAAGAGAGGATGGGAGCTATCTGCTGAGATACTCCTTGCTTTCTTCCTTGTCCTTTCTGTAAACAGCTGGGTCAAGGGCTTTTCTGGCTCACCAGCTATTTTACTTGCCATTGTAACAGTCGAGAGTTTTGGCCATAACTCGTGAATTTTTATGCTAATTATGATAAAATTTAATTTAATGTCACACTTACTAATTGGATATAATGATGAAGCGGTGCCGTTTTGTATTAAAAAAGGTCAAAGGTCAGTTTCACTATGACATTATGATGTTCTGGACATTATCTCAGGAACAGAAGGGGAGACATTTAGTCAGATACTAAATTGGTGACACTGATCTGGTGTTCATCTTTAAACTGTGCTGATTCAATAGATCTTCTGTTCTGTTGTGGGTACAATGTGTTTGAAGCATCCGTGTTTTCACAGACACGGGTGTAAACTGTTCGTGCAGCCTGACTGGTTCACGGAGGCATAAAGCTGCAAGGTGGTAATTCTAGTTCCACCTGTTTCACTGATGAAAAAAAAATTAAGGAAGATTTTCCTGGCAGACCTTTTTCCACCTGTTCTTAAGTCATAAACACAGGAGAGAAATTAAATCAGAACAGGCTTCAAACATGGATCAGATTTCTTTTTCAGCTTGCCTCTCAGGGCTACTGTGGAATCTGTTTCACTTCTAAAGATGTAGATATGTTATCTGTTATTCTGTTTTAACTTATTTAAATATTTGGTTTACACATTTTTAAAGAAATTTCCTAGAAGATCCTTTCCAAGAGAATCTTGAAGTTTTGCTTGCACACGTTTCAACAGATATTTCCAATGTCAAACACATGAAGTAAACCAAAACAGCTGTTTGCAATGTTCTGTGCACGTCAGTACATGTTTTGTTTTTTTGCGGCACATTGGCCGACTTGTATCTCAGCAAAACGCAGATCTGAAGTGGAATGTCTCCAAAATATCAACACTAATCGTCAGTTTAAGGAGCCAACTTTTCAAAGGGCAGCCATGTTTTTTCTTTACTCTTAAATTACCATATTGTATATAATGATGTGCCGCTGCAAGAGGAGCCTGCTGTTCATGTCAATTTAAACATATCCACAGGACTGGAATATAAATACGACTCTAACTCTCAGTCTCTATGCAAGACGGCAGGTTAGGCACTGCAGTGTTACATAAATCCAGACTCTTTGTGCATCCTTGTTAAAAGAATGATGAAGCATATAGCTCCTGTAGCCATAACCTGCCTCCGGCCAGCGCAGTTCATCTGATATACAAAAAAATGAATCACTTTTTAAGATCATAGATTTAACTTTAGAGAAAGTGAAACTGTTCAGCATCTTTAAATAGAAGCTGATCTATCATCATCTCATATTTCACATCACTTTCTATGGTCCGATTTGACGTAGTGTCAATATGGAGACAGATATTTTAATTGGTCTGGGGTTGTATGAATCACCTCATGCTCTCTTTGCTCTCTGGGCCTGATTATGAAAGCTTGCTGCTGCCTAATGGAGACAGAATGAGTTGTCTGTGCTGTCTATCACTGCCTCTCCCCTGCCTCACCCCCCCCGATCCTTTCTGTCAAACCAGTCACAACTCTCTCGTCCATCTGCTCTTTGTGTCTCGTGGCTGTGACCTTATTGCTCTTGTCTGGGGCTGCATGACGGGTCGCAGACACCCAAACCCCTCGGTGTCTTTTAAGTTTTAATTTTATTCCATATAAGCGACTCTCAGGGGATTTTAAATAGAAATTCAGGGGTAAAATGGCATAGTTCGAAATTTTTGTGACATTATTGAAAGGTCAGATTTTAAAATAAGTTCTTGGTATTGTGTCTGTGTGAGGTCTGAGTAAATGAGAGAGACTTAGCACACAATTTAATACATAAAATATCTTGTATTTATGGAGTACTTTTGCTGTAATTAAATATTAAAAGGTCGCTAACAATGATGAAGACATAACAAATGAAACATCATAGCACACACTGAGCCATCTGTGTTATTGTGTAGACGTCATGTTTGCTGTTGATGCTCTGTATAATATGATTCTGAGTTTACAGCCAGAGGGAAAAAGTTCATAGATTACATTTATATTCATGCAAATGGGGTTCACAGAGAGGTGTTTTCTACATCAATAATGCTCAAAAGAGAATAAAAGTTCAATTACAGTGTGAATCGAAGCAAGCTGTGGCTGAGTACGTCGAAAACATCATTGATTTTAAATATTTTATCACATTTATGATTACATTATTTTTTTCTTAGTTGTAAATGGCATTGATGTTGGTTCAGATTAGCAGCCCCTAAATTTTTGGTTCAGCTGAAAGCATGCAGGCCTACTTGCTTTTTGTCAGCACATCTGATATATAGTAATCAGTTCATCAGGACACATGTACTCTGCAGAGTGATGTACTATATTCTATAGCCCAGTTAATCGGCACAAATAGAACACACACAGGTCAAATCGAAAACAGCCCATGTACACACAAATGTATGAGCATTAATCAAAAACAGAGCACAGCAGGCTGCCGACAAGGCCTGAGTCCTCATCAGCAAAGTTACCCATCATACAGATGAGCACAGTTATTTCTCAGCATAGTTAAGGCATCAAATACCAGGGTCACGCATCAACAAACCAGCATACATCAATATCAAAAGAGCATAAAATAATCATATCACACTGTTAATATTTTAGAGACCTCCCAAAATTTCACAAGTCTTGTTTACAGGGGAGCTCATGTCTTATTAAGAGGAGCCGAGCTCCCTCTGGCTCCCCGCGTCACCAGTTGCTTATGTCGACAGGTTGTGACCAGTTCAACCAAAGGTGAATTTCCTTGCTAGCTTTATTTTCTTGAGTTCTAAAGAAGTGAAATCACCCTTGAATTCAAAAGAAAAGAGCAAAGATTAGGAAAATAAGTGTCATCTTGTCCAGCAGAAATACAGCTTTCTTGCTTTCCGTTACTATTTATCATTGTGACCCTCAAATGTATCTTGTGACCTCTTTTAGGGGTCCTGACTCCAAGGCTGGGGATCTACCAGGTTAGATCAATAGAATAGATTAAATTATCCAATTCCAGGTGTCTCGCAATATTCATATTAATGTGAATCTTTGTATGACAGCCAACAAATTAGCACCCCACGAATGGCATTGTTACATTAACGTAAAGTTATGTAGGTTAGGTTTGGAAAAAGAAACATGAAACATGATGACGATGTACCTTAAAATAACTCAAAGCTCACTTTTTTTTATATGGGACATGAACACCCGTCTCTTGGGGAAAGTTCTGCATTTGTTTGACCCATCTAACACCCCAATCTGTGTCCCTACCAAGCGGTAACGTCCGAGGCTGAAAAATGAAGCCAGTTGGAGGTGCCAAAAAATGCCGTTCATTGAATGACCACTTGAGGCTGGCTCCAAAACAGAGTAAATCTCCATAGACCCCCGTGTTAAAATACCCAACTTTACAGCAGAAATACATGTTTACAGCCTGGTACAAAATATGGTTTTGGTCTCTTTAGCTACTTTCAAAATTCATCACAAGTTTACGGGAAGTAAATTCTTTTATAACTCACCCTTTAACATTTTATCAAGGCCCAAAGTTTCGCATATTCAAAGGCGGAGACGCTCTGTGAGTCAGATCCACACCTTGCTTCTCCACAACTCCACCCTATCTTCCAAATATGGTCACTTCTGGCTCTAAAAAACCAAGATGTCGATGGCCGAAATGCCAAACTTCGGGCTTTAAAACAGAAGTTCACAAACTAGTGGATGACATCATGGTAGCTGCGTTCATTATTTATACAGTGTATGGTACTTGCGTGGACAAATTTTGGTGCATTACTTTTTGTAGGTATACATACAGTCAGTGCACAAGAACAGTCTGTATGTATACATATATCATAATATAGAAAATGTATGCATAATTACACATAAAATTTGGTAATTCAATTGATGTTGAATACAACAAATTGTGTTCTACTGTGATCAATTACATTTAACAAATCAAAAACTTCAATAACATTTTTTAAATGTAACATTTACATTTTCTTTGAAATAATTTGGACAAAAAAACGATATAATCAAATCATAAAGATGATAATGCACTGAAAGTCGATAATTATATTGAACTGTCTCCTCGCCTTTGATGCATTTAGCAGCTCCATTCTTCATGTAGGGATTTTTTTTTATATAACAAAATACTGTATTTACTGACCAAATGGCAGAGAGCACATCCCATCATTTCTGATTCACTGTAATTTAGTCATGATTGTGATGTTTGTTTCCAGGTTAAGGAACTGCTTGCAGTGAAGAAGAGGCCTAAAATGATGAAGGACACTCAGCCAGTGCGGGGCTAACTCAGACCGAGGGATCTGCAGTGGAGGTGGAGGAGGAAGAGGAAGGGGAGAGAGAAGACTGAAGAGAGACAAAATAAATCACATGACCCGGCCTCGGAAAGGCTCCAAATTAGTGATGTTCCCCTCGGGCAGGGATTACCTCCTCCCCGTCGTCTACCTCTCCATCTCTCCCGCTCTTCCTCCCTCGCACAGCAGAGCAGCCGCCCAGCTCCAAGACTCTGAGCCGTGAGAGCTCGCTGTGCTCACCCGCCCACGCACACACAAACTCACACAAACACACACGCACACATACTCGCACGCACTCTCTCTCTCTCTCTCTCTGGCACACACACACGCACGCTTTCGCATCCTGCCCATGGTCGTTGGCCTGTCCTCCTCAGCTGCTGCTCCTGCTCTAGTCCCTGACCATGAAGAGGCCCAAGCAGCAGACGGGGCCGCTGAGCTTCCTGAACTTCTTCAGCAGGAAGCCCAAATCGGAGCCAAAGCCCGAGAGGCCTGTGGAAGCGTGGCCCAGAGAGGAGGTGGCCATCACGCTGACCCCGAGCGAGCATCCAGAGCAGGTGAGACTAAGGAACTTGTCCTATATCTGTCATATTACAGTATTTCTCCTAGTTTTGGTTTGACTTCTGGTATCCTCTGTGGGTTTTAGTTTTCATAAAATGTTTGATCGTGGTTTTTATATGTTACAGTTTGAGTCTTTAGTTTTATCAAATCTGTTTAGAAGCCATTTTGGAGTCTGAATCTGTGTTTTTGTCTTTGTAAACACACTGACAGAAATTTGCATTTGGATGAAAATGTAGTGATTTGTCAGGGATTAATATTTGTTTTTAATTATAGATGATTTTAAGCCCTATTATCATAATAAATTCCTCATTATTCGTTCATCATCCCTCCGTATTTATCGTTAAATGTCTAGTTTTGTTGCATCGTTTAAATTGTCTCAGCAAAGAAAAGAGGAACGTGAGGAGAGGCTGTAGATCATTAACTTTGGACGTTTTAGCTTCTGCTTGCTTCCTCCCTCTGCCATACTGTTACAGCCCAAATCCATTAGAGTGTTTATTTAATTAATTGGTAATTTCGAGAAATTATGTTGCCAAGAAACCAACTACACCAAGCATCCACCTACATACACACTCAGCAATGCTGATTTACACTAGAAACATGGGGATGTTGCTTTTGCTTGAATTTATTTCTTAAAATAAACCATTTTTGTGAACCTCAGCAGAATATTCTCACAAGCTGTGACTCTGCGTGTCACTGTGTGTTTGAGAACATTTATAATGTGCATGATTGTATTTGGTAAATCAGCAGCTCTGTGACTGTTCACAGGACCTCAGTATCACAGCAGAAGAGGCTGGAGAATCAAGAGTTTCTGGAGGAGAAAGAGGAGAAGGAGGAGGTCCGCCGGCAGCGGCTGAGGCAGGTGAGGACGGCGCCGCCACGGCCGAGTGCGTGGGAGGGGCCAGCAGCGGCTCCACTGGCGTCCTGTCCCTCTCCTCCTCCAGCCAGGAGCAGCTATTGGATGAACACCTGGAGGAGTGCCCACTGTGCCTGCTCAGTCAACCGCGTTGCCACTTCCCACGACTCACCTCCTGTTCCCACCGAACGTGCTCTGACTGCCTCCGCCAGTACCTGCGCATCGAGATATCGGAGAGCCGGGTGGGCATCGCGTGCCCGCAGTGCCCTGAGACGCTGGCGCCGCTGGATGTTCGTGCCATCCTGGATGACCGGGCGCTTCTGGAGCGGTTTGAGGAGTACCAGCTGAGGCGTTTCCTGGCTGCTGATCCAGATACACGCTGGTGCCCTGCGCCTGACTGCAGGTGAGAAGCAGACCACCATAAAATTTTTACAGAGCAGTTTCATGCCTGCACCAGAAAATATTTCACTTCAAAATCTTACATAATAATAAAGACAGTTTTTTTGTATATAGACAGTTAAAGGAAAATGATGGGCCCTATTTGAAAGAGTCTCTCTCCATGGGATATTTAAAAATAGCTGGTTTGTGCATTTATTCCTTCTAAGGCAAGCTCAGGGGTGTAGTGGTGCCGTAGCCCACAGGGACAATGCTTTTTTTTGTCCTCCAAGTGAGGATTGGAATACATGCAGTTCACATCGTCTGGTCGATATTAATATATAGAAACACTTGAAGATGAGACCACTGTGTGCTCTTTTTTTCTCACTTAACTTCTCTATTGTTGTCTTCTCCATCCTCTCTTTCCAACCTGTAGAATATGACACGCCCTCTGATGTCATTGTGCTTCACACCTCAAGAAAACCTGCTATTTTTTTGGTTCAAGTTGAACCAAAAAAACCAACTTATTTTTGGTTGAGATCAGTGGCGGCTGCTGGTCTTTCAAACAGGGGAAGCTCACTTCAAGTTTACATCATAAAATCTGTCATATTGTAGCGAGGCAGTAACTTATAAAAGGAACATTTCATTGAAGCCGTTTTTCAACCACACTCATCGAACCACAGCAAAACACACCTCAAAGATTTTCAGATGGGTTTAAACACCTGAACGGCACTCTGTCAGAAGACTCCACTCGCAAATATCCACATGGGACTGAGCTCGAAATGTGATTATGCTGGTGTGTGTTTCAAAAGTGCTGCCAATCACAAAGGGGCTCAGCCTTTTACACAATTCCTCCAATCATCATGCATATACTGAGCGTCCTTTCCCGCCACATTAACCTCTCATTAACCTCATTCCCCACCTTCCTCGTAATTTCTCTCAGTGTGTTCCCAGCCACTGTATCCCCTTACTCACCTAGCTTGCTACCAAAATCATTAGGCATATAGATTTGATTGAATCTAGGTTCTGACAGTGGTTGACCAAAATTCAGTGTCAGGACATATAATGTCAATGTGAGTTTGACATAAAAGACTGACGACAGATGATGCTGATATTTTGGTGATGCTGGTTTTTAAGTTGTGTTGCCAAGGAACCAAAATCCAATGTCTTCCAAACGTCTCATCTTGATGTAGAAAAATTACATTTAGTAACTTATTCTCATAGAATGGTTTGTATAATACCTTATGAATTTCTATCCTACGAATGAAGAAATTCTCTCAGGGTTTCTTGAGACATTGTGTTCACTATTTAATCAAAGTAGATGTTTTTGTCAAATTTGTAGAAATTCCTTAAAAGGGTTCTTGAAATATTCTCATAATACTCGTTCTCGAGAATGAAATGGATGCAAGGTCATGCTGACCTTGACATTTGACCCTTGACCACCAAACTCTAATCAGGTCAGTCTTTATTCTACGTGAACATTTGTGGAAATTCCTCATTGTTCCTCATCAGTTATGTGTAGACATTCTCAGATACACCTTCTCTGTGTGCCGTGGTGTTTGTAATTGCATAAAATTGCCCACATACACACAGTCAAATACACACACTGCAGCTTCAGTAAGGCAGGACAAAAGTGCTGAAGTCAGACAATGGGAGTGAGAGGTGATGTTGAAGGTTAAACTCCAGCTACAGTATGAGGGCTGAGTTGGGAGCAGAGTGGTCGGTGTGTCTCTGTCAAAACCTTTAAACTTCATTCCCTCCAGTTTAGCTTTCCCCATAGGCTCTGACAGACTCACTGTCAGTCCCTCCATCTGTCTGGATCTTGATTGCACCATATTTACCACCATGCAGGGAAGGGAAGAAAAAAAACAGACAAAAACAGAGATGTAGTGAAAGAATCAGTATAAGTCAGGTTTGACAAAAAGAACCAAGTTAGTGTTGAAACCCTGCTTCTAAAAATGAGAATATATACTCATAAAAACTCCTGTCTTTGCGCCTTTTGCTTCCATCT
>JAPZEB010000010.1:12368502-12380377 GCA_029783705.1 Chaetodon striatus
ACAATAAACTTGCTCTTAAAGTCAGGATAAGAGTAAAGATACAGTATGGATACAAAAATAGATAAGATTCAGTGGGTTGTTAGTCAGGGATAGCTGGAAGGGTCATTTTCTTCACAAAGGCAAAGAGCGGTCACCACATCTTTTTAAATTTCCTGGGTGTGCCTTTCAGTGTATATCGGATTTCCTCAAGCTGCAAATTACTGAGAAAGTCTTCTATCCACAAAGATGGTGGTGATTTCCATCTCATTAGTATTAGACGTCTTCCAATAACGTTACAAAAGCTACAAGATTGACCTGCACTTGCACTTGTATAGCACCTTTCTCGTCACCTGACCACTCAAAACGCTATTTTTTTTTTACACCAAGAGTCACATTCACCCATTCACATGCAAGGTGCCACCTGGTACACAGCTTTAACACACTCACACACCAATGGAGCAGCCATTGAGAGCAATTTGGGGTTCAGTATCTTGCTCAAGGATACTTTGACATGCAGACTAGAAGAGCCGGGGATCGAACGATCCGCTCTACCTCTGAGCTACAGCCGTCAAGCTTAGGTAAAGCCAACTGAGAGATGCTGAATAGGGCTGACCAAAACATATGTGCACGCATTGCAATTAACCCTGTAATAAACACATCTAAACATGCATCTAGCATACACCGTCAGCTGTATGACTATCCACAAACTAGGTCTCTGTGTACAAACACACGACTTGATTTCATCACCACACACACACTCAGTGAGAAGCAGAATTTCGATGACTCATGCTACTTCCTAATGTAGGTAACATTCCCCGGCTGTGACAGGAATCCTTAAGGCTTTAGCAGCTTCTCAGCTTCCCTCTGCAGTGTCACGACCATCACTGAACCACTCACTGACGGGCCCTCCCCTGGCACACACACACTCAAACACATTTAGCCGCACTGTACTTTTCACCCTCATCTCCTACCCCATCCCTCTCTGTACGCCACTTCACTCTCATTTTTCTCCCTGCCTTATGTTTTATCAGCTCTCTTCTGTCTCACTTCGATTGTTATTTTGTGTCTCATATTTCACTCACAGCTCCCCGTCTTGTTGTTTCTCTCTTTCTGACTGACACGCACAGACGTCCTCTCACGTTCGCTCCTCTCTTTCTCTCGCTGTGGACTGTTTGGCTGGCAGGCTCATCCTCTTGCCCTGATTTCACCCTGTTGCTGAGTCAATAGCGTCCCAGTGTTCCCGCTGCGTTAATGATGTCCCTTTGTTTGGTCGGCACTCTGCTTTGTGTTCCTAAATTCCTATCTCAATCACAGGTTGCGTAATCACACAGCGTAGGGAGGCTGCTGCTCATCGAGTTTGGGGGCTTGTTGAGGGCACTCTTGTGAAGGTTATGGAGGAGAGTGGGGAGATATCTTACTCGTGAAACAAAATTGGCTTTGCTAGAGTCATTATGCACTGCTCTGCTCCTATTTTGACTTATATGAAGACATGTTATCTGTTATTAATTCGTCAAAATTGTATGTTGAAGACTTGTTTTTTATTGTCAGGAAATAAAACTGAGAAGACAAATAATAACCAAACATAAGAGCTGTGCAGATTCAGTCATTAACTTTAATTGACCAGGAAATGGCCTCAATGAGATTCAAAATCGCTTTCACAGGAGTGTCCTGGACAGCACGGCAGCACCACGAAGAACATAACAAGGCTTCAAAACATACAACACAGACTTACAATGGATTTAATAAAAAATATGAAGAGAATAAAGACTCACAAGACCAAAGGCATGAAATGAGATTGATAAAATAACAGCAATATATCAGAGCAAGTAATGTCAAATAGATATGGAGTTGATTAAAATAAAAACATAAAATGGGTGATTAATGTTAGATTGGTTTGCCTCAAATTAAAAGAGAAGGGATTTGAAAAGCTTGCAGGGAAATAGGTTCCTAACAGAAGATATAAGTCAATAGCTCCCAGCATTATTTGGAAGATTAAAATTGCATAGATGGTTTAGATGCCAAGAAAAACATTATAGATCAGTGTGTTCCAGCAACTTCATTATGTGCAGTGCATAGTGAAGCAGGAGGGGCTCCCTCTTGTGTTTATTTTGGTTATTGCAACATTGATATGATTATAAAAGTGTTTAAAGGGGCAGTCCACCAATGTAACATGTCTTAAAGTCTATTAACATATTTACTAGTCACTGGGGTGACCACTCAGCTTGTGATCTCATGTGTGTCATGTCTATGAAAAGAGGAAGTCTAAGTCAAATTGGGAATGTTGAGTTTGAAAGACAGGAGGATTTATCAGGCATGAAGGGGAATCCCTAAAAACTTCACCTGGATTTGGCAAGGCAAGCTCTGTGGCCATCTTAGCCTGTGCTCTCAGTGCACATTCATACTTAATGATAACCTGTGTGCACCTTTGTAAGAATGCAGAACTAAAATCCTAAATGATGTTGGTTTGATGAAAATGAGAAGTCAGACTGGGTGGCAAAGTATGGGCTAGTTTTATTTAGTTCATTTAGTTTTATTAAGTTTGGATATTAACCCTTTGAAACCTGAGCAAATTGGCTTAATTTCTTTTCAAATAATGAAAGAAAAATGACCAGAAAAAAAAGAACCACCAATTAGTAAAAAGAGAAAATTAAAAACAAAAAAAAATAGCAAATACAAAAAAATAAAATAAAGTAAAAACAAACAAGGAAATAACCTGGAAAGAATGCTTAAAAACTATAATTATGTGACATAATTTTGAAATGTAGTAATAATTATAAACAGTTTTTCTCTACATTCTCTCTTTTTTCCTAGTTTGTTTCTAAATAATTTTCTAAATATTATTTTTTTGCAATTTGTTGGCCATTTCTTACCAAGTTTCTCATTTCCCTGTTGACCCATGGTTTGAAACAAAATCACACCAATTTGCTCAAGGTTCAAAGGATGCTACAAGTATGAAGGTATACAGAATATACTGTCCGTGTTTTCCTATAATTTGTAAATTTGTTCTCACACCTATGTACATGAAAATTGACAGTGTGCCTCGTGAGCCTGTTTGGGTATCTGTTGATGCCAGACATTAGTATCAGGACACAGACCCCCCAACTGAGTAATTTTTTGTTGTTGGATTAAATTTAGTCCATCTGAATATAAACATGGTGTAGTGCTATTTAGTTGTACATATTTTCCAGTATAAGATAAGGTCAATATGAGAATTTGTCAGCAGGAAAGTCATCATGGTTGCAGCTGTGCCATATTTACATGGAGCAAAAGTCTGAATGTATCTTCTTAAACTGATGATCACCAGAGAATTCATTTCTGTTTGAAGTTACAGTTTGGCGTGAGGTTTTGATGAACAACATTTTAGGTTATGGTTTTGCTAGCTCATCCAAAAAGTGACAAGACGACCCAGTGCAAGCCGAGGAGTTTGTGCATCAGGCACACAAGACTCAGGCACACAGTTACGTAAGGTAACCACTAAATTACGATGCTTTTGGGAAGTCTACTGCCAAAAGGTGGTACCCTGTTGCATGATGGGAAGTCTAGAATCCAGTGTGTTTGTAGCCTGCCCCTCTACTATGTACTAAAAGCCAGGAGCATTTTGACCTTATTTTGACCATTTTTAAAACCTGTCTTTCACAAGTTCCCCAACTTTACTGAAGTGTAATACTAAATTCCAAGAGCATTTTTTAAATAACCATTTGTATGTTAAAATGATTTGGGCACAAACTCTAAACAAATGATTATGAGACGTATAGCGTATTCTGAATTGTTAAATACATTTCTGTTTTCCTGCAGGTGTGGGTGTGCCGTTAATGCTGACGTATGTCTATGGGGTCGTCCCCATGTCGCTCTGTAGGAACGGCTGGTGTCGACCGCAGAGTGAGCCCCCTGAAACACACAAAATACAACTGGAGGACTTAGCCAGCTGTGAGTACAGAAGTTAAAGGAACAGGATGACATCTTGGGAAATATGTTTATTTGCTTACTTGCTGAGATTTGGATAAAAAAAATTTTTTTTTAAAAAGGCTACTGCTCTTATTTTTCTACGTCAATCATTGACCTGGTGCCAGGGGCCAATTAGCTTAGCTTAGCTTAGCATACAAACTGGAAGCAGGGGTCACCAGCTCAAGACAGAAACTGTTATTAATTGTGTACAATTCAAACATAAAGACAAAATGTGTCTATCAGTAAGTTTTAGAGGTGTTAGTAGGCATGTTTCTGAAACCCTAGCGAGAGCCAGGTCTCCTGTTATGCTAAATTAAGCAATTCATCTGCCTCATAGCTTTGTAATATAAACAAAATATAAAAGCAAATAAGCATATACCCCAAATTATAGAGCTATATATTTAATAATTGTGTAGGTTACTCTTGGCATAAGTACTTACTGCATTTAATTTTTGCCCCAACCCCAACCTGATCTGATGAAGTTTCAACTTCTCTTATAGATCTTCTATTCTCTCATGTAGTCAGTGACCACTGGACGGGTCAGAACAACCCAACGCTCAGCGACACCAGCGTCCAGGAAGTCAGAGTCAGTGTACAGGAAGTGGGCGTCCTCCCCAGTACGAGCACCACGCCCCCGGAGCTAGATAGCTATGAGGAATTGGATGAAGCCACTAAACACCACGGATACACCCAGCAGGACAGCCAATCAGACTGCGAGGTGGTTATTGTGCCTGACAGCAAGCTCGATGACATGCAAGCGCTTCCTTCAAGGTAAACGTCGCCTCTGACTCTCCTTTTTTCTTTTTCTACCCTTATCCTTAATGTTTTTAGGCAGGATTTTCAGCTATGGTAACAGCATGGCTCTAGGGAAGTCAATGGTAGTCCATCATTAATACAGCAGCAAACTGCTATTTGCTAAATATATAGTGGAGTAATGGCATCTTGAGCAGAGAATGTGTGTGTGTGTGTGTGTGTGTTGTAATAATGGATGTATAAAGAGTACTGGGTAATCATACAACACTTACCACTGATTTCAGGACGCCATTATTATGTGAACGTAGCGCCCACCCTCTAGTTCCGCCCTGGTTAACACTGTTAGCTCTGTCAGCACTGTTGCTGTTGTATAGCCCTGAGTTAGCACCTGTGGCTGCTAGCAGCCAGCTCAGCCAGGACTGTGTCCGGACAACCCACACTTTAAATTTTGCATACCTCCACTATCAGGTCAGAAGTATATTTGTCCATTAATTCAGTTTATGGCCAAACACCTGAAAAACTAACGACATTCCCACCAACCTCAGCTGTACTTTGTGTTTAGCGCTAATTAGCAACTGTAGCATGCTACACTCTTGAACTAAGATGGCCAACATGGTAAACAGTACACCTGCTAAGCATTTTAGCATTTAGCTACAGTACAGAGCTGCTAACATGGCCGTAGACTCTTTGTCTTCTTCTTGAAGTGTTTTTAAGGAACTTTTATTAAATGTAATACCTCTGTTAAAGCATGTAATCCTGCTGTTGATCTGTCAGGTGACTTCAGCAGATTTCAGCTCATCAAGTCAGAAACATTTTAATTTCCTGGCAGCTTATATTGATTATTTTATGTCTTACTGTCACCACAGGGAAGGAACCAATATTGAGGTCCGCGTGGAAATTGAGACCCATCCCAGAGGCGCCCGCCAGTCCAGCCTAAGTAGCATCCTGTCTAGCCGAAGCTTGTCAGTGGAGTCCCTGGGACACTCGCAGTCCCAGTCCCAAGACTACCTGTGTGCCTCAGAAGAAAGACGAGAGCGGGGAGGAGGAGAAGGAGAGGAGCAGGAGGGAAGAGAGAAACCAGGAGGGGAAGCAGGAACATACGATGGGACAGCTTACCCAGTCTTTGAAGTAGACGGTATATGAGGTCCTCCAATGCAGGCTTTGTACTTGGTTGAAGATTAGTCAGGTGTTATGGAAATAAACAAATCCATGAGCTGACGTGTCACTGCATTGACCCGAAAATCGTTGGCCAAGGCCGCCTCCTGCTTCCAAGACAGGCCCTCCCACCAGTTGCCTTCTAGCTCCAGCCTCTAAGGAAGATGCGGGTTTAGAGAGAGCAAATGAAAAAGTGTGTGAGTGTGTGTATGAGACAAATAGCATGAGACTGTGACATATACATTGGAGGGGGATAAACTGTTAAAGCAGACAGGATAGCAGCTGTCGAATCTAAAACAGAAGTGACTGAGAGCATGTTAGCGGACTAGTTCAGTCTGTTTTTTTTTTCTATGTTGTCCTTCCTGAAAGAGACCTTACACCCCCCTCTCTCATAAATCTATTTCATGAAGCCCTCTCTTCGTCTGGCTGTACTCTTACACTTCTTTTAGTGACCTCACCTCCCTCTTTCTGCTCCCTTAACAAATAAAAACTCCCCCACAAGCATGATTTGTTTTATGGGGTTTAAAAATCTAACAACTGTCGTGTCAGCAAGTAAATATCACATGCTTCCCAAGCCAAGTTGCAAGACACTAGGGGTGATTTTTCTTCTACCTGAAAGCATATCTCCAGTATTTTAAGCTGCAGTGGTCACACCTGAATTGGACAACTTAAAACAAACGACGCATGCTGCACTGTTAAATTACACTTTTGTGAACCAGTTGAAAATGACATCTGGAAACTGTTGAAGCCTGAAACTGTTGTTCTCTATTGGAGTAAAAGGTGCTCTGTGACATTACGGCAGTGACTGGATCGATTGGATGGCTCATAAATACCACTAATTATTACTATCAATCTGAAATCCACAGTCTTCCATGGAAGCAGACAGGAGGCAATGTCACTTCTGCATTGTTTTAGTCCAGCCTTCAAGACGGTATTTAGTTTCACTAGAGAGGGAGACATTGCTTTAGTTTGTAAAAATGCTCAATCTAATGCAGATCCCTGCACGCATCGGTGACAACAACATGGCGGCAACACTGCAGTCTTTTTCTGAAGAGTCTTAAATTTAAAAAGTAGCTGCATGATTCTACTCTTTGCTGTGTATCCAGGATAAACACACTCACATGCAAATTCACACACTCACTCATACACACACATATATGCCCACATGCACAGCAGTCGGTGTAGTTGCAGTAGTGTGCGCTGCTGAGAGCATTAAATATAAACTAAAGACCCTCTCAAATGATCACAGAGCACCAAAATTACAACAGCAGCATGCCACCTCAGGCTAAACTCTAATAACCCCTACTAGATGATTTATGAGAAATACATGATTATACATGCTCTGCTTAGCTTCCTGAGTGTGAAATACTTGTGAGAGTTGAACTCGGACATGACATGATAACCTGTGCTGGGTTGTGGAGAGAAATTAAATAAAGATTTCACCATGAAGGACAAAAACACAAGGCATGTTCTGTGTCTGTCGCTTTCAAGTTCAAGTGGAGTTCCCTGTGTGCTAATATGGCTTTATTCTTTTGTTTTTTTTGCCTTTATCGTATAGCTTCACAGTAAGTACAGACAGGACGCTATGTGATGACGCAAAAGTCAGACCAAGGTCCCCTATTTAAAACTGAATAGGGAATATTTCAGGTTATGGTAATCATCATGAGCCCTGTTTCCAGCAAACACTTTTGATATAGTTTCTTTGGAAGCAAAAGTAACCCTTCAGACATGGTACCTAGACCCTAGGTCCGTTTAGCATTGCCACCGCAAACAGTACTCTTAAATGTGGGCGAGGTTATGTCACTCACTCACTGTATTTCCTCATCACCCGTGACGCAGAGGGAAATTTAGACCAGTGGTTCCAAACCTCTTAAAAGATCCAGTGTGTAGGATTTAGAGGCATCTAATGGCAGTCATGGAATATAATATATTAAGCATGTTTTCTGTAGTGTATAATCAACTGAGAATAAGAATCGTTGTGTTTTCATCACCTCAGAACGAGCTGTTTTTAAATCAGCATAAATAATGTCCTCGTCCATGCTGTCCGCCATGTTGCACCGCCATGTTTCTACAGTAGCCCAGAGAGGACAAAGCAACACTAGCTCTAGGTAGAGTCATTTGCATTTTTACATTTTACATCCCCAACCATAGTTAGCGGCCCCTTTATGACGAGTGTTGGACAAAACAGAGGTTTTTTTTAAACATAAAAATGCTTTATTCAGTTATTTACAGGTTTAGATCATCATTCAGCCTCCAGTAAAAACCTCCTGCACGTCTGGATGTTAAACTATCAGAGAAAATAGGTAGGCACACATTATAAGTTGGTGGGCTAGTGGCCCGTCTCCATAGAGCTGAGCAGCTTTGGAGCAACACTGATTTGTGACATGCTTTATTAAGTGTTTTTAACATTTTAATCACCTTGTCCGTTTGTTTTGGAGAGAAAGTTACCTCTGCGCGTAATTTTGCTCCTGATAAAAAGCTGAACAATAAAGCTGAAGGAATTCTGACCTGGAGAAGTTTCAGCTGGTTGCAATCTGCAATCCTCACCACTAGATGCCACCAAATCTTATACTGCTGATATTCATAACTATGTTGTCATTAATTTATAATCACCTATAAATTAGAATTGTTGTGTTTTTGTCACTGTACATACATACGTACAGTGGAATCCAGTCGTCCTCTTGCAGAGTCCACCTTGTTATTCTTGAGAAGCCCAGAACGGACAAACCAAGGTCAGCCACCATTGTTCTCCTACATGCTTGGCGCTGTGACAACTTGGGTCCGTGTTTCTTGGTTGAGGCAGCTTGGAGAGCATGGGAGAGGATGACAAAAACTCATAGAAATGCTTACCAAGCCTGGCTGTACAGCTACTATCTTATTATCATACATGAACAAAACAGGTGACATGTAACCAAATGTAACACTTAAGTTAAGAGGCAAAACAAAACAGGAGCTCAGCAACAGGCATCCCTTTGCAGCGAGAGTGCCGTCCAACTAACTCAAAAACATGAGACACTGTCTGATGACGTCATGTCTGTCTATCTATCTGCAGTTATGTCATAAAGGTACATTTCACAATTTTAACTGTTATAGTAAACGGGAGAAGCGTCAGCTCTGCAACCTCACTGCTAGATGCCACTAAATCCTACACACAAAATGTCTTCTTGTGACCTCCTGTAACTGGCTCCAAGTCTAGTTCAACATTATAACCCTTGTGTTATTTAAAGAAAGTAATTCACAAATGAAAAAGCAAATATTAAAGGAAAGACTGCTTTACTCTACTGTTAATCATCTTTGACCCTTCAGATTAATCACGCAATCATTTGTCAGTATCGTGATCCTCAGGTTGGGAACCACTGTTTTAGGTCACCATAATTAGCTATATTTTTTAAGTGTCTATAAAACAAACAAACACACACAGCTTTGAATCTGAAATAAACATAAATTAGTTGAACTAATGATATACAGGATAAACTACAGGGACAGAAACTGCTTACCAGCACTGCCGCCCTGTGTGATGACGAAGAAAGAACGAGTGAAATGGTGATCAGGGTTTAAATAGGGGTGAACAGGTGACCTCAATCTGGTTCATGCGTGAAAGGAGCCAATCAGTGCTGAGGAAAGGAAGTGAGGTAAAGGAAGTGTCAAAATAAAGAAAAAATAGAAATCTCCATTACAGTGGTTTTCCCTCTTTTTTTGCTTTTGTGTCGCGTCTCTTTGTTGTCGTCGCAGATCTTTTTGTTTTTCTGTGTCTCTGAGGTAATTTTGTCTTTATTGTGTCTCTCTGCAGTCATTTTGTATCTGTTTAAGGTTATTGTGCCCCATTTTGTTGCTATTTAGTGTCTCTTTACAGCTCCTTTGCATCTCTTTGTGGTCTTTTTGAGTCTCTTCCTGTTCCATAAATCTTAATCTAAGTGACATCTTGCAGATGAAAGCCTGAGGCCTGAGCCCGTTTTTGGTCATCCAACCACACTGATATCCCCAAATATACCATGCTTACAGTGTGTGCAGTGGGTGAAGATGGGAACAACAATGCAGTAATAACTACTTGCAGTCAGTAGAGGGCGCCAACATACAAAAATTAAAACTGAAATTATGTGTTTGGAATGAAGCCGAGTTTTGTAGTTGTTAGATTATTATTAGAGGCAAAATCTATTGTTACAGATATTTTTTTCAAGCATCTGATATATGTGTGAATCAGTGTGGGGAAAAAGGGAATGATGGGAGAAAGAGGCTATAACCCAGTCCATCACTAGATAAGGCTATGATTTGATTTGTATATTATTAAAAACAGCAAAAATATAAATCATGTTAGAGAGGTAATGTAGCCTTTTATAATAACAACACCCCCACCACAGGTCAGTAAACCACAGAAAATCACATGAGACAAAAAGCGCAGTTATAAGCTTATTATCCATAAACTCATTATTAATCATAAGTCCCAATACTGTAAAATAATACTGTGATGATTTGTCGTCAGGGTCGCTCCTTCAGACTGGAGCACTTTGGACTGTCAGCGCATCAAGGTTAGAGGGACACGCCCTTAACTTTGGAGACGGTGCAGTAGGTGCATGTGCTTGCCCCCAGCTGGTGATCAGTCTCTGTTGGAAGAGAGCAAACGGGAGCTATTCAGGGTGGGAACTTGTATCAGTGGGCTCTCCGCTCGTCTTCTCCCTGTTTGGCGCATCCTGCGTCCGTCGCGCCCAGCCTGCTGTATTTACCTCCCTGTGGTCCTGAGACTGGGGAATCCACCTGCCGGAGAGCAGAGCAGACACACCTCGGGATGGATGCGCTGAAATCCGCCGGCAGAGCGATTATCAAGAGCCCCGGAGTTCCGCGGCACACATGGGGAACTTCAAAGCACGAAAGTGAGTGAGACAATGTGTGTTGTGATGTTTGGATTTGGTACAATGTTGGAAAGATTTTGGCGACGATGCAAAGGCAGTAAATGTATCCAGAGAGAGGGGGGGAGAAGGACAATATGTGCCTCTGGGTGTTCGTAGTAAGCTAATGGACTGTTGGGTATCTGTGCTGGAGAGCTTTTGTTTGTCTTGGTGCCAAATGGAGCTGAGCTGCATGTACTGTAGGCTGCTGTAAAAAGCGGTTAATACAAGCTGTGCACGCTGTTATGTAGTTCAGCCTCAGTTGTAATTGCTTTACTTTACTTCCCTCTGAGTGAGCAGGCTGGTCCCACTGCCAGCTGTCCTTTACCTAAACAACTACAGCATGAATTAAAAGTAGCTGGTTGGAACTGATGCTGCAAATTAGTCAAATAATCCAGTAGAAAATTAATTTGGAGAAGTTTATATTAACTAAATATAAATATTTGCTGGTTCCAGCTTCTCAAATGTGAAGATTTTCACTTGGGGTGGGAATCACCTGAAGATCCACGATACAATATTATCACAATACTTAAGTCGCGATACAATACTATTGCGATACTTAAGTCACGACATAATACTATCACGATACAGTAGTATCGCAATAGTATTGTATCGCAATAGTATTGTATCACGATACAATATTATCGCGATACTTAAGTCACAGTACAATATTATTGCAATACTTGAGTCACGGTACAATATTATCATGATACTTAAGTCACAGCACAATATTATCATGATACTTAAGTCACAGTACAATATTATTGCAGTATTTAAGTCACGATACAATATTATTGTGATACTTAAGTCACAGTACAATATTATCATGATACTTAAGTAACGGTACAATATTATCGCGATACTTAATTCACGATACAGTGTTATTGCAGTACTTAAGTCACGATACAATATTATCGCGATACTTAAGTCACAGTACAATATTATCATGATACTTAAGTCACAGTACAATATTATCATGATACTTAAGTCACAGTACAATATTATAGCGATACTTAAGTCACAATACAATATTATTGCAGTACTTAAGTCACGATACAATATTATTGTGATACTTAAGTCATGGTACAATATTATCATGATACTTAAGTCACAGTACAATATTATAGCGATACTTAAGTCACAATACAATATTATTGCAG
>JAPZEB010000010.1:12494438-12509796 GCA_029783705.1 Chaetodon striatus
ACACCTACGGACAATTTAGAGTCACCAATTAACCTGCATGTCTTTGGACTGTGGGAGGAAGCTGGAGTACCCACGGGAAGAACATGCAAACTCCACACAGAGGGGCTCCTGCACCCCGGGGTTTGAACCCCCACCTGGAACCCCCCGCTGTGAGGCAACAATGCTAACCACTGCTCCACTGTGCCGCCTTATATATGCACCAAATCATCACAGAAGTTATCTCAGGACACTTTTCATGTAGAGCAGGATTAAACCATCCTCTTTAATTTATAGAGACCCAACAATTCAAACAAATTCTCACTAGAAAGCACTTATTACTTTTCATGCTCCAACTGTGCTCGTTTCAATAGATTTTTATGTTATTTACCGCTGTTGATTATATAAATGGAGTTATGAATTTAGGCCATTGTATACATTAAAAATGCATCACCCTCCCATTACTGGGCTAATTCATTCACAAACACTGTAACATGGAAATCACTCTAGGCAGGTGGTGTCTCAAACAGCTTGTTTTTAATGAATAAATTAAGCAACCTTTTAAAAGACAGAGGGTCACCTTCAAATCTTTTCCAGGTTTTGAACCATATTCAGCTCTTTTTCTCGGCTTTATGTCACATTTTTCTCTTTATTCCTTAGTCATCATTTAATCTGAAAACTTCCTAACCCGATCTCACGAGGACAGGGTTAAAAATACCAGAAATAACTTCACCTGGCAGGAGAGAAGACTCAAAATGTTAATTGCTTGGTGGTCAGTGCCCAGTAAAAGAACTTTATAAGTAATGAGCAGGCAGAGAGATGGCAGGGATTTAATAAGTGACTGCAGACTTTGACTGTTTATAGTTCACTCTGCCATCCTCCTGATGACTCTCAGGTACTTACAGTGTAAGATTGGAAACATTACGCTGGATGACACCTTCCAAAGTCCAGAGTTTTCTGGCTCAGAGTTAAAGCAAGTACGTATTAGTCCCCAATAAAGAAGCTGTATACGCAGTTCAGAGCATTAATAAAGCAACAAATCACATATATAGAGGATTAATGACGTCCTGAGGGAGAATAAAGTCACACTACCTCTGTGTGTGTTGTAATCCAAACTTTTCTGTCAGTTGTTGTGGTAGCCCAGTGGTGTATCCCACTGGCAAGCTAATGGCTGCTACATTCACAGATAACTAAGCCTGCCTGTCAAACAGCATCAAACCATTAACCTTCCTGAGACAGTCTGGATGGAGTGAAGTCCTGCAGGGATCAGTCGTGAAGTCCGGCGGCCAGTGGCTGCTTGCTCCACTGCCATTCAGCGGCTACCGAAACATCCTGGCTCCGACTATTTACTGGAGTTTACCAGCTCGTCGCTCATGCAGCATTTTGAAGATAATTATAAGCATGGCTGTTCTTGGCTTTCAATGTCCGATAGTTAACCACGTGTTGTGTCATCAACAAAAATGACGCATAGATTTTGTCTCAGTTTTTAATCATAAAGATCTATTTTTAGCTCGTCATCCTCTTGTTTCTGTCATGTAAAAAAAGGTTGTTGACACTGTCCCAGACTCTGAAATATTAATGCTCTGAATGCCGTATACAGTTTCTTTGAAGGTACACTATGCAGTAATTGTCAGCTACTGTCCAAACAGTATCACCAGAAAGTGAGAGCAAAAGCCAACCCCGGCTTTGTGCGCTTGGTGTTTCGCCATTTACATCTTGTCCGTGCCATGTCCACGATTTTTGAAGCATCCTTCTTGGATGTGTGCTGTGCCTGGGAATATCACAACCACAGCAAAATAGGATTAAAATAAGAAAATACAGGCAGAGTGCAGAGTCTCTGCAGATAAATACACCTCCATACACTTCTAGTGGGTCATAGGTGATGATTGAGAGGGCTTACTTTTGTATGAGTCTGTGCATTGTTTATTAGGAGTTCCTGCAAAGTATACCGATGACTTAAATGGCATGACAGGATAAAAGCATTGTGTATAGCTCCCACACTATACTGTGCATGAATTATATTTTATATAAATACACTTCAATGCAGAAGACAAAAAGAAGTTCACAAAATGCAAATCAGCCTGACAATTTCCAGCTCACATGTTGACGGAACATCTCACCTCCACCTTTACATTATATTCTCCTTGATTTTCCTCTTTTTGACACTGAGTGTAAAAACAGGCAGAGAAAGCATAGTGCAGAGAGACGGCCTCCAAGGTCAAATCCCCATATATGAATATTTACATTGACATTTGCTACACAAACCTCCAGGAGAAAGGAGATGGTGACAGCAGGGATCTTAAAAATGGGCAGGAGCACCGCGCTGCATACTGATCAGGGATGATGAGCTGTCTAGTTGGTGAGCTAACAAAAGGCTCGCATGACCATGACACACGGTCCAAGGTGTTACGTAAGTCTGCAGCTGTGTGAAATGTAGCTGAGTGTTTTACTGTCCAGTGAAAGGTTTATGTGATTGTACGGAGTATATTTATCTGAGAGATATATGTTTGCATTAATACCAGAATTCATCACTTACACTGATTCTCTATATTCTTTTAGAATTAATAGGATAATTTCATCCTTTAACGCTTAACAGTGGAGACAGAAGGTCCAAGAGAACATTGTATGGTCACATTTCAGCCCACACTGCGTAGGCCAGCAGTATCCTTGAATAGTTTTTACTGCTCCAGCGCACATATAATTAAATTTCCCTGTAGTTACCGGTGCCCTTGACTCATCATTGAGCACAACCACGGTGGTCAATTACCAGATACATTTGAGGGAGCGGTGGGGCTCCTGCTACCTCGTGGCTTTAAGGCTTTCCTACAGTAAATGAACTGATAAGAACCCATATATCAAGATGAAATATCAATCTAGCAGATGGTTTCCTAAATCCTTCCCAATCAGTCCTACGAAAGAAAGCAGCCCTTCATAAATTGTGCCCCTGTTTGCTGATTTCTTTTGCTTTGGCTTCACCAAAGAAAACTCCATTAGCATGAATGGCCTCCATATAAGACTTCATTTTTGTGAGAAAAGTGAGAATGTAATCAGCCTGTTGTATAGATCATAAGCCAAGTAAAGATGGCCCACCTCTATTTTGCCATTATTTTTATTTTGTGTGTTAGCATTAAGTGCCAACACATTCTCACTTCGACCTTGTCACATATCGACGTTTGGTCATGGACCTTCCACGTCCAGATATGCAGTGAAAAGTATCCTGGGTGCGTTGGTTGTTGACGTTCTGGGACACCGTGTCAAGTTCTGCCTGTTACATGCATTACCCTCTTTTAAAATACACTTCTGTTTTCACAGGAAATTTTTCGTTTTCATACAGTCTCTTTCAAAATGAGCGCACTACGTCAATACAGCAACGCAAATTGGCGTTTGTTTTCCTCTAACAACAAACACGTGTGGTTGGGTTTAGGAAAAAAGAACAGGGTTTGTCTTTAGAATCTTATGGGACACAAACACCGCCCTCCAGGGTGAGAGTGGGTGGTTGTTGGACCCCTTCCACCCACCCTTCTCATACTTTTACTGCCTTAACTTTGATTCTTATAACGGCGACCGGCCACGTATCATACCGTGTTCAAGGATGGCATTTTTTGTCAGTGTCTGACGCCACAAGTCACTGCCCAAGCCCCGGATTTTGACGACTTCAGAGTGCTCCAAATGTTGAGGAAATGTTATTAATAACAATAATAATACACAAAATGTATGTAGAGCTTTTCAGGATATAATAATCCACAGGGAGGTAGAGAGGGAAATAATGTGGAAAGGGCCAAGTACACTGATTTTAGAGGAAAGTTGTGTTTTCAGGGTTTTCTTGAAGGTGGAGAGTGAGGAGGAGTCTCTGATGTCTTTAGGGAGTGAGTTACAGAGGGTGGGAGAAGCAACAGAAATGGCCCTGTCCCCCCAAGTGTGGTAGTTAGTCCTGGGGTGCAGGACAGGATAACATGTGCATATGACTGTTTCTGTATGTCAGGGTTAGACTGTAGACTGACCAAAATAATTTCTTAGCTTTTGCAGGTGTGTTTGTGTTAAAGTCCGAAGCATTTGGCTAATCTGGTTTGTCAGTGGGTAGCCATTAGAGTATTTTTTAGTCTATTTGATGAACAGTGTTGTATGTGCCACCATTATCCTAGTAGTTTTTCTAATAGCCACTAGGAGCAATAATACATTTTATTTGGCAAATATACATTAATTCCAATAATTACTTTCCCCCTCTTTAGCTTTGTTTTTTGCTCTTCATCAGCTCCTGTGGGAGGCTCTTTAGCTTCTACATACTTTACTGTATTCACCAGCTAGTCACGCACTATGTCTGTCTGCCATTTGGTGATTGACAGGTGGTGTACAGTGGATTTATCAGAGATTTTTTTTTAGCTGAAAAGGAGCTGAAAGATGCTAAAAAGATGGGTTGTAATTTTCTGTGGGTTTGTCACCATGAGCGACTCTTTTCACATTACACATGCTGATGCATTTTTAGTATTAAAAATCAGCAGCTTCAACCAAATATGGGTCAATGTGCTCACCCATTAAAGAGCATCCTCACCTTAATTATTTCCTAAAAAAATCCCCTGGATGAATGTACAGTACTGTACTGTGGTTGTAAATGGCTTTACAGATATATATTAGTAATTCAGTAACACTTGCCACATAAATAATAAAAAACCACTCACCTGGGACTATTACGAGAGCTATTTTAATATTTGCCTCATAAAGTTTCCCTGTAGAGGAGAGAATTAAAATACCTAAGTATTAAAGCCATCTTTAGTCCCTTCAAAGCCCCTCTTAAGTTAGACCAATTTTAGAATTTGGCCACAGTTTCAGTCTTATTCATGTAACATTAACAATGGCTCAGTGTCCCAGTAAGCTATTCCACTGAGCCACCATGCACCATACCAGGACCTCCCCTAAGTGGAATGCAGCTATTATAACTGCTAATAAATACACCTGTGCTTTACCTACTTTGACAAGTCAAAATGTCTGCTGTGAAAAAGGTCTTTAATATCTGTTATGAAAGATAAGTTCTTTGAGATACGGTACTGTTGTTGCAGTTTTCTTAAGAGGAGCAACACATCATTAGCATGTTCTTCTCTATTGACAGTGCTGCCCTTAGGGCCCAGACACACCGACCTAATCAAAGAACTAGCGGTGACGAAAGCCAACTGATGTCACCTCACGTCACCTGTGTCTTGGCCAAAAAATTGAACATGAACACACCACAAAGACTAAAGCCAAGCAGCCACCAGCAAAGGTCAGTCATCTGTATCATCATTTGTCATTCAAAAAGGCAAACTGGACGACTGTTTTGACGCTAGTTAGCCAGTTAGCACATGAACAACACAATCCGATGTTGACAGAATAAAGCATATTTACCCTGTGCTAGTGAACAGTAGCACAACTCATAAGGAGACGTTTCTGCTAAAGAGCTCAATGGCCAAAGAAAAATAATTTTACCATATGTAACAAGTTTGTTTTGATTTCACTCCCTCTTGACTTAAGCTCTTTGTTTACTTTCCTCACTTCCATTTCTCTTCTCATGCACTGAGCTGAACTGCCAATCAGAATGATTGAATTCACCATCAGGCTCCACTGTCTCAGATTCATTTCAGATGAGCTGGGCCAGAGGCTCAATGCTGATGTTGAACAACAGGGGTGACAGTGGATATCTCTGTCTACAGCCTGGTGTCAGTACAAGACTATCTGATCTATGACCATTAACTTTGACCAAAGCCAACAGATGTGAATAAAGTTGTTGTAGCATATCCTCACACAACAGTTTGTATGTTATCTTACGAAAATTAGCTTACAACAGTTCATATGATAGCTAACAAATTAGCACCCCACAATTTAGCACCCAACATAAAGTAACATAGGTTACGTTTAGGAAAAGAAACACGGTGACAGCATACCTTGAAATGACTTAAAGTTCACTTAGTTTCACACAGTTCCAAACACCTGTCTCCTGGGGGAAAGTCCTGTGTTGTTTGACCCATCCACGACCCCAACCTGCCTCCTTATGCAAACATTAGGTATTTCTAGTACGTCATTTTTTACTCCCATCAGCACGTTGGTCACATGATTGCAGCCTTTCCAATTACAGGGGTTATATACGAAGGACTGGCTCATGATTACGTGGGTTTTATACAAGCTCTGGTGCATTACTTTTCATTGGTATACATTCAAACAGTGCAGGAGAACAGTATTATTATTATTTTGGGAAACTGAAATCAAATTTAGGGGTTTGAATGTAGTACTGCCACACTCAATCAAATGCTTCATATGCATCTAATGATAGAGACAAAGCCTGGCTGCTGTTGGATTTAGAATAGCTCATTATATTTAATAATCTCTGAAGACTGCTGTTTTCATGTTTGAAGCTAGTCTTGACAGATTGATGCATATTAAGATTGTTATTAACTGTAAAGTTAAGGAAATAAACCTTTATATTGAGACCAAAAGAGCCCACAAAATGAGGTATTTTAGGTATTCTGGTTAGTTAGGTAATTAAAAGTCCAAGTCAGAGAACAGATTAATTGTGTATACATAATGAGGTCTGTGAATTATGTCAAGCTAATAATTTTTGTACTGTTTACAAGCCCTAGTTTCCCTCTCAAAAAACTGTCATCCATCTCTTCGTGTTATGTTCATTTTGCAAAATCATCTTCTGTCATCGTTTCAAGAGCCCTCACATCTATCGGACCAAACACTCTTGATTGATGGACTCCATTAATTTAATGACATCAAAGCCTGGGAGAGAAAACATGTTTATGAGGAGCATAATCCCAATTGAACGCCATTGAAATCGGCAACATTATCGCAAGATGAAAGCACATCTCTTTTCATCTGTCGTCACTGTGCTCGTCTTCATCCCAGAGGACGGCGCAGGGGTTACCGTCAGAAGATGCTAATGATGTGTTGCCTTCTGCAGGGATCACTCATCAATCTGGGTGTGAGCCGCCGTTTCCCGTCATTATTCCTCTAAGGCAGCAGTGATGAACAGAAGGAAGGGAGAGGGTGATTAGGCCTCCCAACCTTTACCCCACATGTCTTGTCATCTTGTGTTAACATCATGGCTCATTTCAAGGTGAGGGTGCTTATCAATCATGGTGCACAGCGTGAGACGTGATTAATGGTGGTTCCCTCAGTTCATCAGCTGACAGACTGGTGTTATTATGAGCTGCGCCTGTGGGGTAGCTTTTGGAAACAGTGAGCAAATATTAGCTGCGTCCCATAACATCTGCAGTATCTTGCACTGAATGAAAATATCTTGGCTTATACTCAACAGATGGATTCATAGTGTATTTGATAAAGAACCTCCATTGTTTTATTTAGTTCTGTTGCTAGAGGTAAACAGCAGAGCAAAGACAATGCATAAATTAATCATGACAAACAAAGCAGTGCAGTTTTTCTACAGCAAGAAAGACAACTTTATAATAATCCTTTCTTTAAAGCCTCCAGGTTAACTGAATGTTAAATTAAGTTATGCTCGTCTTAAATGTCTCCCAGACCCAAAAAAACCACTTGTGCTTTTAGATGCAAAGAAAGCCAGACAATCAGACAGATAAAGACCAAATGAACACAGATAGGATCAGCGCGTGGCAGGGTGGCCTCAGTGGTCACAGACCTCAGCTGTGATGACTCAGACCACCATGCAGGACAGGAAATCTGAGGTTGGATACTCTCGTACACAGCAGACGGTTTGATGGTGAAACCAAATATGATGTATGGGGGAGTTTGTGCCCAAGAAATATGTACACAATGCCAGTTGGAGGCTACGCAGTATGTTCTGAGGATGCATTCCCCTGCTGTCAAGGTTAATGTCGCTCTCTAGCTCAGTGGTAAATGAAACAATCTGTTATTTAAGGGCAACTTAAATGGTTTGCATCTGGCCGCGAAGGTTGGTTGCATGTCATTCTCTCTGTCCCCTCATTTCCTGTGAATGGCCTAAATGCTGCAAACCAGATTTAAAAAAGAGAGAGAGACAGAAAGAGTAAGAATATGAGACACAATGAGCCTCATGCAGGAAGTGATAAATGAATACATTTCCTTTTTTTTGCATCAATGATTTTTACTTATTTTGATAATACTTATTATGCTCTTCTCTTAGGTAAGAGAGAATTTTACGAGTGGTCATGAGTACTATTACCAAGGTAAGAGAAAACTGTCCATAAATTTTACAACACAAGGAAACACAAGTTTTATACTTGAGGAACTTCAGGTACCTTTACTTCACTTAAGTATTTTATTCTCATGTCACCTTCTACTTCTCTACTCCACCTCAGAGGGAAATATTTTACCTTGCACTCCACTAAATTATTTGATACCTTTAGTTACTAGTTTCTTTACAAACTAAGATTTATGGACACAAAACATATGAAAATGTACAGCTGAAATCAATCAGGTGATTGACTGACAGAAATATTTAGATAATTATTTTATTTTTTATGTAAAAACATGATGAGGACTTGCTCCTTTCCTTTGAATTAAGTGGATTTATTAAATTGATTTAAATGTTTCCACACTGAGTAGCAGTTAAGCACATTTTTCTGTCAGAACTTCATTACTTTTACTTCAGTATTTATTTATTTTTTTGTTATTTTCTTTATATTGGTTTATACAATTAATATGTACATATATAACCGGTGGACTCTAGTGTTGAGTGTTGTGTTGATATAAAGAGGCCCAGACTGTAATTTATTCCTGACAGCAAGAGGTAAAACTAAATCCTCTGTCAATTACAGCCATATAACCTGAGCCTCTACACAAATGAAGTCACACAGGATTATTTTAGCATAAAATCAACTTTTAAACAAACGAGGATATTGGATCAAAACATGCACACAGAGACAATAGGTGGCTGCTGGTTACATTACAATGTGTTTTTTATACTTATTCAGACAGGGTCAGGGCTAACATTTGAGACGTGCACTAACCATATATCCAGTTCTCGATAAAAATATCCTTCTGAGTTTGCGAAGGTCATTCTCTCCATTACATAAATATTATATACAGAGTCCATCCATTCGTCAGCGCTAGGTTTTTGTTTGTTTTTTTAGCCCTTTCTTGGTTAGGGATTTTGAACATGCCACCAATAGTACTCTTAACAGATACTTATCCTTTTTTGTTCCTGTCTGTGTTCCAGTCTATCAGTCTATCAAAGTGATTGTGGTTAGAAAAACAGTTCCCAGGATGCCATGAGTTTTAGTCCTTAAAGGGGCCACTGATGGTCACCTCCAAAAAATATGGGAGTGATTTGCCTTTCTTACCTATGGATTGGAGTGGTGGGGGATCTGGGTGTTTTTTGCACATGGCACAACACCTCCTCTTATATAGTGTTTGGGAGGCGTTACCTGTGCTTATAGTTACCCATGATCTAGTGGGATTCATCATTCAGCACACATGGATGAGAGCAGATTTGGATGGTTAAGAACATTTGGGACATCTGGAGTTTACTTCTGATATTTTTTTCATTTTTAGATAGATAGAGGTCCATCGAGCTCGGACCAGAGATCAGTGAGAGTGTGAGCAGGAGGTTATTGACTGACATCAGTGTAGTTGGTGGTGTGTGAGAGGGAATCATCTTATGGAGTCCTAAAGTCTGATGGCCTGGGGATGAAGCTTTTGCAAAACCTGGCTGTTCTGCTCTTGATGCTGTGGTACCTTTTGCCAGAGGCCAGGATGGGGAACAGTCCATGGCGGGGGTGTGTGGAGTCCCTGGTGATGTTGTGTGCACGTGTCAGGCAGTGTTTGTGTCTAATGTCCTTATAATGGAAAATTTTCAGAAAGTATCAGAGAAATTGAAGAGAATGTTGCTGCATGAGGCCCAGCCTTAGCATTATGGTAAGATATAATATGAAGTATCATTTTACAGATTGCTTTGAATCAAGGAAATATATTAAAGTTTTCTACTGTCCTCATACATCAGTAGTGGTGCAGTTTACAGCAGAGTACATCATGTGAAACTGTGTGACACTGACCTCTGCAGGATGACAGGAGTATTGTAACTACTGTAACCAACTTCCTGAATGTTAAACATCAGACTTCCCTTACTAACATATATGCAGTTATATGTTTTCAGTTGTACTATCAGGAAAAGTAACCACATAACTGTGGGGAAATTTTAATTTCCATGATTGGTAAAAGTTGACCACTGATGTTAAAGAGTCCAAACTGCCATAAAACTGCCTCAGCTTCACTTCATAACAAAGATTTATATTACCCAGACTGCCAGTGTTGCAGCTATCTGATGCTGCCATGCATTTAATGAAATTAATGTAAGATGCTGTCGATACAGAGCTCTCCTATTGTTGTCAGCTGGAAACTCTCCAAAGTTTATTTGTTAAAAAAGCCCTGAGCTCATTCAAATAAAAACCTTTTCAATCGCGGGCTGTTTTGATGATACGACAGGAAAGCGGGCCAGTGGTGTAAAAATATGAAGTTGCTGGAGCTGGGAGACTCCATCAGTCGCTTCAGGTTTTCTCAGTCCTGTTTGGGGTTGGCAGGTTGCCTGTGTGTATGCTATGCAGTCTGGACACCGTACTGGCTGAAGGATAGGGGACTCTGGACAGACTGGAATAACACTGAAAGTGACCTGGCAAATCGTAGATATGGCCCTGTCTTCAACGGTGAGCAACAATTTACATCTCTCATCATTAGTCATATGCCCTAAAGCTGTCACTCAGGGTTAAGTTACAGCTTTGACTGACATATAATAATAATAAAAAATGTTTATGAGGCAGGGCAACATATTTAATTAAACATAAGTGTGTCTTTGATGTGCTGTGTTGATAAGGCGCTGCAAGAGATTAGCCTCAGGGAAACTTTTTTACACTTCTGAATCTCCAGAGGGAATCAGCATCAGGAGGAGCATTTTGAAAAAACACCAGGTTACAGAGGAGCTTCTCAGCAGTAGTAAACAAGTTTGAGCTCGCTCCAGTACCAGGGAAGTGCATTCTTTGCACAAGCGTTCACATTTGGCTGAAGGCAAACATGGCGAAATCCTGGTCAGCTGGTCTTTGTCAGCTACATCTTGTTTCTTGTCATTGTTAACTGAAAGAAATGATGTCTCTGGTCAGATTGTTGTTTTCCACTGACCTTGCAATGATGCAAACACACTTGAGAAATGCATCCAGTGTAGTGTAAGTCCTCTGCTCTCACAGTGCATGTAGGCACAGGTAGGATATGCAGGGAACTAATCTACTGTAGATCACTGCATGTCCTTTCAAGTTTTTATTGGAAGCAACTGTCAAACTATAAAAACTATACATGACAAAAAAAATTAGCAATAGAGATGATAAACTATTGAAAACAAAAGATCTCTGAAATAATGTTGCACCAAAGGTACTGTATAAATATGAGTCCAGTAAAAAGTAACCATACTGGAATCAGACAGTATAGACTACACTAGCTGCCCAGTCAGTAACATTGTCCCTTATGCCTGGAGGAAACACAGTACTCAGCCAAAAATCAATATTGGGTGTTATCTGTTTTCTCATGCATTCACACCTCTCTGACATTATGATATATGACAGTATTTGTGTTTAAAAAAAATGTAAAAACTGAGCTACTGGTGATAGAAGTCATTGCGGCATGTATGCCATTGTGTAGCCCACAATGCTGTGTTTCTAATATGCAATTAGCCTACTGGGCTTAAATACTTATGGACCACTGAATACAGATTGACTAGGAACTAAGCGCCCCTCTTGCTGTAGGATGCAATGACATGTTGGCACAGCGGAAACCGCACAAGTGGGCTGAGCAGAGATCTGTAGAATAAAATCATGTGACTAATAACCTGCTCATGTAGGTAGGTAGAAGAAGTAATCTCAAGATAAAGCTATACGTGGCAATACTCCCAAGGGCAGGTGCATTTTTCTTTTTTACTAGTCCTGTAACATTATCCTCGCCACTTGCAGTTGCCATCTCTCTCAGCATCTGTATTTTTTTTGTAAGTCTTTTTTTTATTCAAGAACATAAGATCATCATGGGTGTGACAAGGTCAAACCACAGTGCATTTTTCGCTTACATCTTGGCATATAGTGTCACACAGCGTTTCAACAATCCATTCCTCCCAGTATATTGTACATTTTCCATCTCAAACTGTAAAATAAAAGTAAGTTTTTCCATACAATATATTTCATTTATAACCCCCAGCCATTGCTCAATGTAGGAGGATCAACTTGCAACCCTTTGCGCGTTATGGCTTCCCTGCTACTTGCTAAAAGTATCTTTAATACATATTTATCTTTGTGTGGGACAGTTTCAGGTATTTTTCCTAAGTATAATGTAACAAATGAGTAGACTAAATCCAAACCTCAGCTGCAATGTCTTGCCAATATGGCTGTATTTTTGGGCACGCCCAGAAAACATGATAATGATTAACCAGCAAGGTTCACGAGCATCTGTGCTTTTGATGGTACTGAAAATCATACCAGGTAAACTGTAATACCTCAGTACTGCAGTAATTAATATAGGAAACAAGCACATAGAGTTCATAAAAGTAGAAAGAGTAAATACAGTAGAGGAAGCCCAGCAGTGAACGTTAGCTAGCTTTCAATGACCATCTTGGTTAGTAGTAAACACAGAAAACCCCAGAGTCTGAGAAATCACCAATCACCCATTAATCATAAAACAATTATAACAGTACATGTACATGCATGTAATGCTTCTTGTTAAATGTGCTTAGTCAAAGACAAATGGTGGGTGTAATAATACCAGTTAAACTGCTGTTAAACTCCATAAGTAGGGTTTGCCGTAACAAAAGAGCACCCAACTGAACAAGCTGCTGGTAATCGTTAACAAAAAGAAATCCTCCCCTGTCTGTTTGTTTTACTCCATTGTGTCTTTTTTTGTCCAAGCACACTTTCAGAATGATTGTAACGTAGTATGAGCTCAACATGCTTCAGAAACTACCTAAAAAGTCCATGAACTCTTGGTTTTACCATTCTGGTTTCAGTTGTAGGCAGGGGCATGATGTGAGGGCATCGATCCAGGTGTGTGTCATCGCCTCAACACGTTTCGCTTCATCACGCTGCCTGCTTATTATAGCTCGAAAATTTCAAAGCGGGACTTCACCCACAAAATGACCATTTGTAAATCAGTTAGTCATAATGTGTTACCTGGAATTCACAAAGAAAACAGCAAACATATTGTTTGTTTGATTGATTGGGGACCATGTTTAACACCAGCAAAAATATATCTAAACAAATTCTTACACAACTCCTGTATAATCCGAGACTCATTTATACAGTCAGTACTTCCCAAACATGCATTTTCACTGAAACCTTACTAATAAAACTGAACTGAAAGTGAAATGTATCTATGCTCTGTTTTTTTTTTTAAGTGAAAATACATGTATTTGGGAAGTACTGAGAAGCTGACTGGATAAATGAGACTTGGATTATACTGCACAAGTTAGTTATGGTTGATATAGTTTTGCTGTTGTAAAATTATTTCCTCATGAATTCAAGGTAACATGGTACAACTAATCGACATACAACAGATAATTTTGTGGGTGAAGTATTTCTTTGATGTAACTGTGGCAGATGAAAGTTCATATCTAGTTAACCTTTCACCTTTTAAAACTGTGTCTGTTGTTTTGTGTCTTCTAGCTCTGGAAGCAGAGAGGGCATTTGGGGTTCTCTCCTTCCTCATGGCTGTGAGCACCATTGCTCTGTGTCTGGTGTTTGCCCTCTGCTGGACATCTCAGACGGTGCGCTCCTACTCCAACACTCGCTCCCTCCTCATGGCAGGACAGGCCCTCTACCCCACCACACTGCTGCTGCTCACCATGGCCTCCACAGGTAGAACATTTTGTGAGCGACACCATGTTTTTGTGTTTTACTGTATTAATAATTAGACTGTTGTTGTCTTGGGAGTTTTACAATAATATATACATTCTAATTAAAGGCATTAAAAAACAGCCCTGTTTCCAATTAACCTCCAAATAGCCTCTTGGTTTGTGTAGTACATGTCAAACCCACACCTCCAGAAATTCTTTAATGTACTACTCATTTACATACCCTGCAGGGCAGCAGTTTTTAAAGAGACTTTTTACTTTCCTTGGAATTGCAGTTCATTATCATACAAACTCTTTTCTAAAGCTCCAGGCGCGTAATAATTGACCTTAATGACTTTCTTCTTTTCCCCGCAATGATACTTGATTTGACTCGTTTTTCTCCTCCATCCACAGGTTTCTTCTTCCTCCTCAGCTGGTCTCTTTTCACCTATCACCACCGGGAAGAAATCAGTCAAGACCTCTCCAGCCTCGGCTCCTCCTATTGGCTGGGGACTTTCGGTTGGATCCTGCTGCTGGTCGTGGAGGGGATTGTCTTTATTGTTGAACAGGCTGTTGTGCCTGACATCCTGCCAGACTTAGAGAAGTCCGTAGAGGCGTGGCGCATTGCCTCTCAAGTTGAAGCCGCTAAACGCACTTTCAGCAATAGTTATTACCCTGGTGACTGCAGAAGCATCTTGGCTCCTGAGGGCTTTGAGTGGAGTTCAGATATAAGGACATGACAGAGGAAATTAATGTGAATGTTTAAGTTACACATTAACGCACACAGACTCAATGAGAAGCCAGCAATTCCTCGCTGCTTTATAGATCTATACAGCCAGACTGAGTATTGATTAACTGTGTTGGGAGTTAAGTGTTTGCCAGAGGAATTAAGTCTGAATCCTGAAAGTCAGTGGAACTGAAGGCTCCAGCTTCCCGAGGAGCTGATCGTTGTGGTTATTCTCCAGTTTGCTGTCAGTATGGACTGAACTGGAATAAAAACACACTAAGGTCCAAAAACGCTGGCTGGGAAACTTGGCACATAGTGGAGGATGAGAGCTGCTCTCTGACAGTGTGACGACAGGTGTTTGCAAAGATTTGAATTTCATGTCCAGCTTTGCCCCAGGGTCAGGAGCAGATTCAGTTGTGGCAGGTTTTCAGTTGAATTTATGTAAACAAAACACTCACAAAACATTCAACTAGTATCTTTAACTGAGGGTTTCAGTTAGAAATGCAGTGTAGTTGATAAATGCTAAAATAGCGCCATCTTGTGATGCCCATGTGACACTTTTTACAGTCCTCAAAAGAAAAAGAAGTGATTTTAAAATGATGTATATACTTATGACAAACACACTTTATGTTCCTTTCTCATGAAAGGTGTCCTGTTTGCTGATGACAAGTAATAAATATCTGTTGTCAAACTCTTTTTCACGATCCCTTATTTTAGCACCACTGAGTTGTCATATGACCGTTGTTTCCAAACTTTTGACCCCGGACTAAATGACATATTTTATGGGTATTTTATATTGTGTTCAATGCAAAGATAAACGCTACATATTATATTCAATGATATCATTGATATTATATATCATATATACTGTATTA